>CM038141.1:302309021-302746838 GCA_021437245.1 Aegilops speltoides | reverse complement strand
TGCTCATCATTGTGAACTTGCTAAAACTTGTCCTAATCAAAAGGCTAAACTTTTAAATTGTCAAGTAGTCTAATCACCCCCTCTAGACATACTTTCGATCCTACAAGTGGTCACCGAGCTGGAGCCTGAACCGATGGAGTCTGTGGAGGTGCTTGATGTCAGTAGCCACTGTGTCTCGCCATCGAATAGCAACTGATCGGGTCTTGTGGGAACCGGAGTAGGCTGTTCATAATCATCCTCGACTAGGTCATCCTCGCATCTCACGCATGAGCTCTTCCTTCTCCCTCTTTGCTTCCTCGATATTTGCCTCAAGCTTGTTGACGGTGACTTGCACTTCAGTCAGCTTCACATCCAGAGCATGGATCTTGTCTTCAACAATCCTCTCAAGGCTCTCCCGAGATCGCATAATGCTGCCAAGCGTTGTTCAATCCTCTGGTAGCTTCAAGGAGCTGCTCTCCAACACTCTTGGGTTTAGCTGCTGCTGCTGCTGCTTCCTTCTCAGCTTTGGCTTTCTTGGCAGCTTCACTCTTAGCTTGACCTTCAACTGACGTTGGGTCCTCTTCATCCATCACAACTTCATTGTCCTCATGCTCAGGCTGCAGTGGCAAATGTGGTCTATCCAACAAGTATGTGCCCGTGCCAAACTTGGCACTGATAAGCATCTGAATGTGCGGGGCAAATCCACACGACCTCTTCTGGTCTGCTGCAGTCCTCTTGATAGTCTCAACTATCAGGTCCATCACCTTGAAAGGTGCCTTCTGATCAAGTATATGCAGCATGTTGATAGAAGACCCTCTGATCATGCGATGATCTCTGCACTTGGGCATCAAGGTATGCCTCGTAATGGTGTTTGTGGTAGGTAGACCTGCCGAGATGATACACCGAGCCGAGCTTCCAGATTTCCACATCCTTAGTCGGTACCTCATTGTACATATTCTTCATAGACTCATGGTTCTTCTTGGGAATACCATAGACATCAACATCATCCTCTCTCAAGACTTTGGAGCATTCAGAAGGTCTGCCCATTCTTCAACAAATGAAGAGAATCTTTGGCCTTCACCATCCATGTGATCTTACCATCCGGATAGAAATGAGTCTGTGGCATAGAATTGCATGATCATCTCATCATTCCAATCTGTCGACCGACCAACAAACTCGCAACACCACATGCAAGTGAAGCTCTCATGCACATGTGGAAAGAAGTCTCTGTGTTTTTCACTATCAATGTATGCCCAATCAACATAGCGAGTATCTCGCAACTATGGGCTTCTTGTCCATCGCACAGCCTCATAGAAGTCCCGCTGCTCTCTCGTGTGGAACCTTGGGTCAACAGCAGTCCTTCTCCTCACAAAGATATGGATCAGCTTGTCTCCATAGCCCGAGACCTCTATCCTTTCTTTCCTTCATGTTTTCAGCTCGAGGATGAGCATCATTGTGAATTGGCGTTTTCGACGAAGTTTCAAAGAATACTGGTGCCTCATCATCCGACTCACCTGGTGGCACATTATCTTTCTTCTTCTCTGAAGCTGGAATGTTCTGACAGCTTTTCTTGGGCTTGGCAAAGCAGTTTGGCTTGAGCTGCCTTTCTTTGGAGCAGATTGCTTGGGCTTTGAAGGTGCTCCTGCCTCGATGGCATCACCCATGAACTTAGGCTTCTGAGGAGGAGGCTGGGGTGCTTCCTCATCCTCATCTTCTTCAGCTGCTTCATCATGCACAATCCTCTTCCTCTTGGAAGTTTTCTTCACTTTGCTTGAAGTTTCTTCTTCCATACTCAGCTTCTTGGCAATAGTGGACTTCTTCACTTTACTGGTGCCTTTCTTGGTTTGTCGCCTTGATGCTCTTTTGGCAACAACTTTCCTCTTTGGCTTGGAGGAGATCTCTTCCTCAAAGAATGAAATCGAGTCTTCTTCATCGAGTTCCTCTTCTTTTCGCCCTGGTGGCGCAGGAGGCAAACCACTTGGTGTGCTCCTCTCACCATCATCCGAAAAGCAGCGGCCTCGGGACTAGTGCCCCGCCTCGAATATCAGCAATTGGTGACTCAGACTGTTTCGCTGTCACGGCATCCGACATGGCCGACAACCCGTGAATAGATTAGGTATAGGCAGAGTAGAAGAGTTATCACAAACTGCAGAAGATTTTGCAAAAAATGAGTTCAAATTTCAGTTTTAGGTTTTCATGAGAATGCATTTCGTCGACCGAGTCTAAAATTCGTGAATCCAAGTGTTCAAACGAAGCATTCACACCACTTTCGGTTGGACCGATGTGGGTTTCGGTCCCGCCGAAAACACTAGGGTTTCACTAAATCCTCATTTCGTCGCACCGATTTGCACAACTCGGTTGGACCGAAGGTGCAAAGGCAATGGCCAGAGGCCAAATCGGTCATACCGAGAATGTAAAATCGGTCTCACCGAGATGTATTCGCGGAAACCTAACCCTAAAACTTTTACTCAATTTCGCTCAAAGGAACTAATCTGGTATTAAGGAGGATCTCAAACGTGGCAAGATGTTAGGCAAACCTATCGTGCATTGAATCGGAGATGGGAGCACGAGAGGATCAAACTCACCCTAACTTGGTGGAGTTCCTCACGGCGGCAACAGCGCGGAGAGAATGTCCGCTGACGGCGACGGAGACTCTGGCGAGGGCGCACAAAGCATTTACGGAGACGATCCGGAGACCACGGCGACGGCAAAGAAGGGGTTTGGGGCGAGGCGTTTTGAAGTAGGAATCAACGCGCTGCCCTCGGAGTATATATACCCTTTGTTGTCGGTGGGACCGAGTTGTAAAACTTCGGTGGCACCGAGATGGATAACTCGCAGACGATTACACACTTCGTCACGCCGAAAAGTACAACTCGGTTTCACCGAGGTGAAAACCTAGATCAATCAAGTGTTTTCGGCCCGACCGATTTGAGTGGGTTGGTCCGACCGAAATTACTTAGAAGGTTTTGGAAGTTTAGCCCTTGACGGATCGGTGGCTCGAAAGTGCTCCTCACTCGGTGGGTCCGAAAATGACTTGTTCAAAGTTTGTGATATAAGCATGAATAGAATTTGAGACAAGAAAGCATAGATAGCTAGGGAGGAACTTAGGCATTCTTGTCCATCCATTTGGTCGAAAAATCCAAAAGACCAAAGCAACAAATGGATGTCCTCGAATGGATAAAATTATGCATCCAACATGCTCACACAATAAGATAGCAAATGAAATATGTGTCAAACATGCACAAACAAAACTCTAGCTACTATCACACAATTTGTCGATGACTAGGTCATCTTTATATGAGTATATTGATTTAGGAGTCAAATGAGAACATTTGATCATAGGTCATACTCATCGCTTAAGCACAAGTGGGGTTACCACTTTTACATAACGCATTAATGTGTTCACATCATTTGAAGATGCTTTAGCTCAATTATTTAGAGCAAAGCTCCCCTAGATGTGAGAACCCCTTTAAAGGGTCAAACTAACCTTGGGTTGTCGAGAAGACTTCATGTAGATGTTGAAGATGTGGATGCTCAATGTTGATGAAGATCATCAAGAGTTGGGAGCAATCCTTTGGATTGGGCACTTTCAATACCTACATGGGTTAGTCCCACAAGGAACAAACAAGGATATCCATGGACATAGATTGAAGTACACAATAGATGATGTCCATGAAAGCAATGATTACCTTGTCCTTGACTTACCAACAAGAGGGTTTGTGACTCCATGAACTAGTGCAAGATGTGGAAGTTGATTGCACAAGTTCTTGCCAAAATGAATGTGAGTGAAGTATGTTGGCGGAGTCACCCTCAAGAACTCTCTAGTTCTTCTTCTTCGATCCACATCATCTTGATGGGAATCCTTGTGGTAGTAGTTAAGCTTGACGAAGTAGAACTTGACGTTTCCTTGGGAACCCACTTGACCATGGCCTTAGGTGCTTCAATAAATGCATCAATCTCCTCTTGAAGCTTGTCCTTGCCTTTTAGCTTGTGGTCTTGTGGTGGAAGGTCATCTTGAGCTTGTTCCACATTGGAAGAAGTAGGATCATACTTCTCCTTTTGAGAAACAAACTTTGGAGTGGGATATTGACCTTCTTCCCATTCAACACCCTCGGCGTTGAACTTTCGCTCAAAACCAATTCCTTGATTCTTCCGGTGCCTTCCTTGCTTAAGAACAATTTCTCAAAGTTCTTGCTTCCAAGAAGGCTCTTGTAGACACCTTTTCTATAATCCCTTTCAATAAACTATTTTCTTGCTCAAGTGTAACTTGGCTTGAAACATTGTTAGTGGAATCAAGAGAACTACTAGAGGTAACAACATTAGATTTAGCATGGTTATTGTTACTACTAGATGAAGAATTTTTCTTATTCTTGTCATGCTTAGTTTTAATAGGTGGCAAGAAATTAGACAAGAGAAGTCGTTTGGCAAGATATGGAGAACTCTTCTTTCGAAGATCGTCATTGATTGCTTTTAGAAACTCATGTTCTTGCTCTAGATTGAGCTTCTCGAAGCGTAGCTTCTCATGAGATCTTAGGAGCTCTCTATGATCTTCTTGAGTTGTTTCATGAGCTAACTTAAGAGTGTTTAGTTCTTTAGTTAAACGCTCAATCTCCTTCATAGCATTGTCATTCGACTCTTCTCGACTATAAAGACTACTAGCATGTTCATCATTACTAGGCTCACTAGATTTGTCATGTAAAAGCTCATCTTCACCAAGCAAGTCATCCTCATCACTATCAAAGTCAATGAATTCAGGGTGTGATACCTTGGGGCCTTTAGCCATGAAGCATCTTCCAATTCCCTCATTTGGTGAATCAAATAAGTCATATGAGTTGGAGTTGGAGGACACGAGAGCAAGACCGCAACACCTTCATCTTGATCAGATTCGGAGTTGGAGTGATAGCTTATTTCGAGTGATTGTCTGAGTCGGAGCGGAGACCCATTCACCTACATGAGCTTGATGTTTTCTTCTTGTGTAGCTCCTTGATGACTTGTCTTTCCTCTCCGAATCCTTGCTTCTCCGAGAGGATCTTCGCTCATAACGATCATCTCTACTCCTTCTCTCTTCCGAGGTGACTCTTCTCTTGAGCTTCTTCTTCTTGGAGATTCTTCTCTTCTCTTGGGAGCCGAACACTCATTTGAGTAGTGTCCGGGTCTTCCACAATTGTAGCAGCTTCGATCACGACTAGAAGATCTCTTTTCATCATATGATCTAGACTTTGAGCTTCTTTCCTTGCTTCTACTCTTATAGAATTTGTTGAAGTTCTTCACCATTAGGCTTATCTCTTCATTGGAAACTAGCTTGTCACTTGAGGTTGTGGGAGCATCACTTGTAGCTTTGTAAGCACCACTTGACTTGTTGTGAAGCTCTTCCTTATCTTTAAGTGTCATCTCATGAGCAACAATTCTTCCAATGACTTCATGAGGGCTTGAGATTCTTGTAGTTTGGCATCATTTGGATCAAAGTGCACACGGTGTCATACTTTCCATCCAAAGCTCGAGAATCTTCTTGATGATGAATCATCGGTCATTTCTTCGCTTCCTAAGCCGGCAATCTCATTTGTGATGAGAGCAAGCCTAGAGTACATTTCAATGACTCCTTCACCTTCCTTCATCTTGAACTTGTCAAGTCGACCTTGAAGAACATCTAGCTTTGATTCCTTCACGGACTCGGTACCTTCGTGCATTTCACCAAAGTATCCCAAATCTCTTTTGCATTCTCAAGACGGCTGATTTTGTTGAACTCCTGACACAAAGCATTGAAGAGAATGCCACAAGCTTGAGCATTGTTTTGCAACATCCGCAATTCATCATTGTAGCTTCACGATCCGAACTTTTCCTTCCTCAAGAATTCACCTTGCAAGCCAACACAAATAATGCCCCATGCGGCAGGTTATGTCCAAGAATATGCATTTTCATTTGATGCTTCCAACTAGCAAAGTTTGAACCATCAAAGTAAGGACCTCTACTTAAAATTACCTCACTAGATGCCATACTCTCCTAGGTTGTGAAACCAAGCTTATGGAGTCCAATGCAATGGAAACCAATACAATGGAGACCAAAGCTCTGATACCACTTGTAGGATCGAAAGTATGTCTAGAGGGGGGGTGATTAGACTACTTGACAATATAAAAATCTAGCCTTTTGATTAAGACAAGTTTTTGGCAGATTCACGATAATGATCAAGTCAAGTATCACCCTACACATGCAATTCTAGAGTATAGGCAGCGGAAAGTAAATTGCACATGTAGTAAAGAGAGGTGGAGAAGAGCAAACGCAATTTGGAGACACGGAGATTTTTCTCGTGGTTCCGATAGGTGGTGCTATCGTCAATCCACGTTGATGGAGACTTCAACCCACGGAGGGTAACGGCTGCGAGAGTCCACGGAGGGCTCCACCCACGAAGGGTCCACGAAGAAGCAACCTTGTCTATGCCATCATGGCATACGCCCACGAAGGACTAGCCTTACTCGGGGTAGATCTTCACGAAGTAGGCGATCTCCTTGCCCTTACAAACTTCTTGGTTCAACTCCACATCTCGACTTGAGGCTCCCAAGCGACACCTAACCAATCTAGGAGGCACCACCTCCAAAAGGTAATAGATGGTGTTGATGATGATGAACTCCTTGCTCTTGTGCTTCAAATGATAATCTCCCCAACACTCAACTCTCCTCACCGATTTGGCTGTGGTGGAAGAAAGGATTGAGTGGAAAGCAACTTGGGAAGGCTAGAGATCAAGCTTCATATGGTGGGAGTGGAGCTACTTGATCTCAACACAAGGGTAGGTAGTTTTCTTCTCGTAAATGTAAGGTAGGAGTGGTAGTTCTTTCGATGGCTCTCTCCACTAATGAAGAGGGGTGGAGGGTATTTATAGCCTCCACACAAAATTCAACTGCTACACACATTTGACCAATCTCGGTCGGACCGAAGTTGACAACTCGGTGAGACCGAAAGTTCAAATCTTGTGAACGTTGGGATTTTCAGTGGGACCGAAAATACAATCTCGGTGAGTCCGATTCTTCCAAAGACTAGGGTTTGCCAATCTCGGTGGGACCGACTTCATCATCTCGGTGACACCGATTTGATGACGTATGTTACTGAAGCTTGGCAACACTAGTTTCGTGAGACCGAGTTCGTAATCGGAAAATCCGAAATTTCTAGGGTTTGGCTTTATGGTGAGGTGGTTCATCTCGGTGTGACTGAAGTTTAGGAAATCGGTGGGACCGAGATTACTTATGAGTGTATGTTGGAGTGAAAGATTGTCGATGGTTTGGGAGATATATCACTAAGCACTTTGAGCAACCAGATCATTAACATAACCTCATCCCCTTTAATAGTATTGGCTTTCCTATGGACTCAATGTGATCTTGGATCACTAAACCAAAAATGGAGTCTTGAGCTTTTGCCAATGCTTGCCTTAGCATTTTGAGGGTCCACTTCTTGATCGTTGCCATACCCATATCACTGAACTTTCGAAATGATTCTCAAGAAACTATTAGTTCAATGATATATATGTTGTTATTAATTACCAAAACCACCCGGGGATTAGTTGCACTTTCACTATATAAACTAGAGGGTTTAGTCCGTAGAGGCGATCATAATCATACAGGCTAGACATCTAGGGTTTAGCCATTACGATCTCGAGGTAGATCAACTCTTGTAATCCCTATACTCATCAAAGTCAATCAAGCAGGAAGTAGGGTATTACCTCCATTAAGAGGGCCCGAACCTGGGTAGACATCGTGTCCCCTGCCTCCTATTACCTTCGATCCTTAGACGCACAGTTTGGGACTTCCTACCCGAGATCTGCCGGTTTTGACATCGAAAGCAGCGTAGCTGCAACCGCATGTAGCCAGAGGTGGTATGCAAGCGACGGCGAGCATCGATGTTGTGACCATGGGGCGTCGTAGTTGCAATCGCCTGCGGGCAGAGCTGGGATGCCAGCACCAATGAACACCAACTCTACAACGCGAGGCGGAGGAGCTGCAGCGCTAGCCGGTTACTACCACGAGGACGATAATGTGCATTGATGTGAGGCAGCCGGTGCTGGTGCTGCACCGATCAGGAGATGTGCTCAAGAGAAGGTTAGGCATGAGGAAAGAATGTGCACACGACTTGCGTGGATCCTAGTTTTTATCGCTAGCGGCATTGGGAGAAATGACATGTGACGAAACTGGTTGATCTAATGGCTATGTGTGGGCTAATCCGACAATGTTGGGGGCCACTGATTGAGGCTGGCCTCGATCAACCAACCCCTAGCATCGCCAATCTGCATGTATGGGTCTTAAAAATCAGCCTAACATAAGAGCATCTCTAGCAGATCCCGCAAAAAGCCCCGGGCGCTATAATAACCATTGTTTTACGGTACCGGTGAGGAAAATCATCCCGCACGGGTCCCTAAAACGGCTCGTCCCATAAGTTTTTATGCGTCCCTCCCGGCACATATGTCCAGCTCCCCCCCCCCCACGCACCCCGCCGCCAACGATCTCCCTGGCGCTGCACCAACTACCGTCGTCGCTCTCCTAATCGATGGCATGGAGCCTCCGAACCACCCGCCCGTCGATTTTCATACCTTGACGACGCTATGTGTGCCGCCTCAACTGCCTGTGCCTCCCCTGGTCGGCTTTCCACCGTCATGCCAACTTTTTTTGCCGCCGGCATGAAGCGGAAGCAGCAGGGGAATTATGTCGTCCATGGAGTCGTCCTCGCCACCGCGCCATCTTCTTCCACCATGTTCCCTCCCGTCTTGGTGTCGGGCTCGAGGACAGGCGCCTCCTCCACCCCCTCCGACGGACGACCAAAATCACAAGCCACCCTTCCAAGGAAGAAGGTAATGGTGACTCGAGGACACGTGCCTCCTCCACCCAATTCGGCGGCCCATGAAGCACGCGATCCTGATCAGTCCGCCGGCGTCCACAACATGTTGGCAAGAATGGAGATCATGTTTCGAAGGAGGGAAGAGCTTCAACATCTTGTGGCCAGTGGCGATGGTTTCAACAATGGAGGTGGTGGTGGTGGTTACAGCAATGAAGGTGGTGGTGGTTTCAACAATGGAGGGCGGGGGGAGTGGTGGTTTCGGCAATGGTGGAGGTGGTGGTGGTTTCGACAATGGAGGAGGTGGTGGTGGTGGTTGTCTCGGCAATGGAGGTGGTGGTGGTGGTTCGACAAAGGGCGAGGGGTGGTGGTGGTGGTTTCGGCAATTGAGACGGTGGTGCTTTTGGCAATGGAGGTGATGGTGGTGATGCTTCGGCCAATGAAGGTGATGGTTGTAGTGCTTCCGACAATGGTGGTGATCATTCTACCGCCAATGTTGTTGACGAAGGTGGTGCTTTGGTCGGTTGTGGTGGAGATCATCTTGGGAATAATGGTGTTGCTTGATTTGATCACATTTAATTGTATTTGATTGTGCATTCTTTTGGACAAACTTTTTTTTGCATGGTAATACGTGTTTCATTCATATCATATTGCACATGCTTTTGGATGTGAACTATTATCTTACGAGTTTTGATTCCACGTGTTGCATCTATTATTTGAATTTGTTTTTAGATAAGGAGGATGACCCCCGGCCTCTGCATCTGGGAGATGCATGCGGCCGTTTTATTGATTATTCTCGAGAACCTTACAAAGTAGTACAACAATATGCTTGAATCCGTCATCTTGGCAACATCTGACGCTACTCCAACCCATATGATGAAGGGGTGCAAGCTGGGCCAAATACCCAGACCTCTCACCTAAGCCTAATATCATATTATTCGAATTTGTAGTTGATGTCAATATGAAATTCAAAATTGATACCGCAAATCAGTTTTGAGGGGAACCGTGCTCTAACCCGTGAAACCCGGCAGCTCTCGCTACACTAGCCTCGCAAACCCGGCAGCTCTCGCTACTCTGTTTTGGTAGTTCAAGTACTACTAGAGGAACACGGTTCAAGCAAACTGCGTCATCAACACGCGAATCCGGGCAAGCCCCGAGGGCTGTCTGACCTCGGAGTACATACATACTATATAATTCGTGAAAAGCTCGCGTGTCGACTGATGCTCGGAGCATCGATCGCCACACTGTTCCTTAACCTCAATCAGAGAACAAAACCAGTGGGCTACAGCTCAACTATTCATGGCGTGACAACAAAGCAGAACACACAAGGGGATGAACCGAACCAGCGGCCTAATTATTTTGCTTTGAAAAGTAAACCAGTGGCCGATTTATAAATGAAGGGGCATGGGTGCACATCTCCGCAGTGGTCAGTATGAGGAAGCAGATCCAGCTAGCACGGTGGGTTTTCTGAAGTATGGCACGGGATCCCGGTCGCCGAATGCAGCGCGACGGGAGGAAATTGATAGGCGTCTCTGTCGGTAGATTCATTATCTCGCTGAGCTGAAAGCGACGTCGACCGCGATGGCCACGTACGGCGGCGTTTCAGAGCCACCGTCTGCTCGCACGTCTGAAAACGCTGCGGCGTTGCCTGCAAATACGTACCGGAACCAATACTTCCTCCCGTCAATAATAAGTGTCGTAGTTTTAAACTGTTTTTTTTTTACAAACTACGACACTTATCGGAGGGAGTGGTATTTGACCTATTTTCTACTCTATTACTTTTTTTGACTTCTTATTATCATATTGATATCCAAGATGTCCCTCTTATGTTTTTACCGATATCACCATCTAAGACTTCTAGACCACTCAAATCTGGTAACCAAACTAGCATTTGAAACATATATAGAACTAAAGAAATTACCTCTTTTTTTTTGAAAAGGGGGCCTCCCCGGCCTCTGCATCAGCATGATGCATACGGCCATCTTATTAATAAAAAGGTTCAACAAGGTCTCACTGTCTCCGCAAGTAAAGAAAAATAAGACAAAAGGCTCACACAAAACTAAAGAAATTACCTTAAAGTCCCTTGGGCCGATCGTCTCCTTCCTCTCGAACAGACCGATAACTTGTCGATGCAAACCGCTCCAATGACATGACTAGTATAGTATTGTTGATCCAATTATTTGGCCAATTTTTTTTTTTTTGGCTTCTTACCCTATGATATCCAAGAAGACACTCTTATGTTTTTACTGATATCATGACCGAATGCGCCCCCAATGCACACACACACACACTTTGGTTCATCAAATGGTTACACCCCACAAGGTATATGAATAAATGATTTTCTTTTAATTTGAGATTCTCTAGCATGTTTCTTTTTGTCTATTTAACAAATCATTTAGTTTAATGCATATTGCATAGATATTGTACATCCAATTTACGACCGCAATTTTAAAATAGAAAATCCAAATAAACTCTACATTTCAGGTCATAAATGCTTGCACACGGTGCACTAGGATATAAATAGATCTATTTTCCAGAAGAAAAGTATATCTAAATAAACTCTTGTGATCAAAGAGATGCGTCCGACCCTGGCGTAAGGTAAAACCAGATGAACGGCGTACATCCTCACAAACTTTTTCTTTTGCGTTAGAATGCTAAACGACATAGTATATGCTTGTATGACCTCTTTGGGCCGTACAACTTTTGAAGAATTTTTCCCCGTGAACAAGTGAGTTTCTTCCTCAAATAATAGGGTGATTGTTGGCAAGAAGCAACCATCAATACAAGGAGGGTTTTGCCTCATCCAACAAGCAGTGGACGAGCCTCTTTTACAAAAGTTTACAAAACAATTAACAACCCTATTTTGATCACGACTAATTTTCGTCAAGATAAACTCGCCGAGTTCCAAGAGCCGACAAATCTCCCATGTAAGATGACCATAAGCAAAACGATCCAAAGAGCTTCCCATCAAAGCATTTAGAGTAGTCGGTCTGGACAATATATAACTAGCAGGGCAGACCATCCTTATGAGAGAGCCAAACCCTCCATCGTCGCATGTAGCTCGGCTTGAGTTGCATCATTGCAATGACACAAGTGGCGACATGTCGCGAAGACCACGTTACCTCACGTTTCTCGCAAAATCATTCCACCTGACTAGAAGGTGGTGTGTTCTTGTCATTCTCGCACACATTTCCCTGGAGAAATCATTCCACCTTACTAAAGGATTTCTCGGTCTAAACCGTAGGCAAAGCTAGCCGACGAACACTTTCGTTGATCGGTGGGTCTTCCTCACCGAGCACCAGAGCGTCATAGACCTCGTCCTGGAGATCGAGCTGCTTTGTGTTAGACAAAGATGCTATCAAACCGCTAAACCCTAGCACCACAGCAAGGATCCCGCGGTGCGAGGGAATCAGTAATACCGATCCTTACCGCATAGATGGCCGAATCCGAGAAAGCAAAATCAACGGCGATGCTATCTCCGAGAGGAGACTAAACCCTAGCCAGTGTGTAGTGGAAACATACATTGTTTCTTTTTTAATAAAAACTGAAGGATTTGACTACTAAGGATTTTTTTTCCTATAGAAACCTTTTGGATCATATGTGTCTAGTGCGTCTAACCGGATTGTGCCTCAGACTCGGTATGTGGCTCGACTGGGGCTTCCGAATGAGTTTCGGCTTCCGGCTTTTGATGTTAGGCTTAGGTGAGTGATTTGGGTAGTGGCCCAGCTAGCACCCCGTCATCATTTTGGATAGGAGTAGCGGCATATGTTGCCAAGATAATACTTTGTAAGGTCCTCGAGAATAATCAATAAAGTGGTCGTATGCATCTCCCAGATGCAAGGCCGGTGGTCATCCTCCTTCTCTAAAAAAAATGGTTTGGGTTACTAAATTCGTTTGGAATCCATTCCCTCGATAGCAGAACGAGCTGAATTTTCACACTCTTACCTCTCTCTAAACTCCCAATCCTATATATTTTTTCTATTCTAAGTTTTAAAGTTCCTGCTATCCAAAAGGAATGTAAAATGTAGACTATCATTTTCTGTCATTTATGAAACTAGGCAGCGAATGTGGCGCGCAACTGACGGAGGGCACCGTGCACCCGCTGCCATGCTCCAAAGTCCAAACCTAGGCAAGTACCACACCCTACAAGGTACGAGCGCTGCAATACGGCAATACCGCCCTCGCCGCCCTTCACCGAAGCCCACAGGATGATCGATGGTGCTGGAGCCACACTGACAAGATCGACCAATAATAACTCGCCCGGGCGCGTGCAGCCGCGAGATCCGCCCGCCCTCGCGCCAGAAATATCACCCGCCACCTATAGCTAGCTACCCAGCCCGTGCCGCAACCCAGCCCAGCCCGAGCATGGCATCGGAAAACTGACGGAGACGCGCGGTGTTAGTTACTTCCTGGTGCCGATGGCTCCGAGCTTGCGTACTGAACGGGGACAGGAGTGACAATGAGACAGTGTAGCAGGTGAGGCCTCAACGGCCGGCCATTAAGCGCGGCGTTAGCCGGCGACAGCGGCCTAAGCAAACTGCAAAGGATCAATGCCGCCAACGGAGTGCCATCATTGGCAGGACGGGGACGTCCGGCGCCACGTCACTGGCAGGGGGAGCCACGGCGGGTGAGCTAGCGCCGTCCCCTTCCGCTCGACCCGGTGAAACTGTAAGAGAAAGTAATCTGTTCTGGTCTGGTCTGGTCTGCGCCGCAGAAAGTAGTGCTGGATGGTGTAACCGAACAAGGTAGGCTATCACCTGCAGTGTGACACGAGGAGCCGAGACGGAGACCGTGCATCTAGCCATCTGAACCTGGTAAAACTAGGACCCAGCTACCTCCCGAATTCCCGATGCCAATCCCTTGCACTGAGCCGCT
The DNA here is from genome assembly GCA_021437245.1 of Aegilops speltoides. NCBI lineage: Eukaryota > Viridiplantae > Streptophyta > Magnoliopsida > Poales > Poaceae > Aegilops > Aegilops speltoides. The sequence goes on along the minus strand of CM038141.1, from coordinate 302,733,170 downwards.
GCTCCTCAGAAGTGGAGTGAGGCGAGGTGCAGTGCAAGCAGAGCGTCCCTACCGGTCGACACCTGTGCGCGTGAGTAAATAAATCCTCATCAATGGCGGAAGGTGACTCGAGCAAACAACCCCTTAAAGGACAGCGAGCGAAAGATCTGCAGACGGATCGGGCATTGCGTGACGGCGACCAGTTCGGGGGAAAGGATAGTCTCAGATCCGGTGCAGTGCACCGCCCACTGCCGCGAGGGTAATTGGACTGTGTCATCCTATCATTACGCATTTTTGGAACCGGCTACTCAGTTTCTTCCGTTTCTATCGTACTAGTAAGCATGCACGTGCAACGCACGTCTCGATCAAAGCATCTATGAAATTCGTGTGGGTACTGAATTCTGAATTCATATTGAAATTAATAACTCTATGTAACGGAAGATCTCCTCCGTGAAATGAAGCTTACCGTATACTACTCCCTCCATAGACAAATAAATGAGTGAGTTCTATTTTCAACAACACATGAAAAATAGTAATAAATCCATGTAATAGTAGCATCCATGGCAACCATATAGAATTTGAATAATAAAAATGAATGATAAAAAGTGCCTGAAGCATTACACTGCTATACGATATTGAACCAAAGTAAACATATTTGGGATCTTCAATCTTGGCACATAGTGCTGGCCTTGTTTCAGGGGAGTTGTGCGGGTCATCTTCTTGATTAGGAACATTTGGCTTCAAGCCTTCAACTCTTCACCCCAAACCATTTTCTTTTGTAAATAATCTGCAAAAGAAAGACCAAATTAGGTTGATAAAATCAAACCACATAAAAGCAGTAACACCGTAACTATCAAATGTGTCATCTAAAGTTAAGTGCTTACTAAAGAGTGAATAAATCAATTTTGATTTATATATCACTAAAATCAGATATAATCCAGATGGATCTCAGATTGATACAAAGGAGAACTGGTTTACATAGTAGGTTGAAGATTTTAAGAAAAGATCAATCTATTTTTTAGCGGTGTGTTTCCAAACCAAGTGATTTATATTGCGATTAAACTTGCCATGAGCATCCTTGGTTCAGTTGCTACCACAAAATATATATTATGAACACATAATGTTCTCAATTATGAATCCCATCCTCTGCTGATCCCACAAAAAAGAAATTAGTTGCTAAACATCCTTGGTTCAGCCATGCAAAGAATGGGACATCCACAACCCTTTATGCGGTATGCTCTACTACCGATGTTTGTAGTTCAGTTTTATATCCTTCTTTCCTAGGGTAGCAAATATGAACATGATTCACGTTTTGGTGGATCAAGAGCTTTCCTATGTGAGATAGAGAAAACAAACAATGTAAAGAGGAGATTGAGAGGGGGACAGACATGAAGGAGTAGGAGTGCAGAGGAGACAGGAGGGCGTCGCTAGCGGCGGGGAGGGCGGCGACGACAGGAGGAGACCAAGGTTCGCATGGACTCGACCTCGCTTGCCGATCGATGGACCCGTCGCGCGCCCACGCCCCGGGCGTGGCGGCGCTGGCAGAGGACGGAGTGCTTGATCTCCCGCCTGCCCACACCCAAAACTTAATCATGGACACAATCAGGATGGAAAGTTGCAGTTTTAATAGCAGAAAACTTACATTAAAGCCCCAACCTTGAAAAAATATGTGAATAAAGAACTCTTGGGGGTGCTTAATTCAACAAATTATAGTTTTTGGACCGCTCAAGAATTGATGTATTTGCCCTTTGCCTCCCCATCTAGCTCCGCCACTGTAATTAGTTAATTAAAATGATTTAGTCAAAAAGGCATTCGGGTGTTGCATCCACCCAATGGGTTCTTTGTTATGCTGCTGGAAGAAATCCTTTCTTGTTGGCCCTTCAAAATAAAAATGTTTGCAATGTTATCATTTATATTTAAGATGGTGCCCAACCATGGCACAAACCACAAGAATACTTTTGTCCAACAAACTGTTATATACTCATGGTCGGTGACAACACAACATAAGTACACCAATGACTCAGAAAACAACTGTTCTTTTAAAATGTATGATAAGGCAAGAGGGAACTTGGAAAGATATATAGAGGTACAGTATATACACAAACGCTTCCATCTTAGATCTCCATGTCCAATCCTTCTATAATATACAACTAAAACCAATATATTAAAAGAAAACAAGATAAAAGTGAAAAAAAGGAAAATTCCCTTCTCCGATGACACAAACAGGTCAAGGACTACCATATAGTGAGAAAGAAAAATTGGTAGCATGAATAGAGTGATATCAGCTGACCAAAAATGATAGTTTTCAGACGCCAATAGAAGATATGAACTCAAAGGGCCATGCGATTACTCATGAAGCTTAGGTGAAGCAAATTACCCAAAAGAAAATATGCATCGACTGTCGAAAGAGTGTGACCAGATCAGACCACCATATAAAAGAGCATGACCAGCAGCAGACTTCAGAGGGAAGTTGATTTTACCCCTAAATAACTTGTACATCCAATTGACATGCTCTAAATGGACTAATGAAATAATGTAGAACTCCTCTGCAACTCTCGGGATTTAGTAATTAACTGCAGATTGTTCAACGTGTCAAATATGTGATTTAAGTAAAATGTAGAGCAATGGAAGTACAAGTTATACGCTTGAATAAAGCATAACCTACAAGAATCACAAGGGCTAAAAATTCAGAACGCAGAAAATCTACATATGCCAAGAAGGCCACTGACCAAATAACCATGTGTACTTCCATACTGCTCAAACAGGGGATAATTCTTTTTATCTGCAGTTAATCACCTAAGCATTGGGTTAACACACCTGGTGCTACTTTTCTTTTTCGTCCCAAATAGAACCATCATGTCTTTAGTTTTCTAAACAACAGTTGACATGCATAAGAATCCTAGTACTAATTAATAACTGATAAAAGATGTCGATCAAGCTTCAGAAACTTAGCGGCTGCATATTGAGTTCCATAATTGTTTTCCTCGAAACCACAATCCATAACACCTGCATATATCTCACCTGGAGTATTATTAAATACCCGTTTCATGCCTTCGAGTATATATCACCTGCAAAATAGGACATGTGCTCCTTAGCTAGATTCTATTTTTGATCTGACAAAGCACTGAATCAAATAATTCATTTACCCATGAGTCTAGGTTTCTAACAATTTAACAGAAGTGGGAAGGAGGGAACAAGGATGATGGTATCTATATGGAGGTTATGGAACTGAATTTCTCCCTCTGCGTCTGGTTATGGGATAACCAATCTTCAGTCATTTGAAAGAGGGGCCTCTGTTCTGCCGTTTGGGGGAAGATTTGCTCTTATGCATATATATAGGGATTTATGCTTCTATTGTAATTGGATCGCGTAGATGTTCAGACGGGAACAATTCATAATGCTGAAAACAAATCGGTGGGTTGAAGAAAGGACGAAGTGAGGGATCGCGTCGTGTTTTGGGCTTGAAGATAAGAGCGGTGGAGGCGGGGTGGCCAGCAGGAGGAGACATGTGGCGAAGGCGGCTCGGCGGCGACTGCGGTGAAGGGTGGCTCGGGCGGCGGTGGGGAACTGCGGGCGCGTCGAAGGGCGGCTCCGGGGCGGCGGCTCGGCGACCTGCGGACCACGGTGAAGGACGGCTCCTGGACTACATCATATAGATTACCTTGATTCACCTCACATGCAGCCTGCTTGGATCTCTTATCAAACGCCTTTGTCAACATGACACATAAAAGATCTTCAGAACCCACATGAGAGAGAGGTGATTAAGTTAGCAAATGGTAATAAGAAGGGTATATGAAGAATCGACGTCCAGAATCAATGTAGACGATCTGCAGCAGCACCAAGAATCGGTCTCCAGAATCAATATAGATGATCTGCAGCTGCACCAATCGTTTAGACAAGTATGTATCCAATTAAGAGCCATATTTAACATTACAATCAACAGAATAAAAAAAGGAACTCGGGAATCCGCAATTCCGAACAGGTAGGATGAGATGATCGATCTCATATATCAGCTGAGAGTGCAACCAAAAGATTCGATGGTTGCAGGTCTTATAAGTTATAACTATGAGAAAGTCTAGGATTCAGCAATCGGTTGTCTGAATTTTGTTTTGCAATTGAGTGTGGTTTGAAGCCCTGAATGAAGGATAAGCACTAAAAGTCTAAAATAGACTGATCTAAGCTATAATAAAAACAAACAATTAAGTTTCGTCCGACAAAGCAATAGAGCGAACGCTATAATAAAAACAAACAATTAAGTTTCGTCCGACAAAGCAATAGAGCGGATGCCAAAATCCAAACCTCAACTTTGCATCACCGAGAAGAGTACGGAGATCTTCTTGTCCAGGAAGCTCGTCCTCGTGCACCGTCACTTCCTCACTGGACAGAACAAATTAATCCAGCAAGTTATTGATCCTAAAAAATTAACACCACAATCTTTGAGGCAATAACACAAGCACCTGGTGCAGCGGAGAGTGGTGTGCGCGTGGGTCGCTTGCTCGTGGAGGTGTGGAAAAGGCCAACGGAGACCAGGGGTTCGCGGCGGGCGGCTCCAGCGCGACCTGCGGCGGTTCCAGTGGCAAGGGCGGCTCGATGTGACTCGGCAGCCCAGAAGTGGCTCGGCGGGGGCGGCTCCGACGCGACCAAGGGCGGCTCGGTGTGGGCGGCTCGGCGCGACCCCTGCGGGTGGGGGCAGCTCGGCTCTACCTGGCAGCAGCCAAAGGCCAGGCGGCGAAGGGCGCGGGGCGGGGGAGCCAGCTCTACCATGGCGGCTCCAAGGGCGAAGCAGCGAAAGGAAGGGCGGGCGCGGCTCGGCTATACCATGACGGCCCGGTGTGGGCGGCGAAGGGTGCAGGAGGAGGAGTGGGCGATAGGTCGTGCGGGCGGTTTTGTTTTTGTTTTTAAACGGCAGCGTGGGCTGGGTTAGCGATAGCTTAATGCGTGGTTTGCAGTGTTAAACACCGAAGGATTAAGGGCCATTAGATCTTGCTAATGGATGGTTATGATTATTTGGATCTGCCCCTCTCTTTCTTTTATAGTGGTAATAGATTAATCTTGGTACTCCAGTTGTCCCTGTTAGGTTTTCAGTTTTTCTAAAGATGTTTTTCATTTTCTGAAAATGATCCGGATCTATTTATAGAAATTTATCACAAGTTCAAAGGATCTCAAACATATTAAAAATTACATTGCGGTCCCTGCACCACCGAGCGACCACTAATGACGCTACCGCTAACGTTCTGTTTCGTCATTTCTATACCGGAGCCGGCTTGACCTTGCCGATAACAGCCGAGAAGCCTTCGTGCACGTGCCCCCAAGGACCAGCGCATGTAGCCGTAGTTGTCGTCGTTGACTCTTGAATCAACTGAAGGACCTATCACCAAATATCGCCATTGCATACGCACGACGAGAAACACTAGCCTCACCGCCCCAAGGAGATGGTATGAATCAACGCCTGGAAATCCGTAGACTACGTCCGGACGAACGAAGTCGAGAAGGACCGAAGCCCGAAAAACAAGCTCAAAGGAGAAGCATGTGAAGGAAATATGCCCTAGAGGCAATAATAAAGTTATTATTTATTTTCTTATATCATGATAAATGTTTATTATTCATGCTAGAATTGTATTAACCGGAAACATAATACATGTGTTAATACATAGACAAACACAACGTCACTAGTATGCCTCTACTTGACTAGCTCGTTTATCAAAGATGGTTATGTTTCCTAGCCGTGGACAAAAGAGTTGTCATTTGATTAACGGGATCACATCATTAGGAGAATGATGTGATTGACATGACCCATTCCATTAGCCTAGCACTTGATCGTTTATCGGAGGAACACTTTGGGTGCTACCAAACGTCACAACGTAACTGGGTGATTATAAAGGAGTACTACAGGTGTCTCCAAAGGTACATGTTGAGTTGGCGTATTTCGAGATTAGGTTTTGTCACTCCGATTGTCGGAGAGGTATCTCTGGGCCCTCTCGGTAATGCACATCACTATAAGCCTTGCAAGCAATGTAGCTAATGAGTTAGTTACGGAATGATGCATTACGTAACGAGTAAAGAGACTTGCCGATAACGAGATTGAACTAGGTATTGGATACCGACGATCGAATCTCAGGCAAGTAACATACCGATGACAAAGGGAACAACGTATGTGGTTATGCGGTTTACCCGATAAAGATCTTCGTAGAATATGTAGGAACCAATATGGGCATCCAGGTTCCGCTATTGGTTATTGACCGAGAATAGTTCTAGGTCATGTCTACATAGTTCTCGAACCCGTAGGGTCCGCACGCTTAACGTTACGATGACATTTTTATTATGAGTTTATAAGTTTTGATATACCGAAGTTTGTTCGGAGTCCCGGATGTGATCACGGACATGACGAGGAGTCTCGAAATGGTCGATGAAGGAAATATGCCCTAGAGGCAATAATAAAGTTATTATTTATTTCCTTATTTCATGATAAATGTTTATTATTCATGCTAGAATTGTATTAACCGGAAACATAATACATGTGTGAATACATAGACAAACATAGTGTCACTAGTATGCCTCTACTTGACTAGCTCGTTAATAAAAGATGGTTAAGTTTCCTAACCATAGACATGAGTTGTCATTTGATTAATGGGATCAAATCATTAGGAGAATGATGTGATTGACTTGACCCATTCCGTTAGCCTAGCACTTGATCGCTTAGTATGTTGCTATTGCTTTCTTCATGACTTACACAAAGTTCCTACAACTATGAGATTATGCAACTCCGTTTACGGAGGAACACTTTGTGTGCTACCAAACGTCACAACGAATCGGGTGATTATAAAGGTGCTCTCAGTGTGTCTCGAAGGTACATGTTGGGTTGGCGTAATTCGAGATTAGGTTTTGTCACTCCCATTGTCGGAGAGGTATCTCTGGGCCCTCTCGGTAATACACATCACTTAAGCCTTGCAAAAATTGTAACTAATGAGTTAGTTACAGGATGATGTATTACGGAACAAGTAAAGAGACTTGCCGGAAACGAGATTGAACTAGGTATTGGATACCGACGATCGAATCTCATGCAAGTAACATACCGATGACAAAGGGAATAACGTATGTTGTTATGCGGTTTGACCGATAAAGATCTTCGTAGAATATGTAGGAGCCAATATGAACATCCAGGTTCCACTATTAGTTATTGACCGGAAACAGTTCTAGGTCATGTCTACATAGTTATCGAACCCGTAGGGTCCGCACGCTTAACGTTACGATGACAGTTATATTACGAGTTTATGAGTTTTGATGTACCGAAGGAGTTCGGAGTCCCGAATGAGATCAGGGACATGACGAGGAGTCTCGAAATAGTCGAGACGTAAAGATCGATATATTGGACGACTATATTCGGAGTTCGGAAAGGTTCTGAGAGATTCGGATATTTTTTGGAGTACCGGAGAGTTAGGGGAATTCGCCGGGGAGTATATGGGCCTTATTGGACTAGGGGGAGGGGTTGCGCCCCCTCCTTCCTTCTCTTCTCTTCCCCCTTTCCTTGACTCCTACTCCTACTACTTGGAAGGGGGGGGAACTACCGGTGGGAGTAGGACTCCTCCTGGTGCGCCCCCCTAGGGCGGCCACCTCCTCCCTTGCTCCTTTATATCTGAGGGGGGGCACCCATGACACACAAGTTGATCTACGGATCGTTCCTTAGCCGCAGCGGTTCCCCCTCCACCATATTCCACCTCGGTCATATCGTCATGAGTTTAGGCGAAGCTCGCGCCGGTAGAACATCATCATCGTCACCACACCGTCGTGCTGACGAAACTCATCCCCGACACCCTGCTGGATCGGAGTCCGGGGAACGTCATCGAGCTGAACGTGTGCTGAACTTGGAGGTGCCGTACGTTCAGTGCTTGGATCGGTCGGATCGTAAAGACGTACGACTACATCAACCGCGTTGTCATAACGCTTCTGCTTACGGTCTACGAGGGTACGTGGACACACTCTCCCCTCTCGTTGCTATGCATCACCATGATCTTGCGTGTGCGTAGGAATTTTTTTGAAATTACTACGTTCCCAAATAGTGGCATCCGAGCCTAGGTTTTATGCGTTGATGTTATATGCACGAGTAGAACACAAGTGAGTTGTGGGCGATACAAGTCATCGCTTACCAAAGATGTCATACTTTGGTTCAGCGGTATTGTTGGATGAAGCGGCCGGACCGACATTACGCACACGCTTACGCCGAGACTGGTTCTACCGACGTGCTTTGCACACGTGTGGCTGGCGGTGTCGGTTTCCAACTTTAGTTGAACCGAGTGTGGCTACGCCCGGTCCTTGCGAAGGTTAAAACAGCACCAACTTGACGAACTATCGTTGTGATTTTGATGCGAGGTAAGAACGGTTCTTGCTCAGCCCGTAGCAGCCACGTAAAACTTGCAACAACAAAGTAGAGGACGTCTAACTTGTTTTTGCAGGGCATGTTGTGATGTGATATGGTCAAGACGTGATGCTATATTTTATTGTATGAGATGATCATGTTTTGTAACCGAAGTTATCGGCAATGGCAGAGCCATATGGTTGTCGCTTTATTGTATGAAATGCAACGCATACGTAATTGCTTTACTTTATCACTAAGCGGTAGCGATAGTCGTAGAAGCAATAGATGGCGTAAAGACAACGATGCTACGATGGAGATCAAGGTGTCGCGCCGGTGACGATGGTGATCACGACGGTGCTTCGGAGATGGAGATCACAAGCACAAGATGATGATGGCCATATCATATCACTTATATTGATTGCATGTGATGTTTATCCTTTATGCATCTTATCTTGCTTTGATTGACGGTAGCATTTTAAGATGATCTCTCACTAAAATTATCAAGAAGTGTTCTCCCTGAGTATGCACCGTTGCCAAGTTCGTCGTGCCCAGACACCACGTGATGATCGGGTGTGATAAGCTCTACGTCCATCTACAACGGGTGCAAGCCAGTTTTGCACACGCAGAATACTCAGATTAAACTTGACGAGCCTAGCATATGCAGATATGGCCTCGGAACACGGAGACCGAAAGGTCGAGCATGAATCATATAGTAGATATGATCAACATAGTGATGTTCACCATCGAAAACTACTCCATCTCACGTGATGATCGGTTATGGTTTAGTTGATTTGGATCACGTGATCACTTAGATGACTAGAGAGATGTCTGTCTAAGTGGGAGTTCTTAAGTAATATGATTAATTGAACTTAAATTTATCATGAACTTAGTCCTGGTAGTATTTTGCAAATTATGTTGTAGATCAATAGCTTGCGTTGTTGCTTTCATATGTTTATTTTGATATGTTCCTAGAGAAAATTGTGTTGAAAAATGTTAGTAGCAATGATGCGGATTGGATCCGTGATCTGAGTTTTATCCTCATTACTGTAGAGAAGATTTATGTCCTTAATGCACCGCTAGGTGACAGACCTATTGCAGGAGCAGATGCAGACGTTATGAACGTTTGGCTAGCTCAATATGATGACTACTTGATAGTTTAGTGCACCATGCTTAACGGCTTAGAATCGGGACTTCAAAAATGTTTTGAACGTCATGGACCATATGAGATGTTACAGGAATTGAAGTTAATATTTCAAGCAAATACCCGAGTTGAGAGATATGAAGTCTCCAACAAGTTGTATAGCTAAAAGATGGTGGAGAATCACTCAACTAGTGAGCATGTGCTCAGATTGTCTGGGTACTTCAATCGCTTGAATCAAGTGGAAGTTAATCTTCGAGATAAGATAGTGATTGATGAATTCTCTAGTCACCATCACTAAGTTACTAGAACTTCGTGATGAACTATAGTATGCAAGGGATGACGAAAACGATTCCCGAGCTCTACGTGATGTTGAAATTGATGAAGGTAGAAATCAAGAAAGAGCATCAAGTGTTGATGATTGACAAGACCACTAGTTTCAAGAAAAGGGCAAAGGGAAAGAAAGGGAAACTTCAAGTAGGATGGCAAACAAGTTGTCACTCCCATGAAGAAGACCAAAGCTGGACCAAAGCCTAAAACTGAGTGCTTACACTGCAAAGGAAATGGTCACTGGAAGCGGAAATGCCCTAAATATTTGGTGGATAAGAAGGATGGCAAAGTGAACAAAGGTATATTTGATATCTGAGTTATTGATGTGTGCCTTACTAGTGTTTATAGTAGCCCCGAGTATTTGATACTTGTTAGGTTGCTAAGATTAGTAAATCGAAGCAGAGTTCTGAGAATAAACAGAGGCTAGTTGAAGGGAAGTGACGATGAGTGTTGGAAGTAGTTCCAAGATTGATATGATCATCATCGCACACTCCCTATACTTTCGGGATTAGTGTTAAACCTAAATAAATGTTATTTGGCGTTTGCGTTGAGCATGAATATGATTTGATCATGTTTATTGCAATATGGTTACTCATTTAAAATCAGAGAATAATTGTTGTTCTGTTTACATGAATAAAACCTTCAATGGTCATACACCCAATGAAAATAGCATGTTGGATCTCGATCGTGATGATACACATATTCATAATATTGATGCCAAAAGATGTAAAGTTAATAATGATAGTGCAACTTATTTGTTGCACTGCCGTTTGGGTCATATCAGTGTAAAGCGCATGGAGAAACTCCATAAAGATGGATCTTCGGAATCACTTGGTTATGAACCATTTGATACTTGCGAACCATGCCTTTTGGGCAAGATGACTGAAACTCCGTTCTCCGGAACAATGGAACGAGCTACTGACTTATTGGAAATAATACATACCGATGTATGCGATCTGATGAGTGTAGAGGCTCGCGGCGTGTATCATTATTTTCTGACCTTCACAGATGATTTGAGCAGATATGGGTATATCTACTTGATGAAACATAAGTCTGAAATAATTGAAAGGTTCAAAGAATTTCAGAGTGAAGTGGAAAAATCATCGTAACAAGAAAATAAAGTTCCTGCAATCTGATCGCAGAGACGAATATTTGAGTTACGAGTTTGGTCTTCACTTAAAACAATGTGGAATAGTTTCACAGCTCACGCCACCTGGAACACCACAACGTTATGGTGTGTCCGAATGTCGTAACCGCACTTTATTGGATATGGTGTGATCTATGATGTCTCTTATTGGTTTACCACTATCGTTTTGGGGTTATGCATTAGAGACAGCTGCATTCACGTTTAATAGGACACCATCTAAATCCGTTGAGAAGACACCGTATGAACTATGGTTTAGTAGTAAACCTAAGCTGTCGTTTCTTAAAGTTTGGGGCTGCGATGCTTATGTGAAAAAGTTTTCAACCTGACAAGCTCAAACTCAAATCGAAGAAATGCGTCTTCATAGAATACCCAAAGGTAACTATTGGGTACACCTTCTATCACAGATCTGAGGGCAAGATTTTTGTTGCTAAATTCGGATCCTTTCTAGAGAAGGAGTTTCTCTCGGAAGAAGTGAGTGGGAGGAAAGTAGAGCTTGATAAGGTAATTTGTACCTTCTCCCGAATTGGAAAGTAGTTCATCACGGAAATCAGTTCCAGTGATTCCTACACCAATTAGTGAGGAAGCTAATGATGATGATCATGAAACTTCAGATCAAGTTACTACAAAACCTCGTAGGTCTTCCAAAGTACAGTTCGCACTGAGTAGTGCGGTAATACTGTTCGGAAGTCATGTTACTAGACCATGATGAACCTACAAACTATGAGGAAGCGATGATGAGCCCAGATTCATGAAATGGCTTGAGGCCATAAAATCGAGATATGATCCATGTATGAGAACAAAGTATGGACTTTGATTGACTTGCTCGATGATCAGCAAGCCATGTTAAATAAATGGATCTTCAAGAGGAAGACGGACACTGATAGTAGTGTTACTATCCACTAAGCTCGACTTGTTGCAAAAGGTTTTCAACAAGTTCAAGGGGTTGAATATGACGAGATTTTCTCACTCGTATCGATGCTTAAGTCTGTCCGAATCATGTTAGAAATTGCCACATTTTATGAAATCTGGCAAATGGATGTCAAAACTGCATTCCTTAATGGATTTATTAAAGAAGAGTTGTATATGATGCAATCAGAAGGTTTTGTCAATCCTGAAGATGCTAACAAAGTGTGCAAGCTCCAGCAATCCATCAATGGACTGGTGCAAGCATCTCGGAGTTGGAATATACGCTTTGATGAGTGGATCAAAGCATATTGTTTTATCTGAGACTTTTGGAAAGGCTGTATTTACAAGAAAGTGAGTGGGAGCACTACAGCCTTTTCGATAAGTATATGTGAATGACATATTGTTGATCGGAAATAATGTAGAATTATTACGCAAAGCATAAAGGAGTGTTTGAAAGAAGTTCTTTAAAAGAAAGACTTCATAGAAGCTACTTACATATTGAGCATCAAGATCTATTGAGATAGATCAAGACGCTTGATAAGATTTTCAATGAGTACATACCTTGACAAGATTTTGAAGTAGTTCAAAATGGAACAGTCAAAGAAAGAGTTCTTGCATGTGTTACAAAGGTATGAAATTGAGTAAGACTCAAATCCCGACCACGGCAGAAAATAGAAAAAGAATGAAAGTCATTCCCTATGCTTCAATCATAGGTTCTATAAAAGTATGCATGCTATAGACCAGACCTATTGTATACTCTGCCATGGTTTGGCAAGAGAGTACAATAGTTATCTAGGAGTAGATCACTGGACATTGGTCAAAAGTATCCTTAGTGGAATAAGGATATGTTTCTCGATTATGGAGGTGACAAAAAGGTTCGTCGTAAAGGGTTACGTCGATACAAGTTTTGGCACTGATCCAGATGACTCTAAGTCTTAATCTGGATACATATTGAAAGTGGGAGCAATTAGCTAGAGTAGCTCCATGCAGAGCATTGTAGACATAGAATATTTGCAAAATACATACGGCTCTGAATGTGATGAACCGTTGACTAAACTTCTCTCACAAGCAAAACATGATCGTACCTTAGTACTCTTTGGGTGTTAATCACATAGCGATGTGAACTAGATTATTGACTCTAGTAAACCCTTTGGGTGTTGATCACATGACGATGTGAACTATGGGTGTTAATCACATGGTGATGTGAACTATTGGTGTTAAATCACATGGTGATGTGAACTAGATTATTGACTCTAGTGCAAGTGGGAGACTGAAGGAAATATGCCCTACAGGCAATAATAAAGTTATTATTTATTTCCTTATTTCATGATAAATGTTTATTATTCATGCTAGAATTGTATTAACCGGAAACATAATACATGTGTGAATACATAGACAAACATAGTGTCACTAGTATGCCTCTACTTGACTAGCTCGTTAATAAAAGATGGTTAAGTTTCCTAACCATAGACATGAGTTGTCATTTGATTAATGGGATCAAATCATTAGGAGAATGATGTGATTGACTTGACCCATTCCGTTAGCCTAGCACTTGATCGTTTAGTATGTTGCTATTGCTTTCTTCATGACTTACACAAAGTTCCTACAACTATGAGATTATGCAACTCCCGTTTACCGGAGGAACACTTTGTGTGCTACCAAAGCGTCACAGCGTAATCGGGTGATTATAAAGGTGCTCTCTGGTGTCTCCGAAGGTACATGTTGGGTCGGCGTAATTCGAGATTAGGTTTTGTCACTCCGATTGTCGGAGAGGTATCTCTGGGCCCTCTCGGTAATACACATCACTTAAGCCTTGCAAGCATTGTAACTAATGAGTTAGTTAAAGGATGATGTATTACGGAATGAGTAAAGAGACTTGCCGGAAACGAGATTGAACTAGGTATTGGATACCGACGATCGAATCTCGGGTAAGTAACATACCGATGACAAAGGGAACAACGTATGTTGTTATGCGGTTTGACTGATAAAGATCTTCATAGAATATGTAGGAGCCAATATGAACATCCAGGTTCCACTATTGGTTATTGACCGGAAACAGTTCTAGGTCATGTCTACATAGTTATCGAACCCGTAGGGTCCGCACGCTTAACGTTACGATTACAGTTATATTATGAGTTTATGAGTTTTGATGTACCGAAGGAGTTCGGAGTCCCGGATGAGATCGGGGACATGACGACGAGTCTCGAAATGGTCGAGACGTAAAGATCGATATATTGGACGACTATATTCGGAGTTCGGAAAGGTTCCGAGGGATTTAGGTATTTTTCGGAGTACCGGAGAGTTACGGATATTCGCCGGGGAGTATATGGGCCTTATTAGACTAGGGGGAGGGGCTGCGCCCCCTCCTTCCTTCTCTTCTCTTCCCCCTTTCCTTGACTCCTACTCCTACTACTTGGAAGGGGGGAATCCTACTCCCGGTGGGAGTAGGACTCCTCCTTGGTGCGCCCCCTCCTAGGCCGGCCACCCCCTCCCTTGCTCCTTTATATACGGGGATAGGGGGCACCCCATGACACACAAGTTGATCTACGGATCATTTCTTAGCCGTGTGCAGTGCCCCCCTCCACCATATTCGACCTCGGTCATATCGTCGCGGAGTTTAGGCGAAGCCCTGCGCCGGTAGAACATCATCATCGTCACCACACCGTCGTCTTGTGGAACTCAGCCCGACACCTGCTTTGGATCGAGTCAGGGAGCGTCATCGAGCTGAGCGTGTGCTGAACTCGGAGGTGCCATCGTTCGGTGCTTGGATTGGTCGGATCGTGAAGGCGTCGACTACATCAACAGCGTTGTCATCACGCTTCGCTTACGGTCTCACGAGGTACATGGACACTCTCCCTCTCGTTGCTATGCATCACCATGATCTTGCGTGTGCGTAGGAATTTTTTTGAAATTACTACGTTCCCCAACAGTCGAGACATAAAGATTGATATATTGGAAGCCTATGTTTGGACATCGGAAGTGTTCCGGGTGAAATCGGCATTTTATCGGAGTACTGGGGGGTTACCGGAAACCTCCCGGGGGTTATTGGGCCTTCATTGGCCATAAGGGAGAAGAGGAGAGGAGGCAAGAGGTGGGCCGCGCCCCCTCCCCTCCCTAGTCCGAATAGGACAAGGAGAGGGGGGTGGCGCCCCCCTTCCTTCCCCTCTTCCTCCTCCTTCCCCTTCTCCTACTCCAACTAGGAAAGAAGGGAGTCCTACTCCCGGTGGGAGTAGGACTCCCCCTTGGCGCGCCCTTTTTGGCCGGCCGCCTCCTCCCCTGGCTCCTTTATATACGGGGGCGGGAGCCACCCTAGAACACACAAGTTGATCTACGGATCGTTCCTTAGCCGTGTGCGGTGCCCCCTCCACCATATTCCACCTCGGTCATATCGTCGCGGAGTTTAGGCGAAGCCCTGCGCCGGTAGAACATCATCATCATCCCCACGCCGTCGTGCTGACGAAACTCATCCCTGAAGCTTTGCTGGATCGGAGCCCGGGGATCGTCATCGAGCTGAACGTGTGCTGAACTCGGAGGTGACGTATGTTCGGTGCTTGGCTCGGTCGGATCGTGAAGACGTACGACTACATCAACTGCGTTGTGCTAACGCTTCCGCTTATGGTCTACGAGGGTACGTGGACAACACTCTCCCCACTCATTGCTATGCCATCACCATGATCTTGCGTGTGCGTAGGAAATTTTTTGAAATTACTACATTCCCCAACAGTGGCATCCGAGCCTAGGTTTTATGCGTTGATGTTATATGCACGAGTAGAACACAAGTGAGTTGTGGGCGATACAAGTCATACTGCTTACCAGCATGTCATACTTTGGTTTGGCGGTATTGTGAGATGAAGCAGCCCGGACCGACATTACGCGTACGCTTACGCGAGACTGGTTTCACCGTTACGAGCACTCGTGCTTAAAGGTGGCTGGCGGGTGTCTGTCTCTCTCAGTTTAGCTGAATCGAGTGTGGCTACGAAGGTTAAAACAACACTAACTTGACGAACTATTGTTGTGGTTTTGATGCGTAGGTAAGAACGGTTCTTGCTAAGCCCGTAGCAACCACGTAAAATTTGCAACAACAAAGTAGAGGACGTCTAACTTGTTTTTGCAGGGCATACTGTGATGTGATATGGTCAAGACGTGATGCTATATTTTATTGTATGAGATGATCATGTTTTGTAACCGAAGTTATCGGCAAGTGGCAGGAGCCATATGGTTGTCGCTTTATTGTATGAAATGCAACGCATACGTAATTGCTTTACTTTATCACTAAGCGGTAGCGATAGTCGTAGAAGCAATAGATGGCGTAACGACAACGATGCTACAATGGAGATCAAGGTGTCGCGCCGGTGACGATGGTGATCACGACGGTGCTTCGAAGATGGAGATCACAAGCACAAGATGATGATGGTCATATCATATCACTTCTATTGATTGCATGTGATGTTTATCCTTTATGCATCTTATCTTGCTTTCTTTGATGGTAGCATTTTAAGATGATCTCTCACTAATTATCAAGAAGTGTTCTCCCTGAGTATGCACCGTTGTGAAAGTTCTTCGTGCTGAGACACCACGTGATGATCGGGTGTGATAGGCTCTACATTCAAATACAACGGGTGCAAAACAGTTGCACACACGGAATACTCAGGTTAAACTTGACGAGCCTAGCATATACAGATATGGCCTCGGAACACGGAGACCGAAAGGTCAAACGTGAATCATATAGTAGATATGATCAACATAATGATTTCACCATTCAAACTACTCCATCTCACGTGATGATCGGACATGGTTTAGTTGATTTGGATCACGTGATCACTTAGATGACTAGAGAGATGTCTGTCTAAGTGGGAGTTCTTAAGTAATATGATTAACTGAACTTAAATTTATCATGAACTTAGTACCGATAGTATTTTGCTTGTCTATGTTTGTTGTAGATAGATGGCTCGTCTTTGTTGTTCCGTTGAATTTTAATGCGTTCCTTGAGAAAGCAAAGTTGAAAGATGATGGTAGAAATTACACGGATCGGGTCCGTAACTCGAGGATTATCCTCATTCTTTGCCTGAAGAATTACGCCCTGGAAGCACCGCTGGGTGCCGAACTGCTGCTTGATCAACCGGCGACGTTAAGAACGTCTGGCGAGCAAAGCCGATGACTACTCGATAGTTCGATTGTGCCATGCTTTACGACTTAGAACCGGGTCTTCAACGACATTTTGAGCGTCATGGAGCATATGAGATGTTCCAGAGTTGAAGTTAATATTTCAAGCAAATGCCCGGATTGAGAGATATGAAGTCTCCAATAAGTTCTATAAGCGCAAGATGGAGGAGAATAGTTACGTCGGTGAACACATACTCAAAATGTGCGGGTATAATAATCACTTGATTCAACGGGAGTTAATCTTCACGATGATAGTGTCATTGATGTAATTCTTCAATCACGCCACCAAGCTACAAGAGCTTCGTGATGAACTATAATATGCAAGAGATGAACAAGACTATTCCCGAGCTCTTCGCAATGCTAAGAGCCGCGGAGGTAGAAATCAAGAAGGAGCATCAAGTGTTGATGGTTAACAAGACCACCAGTTTCAAGAAAAAGTGCAAAGGGAAGAAGAAGGGAACTTCAAGAAGAACAGCAAACAAGTTCTTTGCTCAAGAGAAGAAACCCAAGTCGGACCTAAGCTCAAACTGGTGCTTCTCCCAGCGGTGGACCTTTGGAAGCGGAACTGCCCCAAGTATTTGGCGGATAAGAAGGATGGCAAAGTGAACAAAGGTATCGTGATATACATGTTATTGATGTGTACCTTACTAATGCTCATGATAGTACCAGGTATTTGATCTTGGTTACATTGCTAATATTTGCAACTCGAAGCAGGGACTACGGATTAAGTGAAGATTGGCTAAGGGCGAGGTGACGATCGGCGTGGGAAATGGTTCCAAAGTCGATGTGATCGCGATCGGCACGCTACCTCTACATCTACCATCGGGATTAGTTTTAGACCTAAATAATTGTTATTTGGTGCCAGCGTTGAGCATGAACATTATATCTGGATCTTGTTTGATGCGAGATGGTTATTCATTTAAATCAGAGAATAATGGTTGTTCTATTTATATGAGTAATATCTTTTAGGGTCATGCACCCTTGAAGAATGGTCTATTTTTATTGAATCTCGATAGTAGTGATACACATATTCATAGTGTTGAAACCAAAAGATGCAGAGTTGATAATGATAGTGCAACTTATTTGTGGCACTGCCGTTTAGGTCATATCGGTATAAAACGCATGAAGAAACTCCATACTAATGGGCTTTTGGAATCACTTGATTATGAATCACTTGGTACTTGCGAACCGTGCCTCATGGGCAAGATGACTAAAACGCCGTTCTCGGAACTATGGGCGAGCAAGCGATTTGTTGGAAATCATACATCGATGTTTGTGGTCCAACGAATGTTGAGGCTCATGGCGGTATCGTTATTTTCTCACCTTCACAGATGATTTAAGCAGATATGGGTATATCTACTTAATGAAACACAAGTCCGAAACATTTGAAAAGTTCAAAGATTTTGAGTGAAGTGGAAAATCATCGTAACATGAAAATTAAATTTCTACGATCGATCGTGGAGGAGAATATTTAAGTTCTGAGTTTGGTCTACATTTGAAACAATGCGGAATAGTTTAGCAACTCACGCCACCTAGAACACCACAGCGAAATGGTGTGTCGAGCGTCAGAATCGTACTTTCTTTGGATATGGTGCGATCTATGATGTCTCTTCTTGATTTACCACTATCGTTTTGGGGTTATGCTTTAGAGACGGCCGCATTCACGTTAAATAGGGCACCATCAAAATCCGTTGAGACGACGCCTTATGAACTGTGGTTTGGCAAGAAACCAAAGTTGTCGTGTGACGCCCGGATAATTAAGCTACAGTGAAACTTTGGTAATGATGCAACGTCACCTCCGTTACTGTTGCTAATATCTCGTTAGTTCAAAATTGGTTCAAAAATTGATTTCGAAATATGGCTAACAACAAAAGTTTTCAAATATTAAAACAAAAATGTTTGGTGGGTGCCGAATATTACAAGGGTAATTATAGTAAAGAAAACATAATTTTACAAAGTGCCTAAGTGCTTTAAATTAAATATAACAGAAAAGAAAAATAAATAAAAGAAACAAATTACAAAAAAAAGGAGGAACCCCTGCTCCGGCCCAAGAAGTCATCACCCATTGGGCCAACCCACCAGCCCAACCGCCACCCCCACTCCCTTATCCATTCCCCGTAAACTTCGAACCGCCACCGACACCCCACTCCCCCCCCTCAAAATATCTCTCCCTCTCCCGATTGGATCGGGATCGAGGAGGAGGCCACCGCGCTGCCGCCCACCGCCGCTGAGGCCCCCGATGGCGCGCTGCTCTCCCGTCGACCCGCCTCATTGACGCCCCACCGCCTCGGCGCTGTGCCCCCGCCTCGGGTCGTCGTCCACCGTCGCCATTGCACCGCTCGAGCCGCGCCACCTTGTCGCGTTGCGCTCGCCCCAAACAACCGCGTCGACCCGACGCCCAATCCGCGCCGGTCTGCTCGCCAAGCATCGTCGGCCGTCGTCTTCATCTCTCCCGGCGGCTTCCTCGCCCCTCGTCGGACTACCCCCACCATCGCCTCGCGACCTCGACCTCATCCCGACCGGCCTCCTCGAGCCACGCCCGCCCGCTTCCTCCATCATTGGTGAGGCCCGGCCTCCCTTTCCCTCTGCCGGCGCCTACTTTGTCGTCTTTGCTCATCGCTCGTCCATCGCTGGTATTTGTCGAAGCGGGCCACAGCGCCCGTTCGGTGGGTCATCTCCGCGCGTCGTTTGGTCGCCGGAGCGAATAGATCGATGTACGCCGCCCCGTCGGGTGGTTGCCGGCGTGCACCACCGCGCGGGTGCGCGTTTTGGCCGCTCGGTTCCCCCCTGACATGTGGGCCTGCCCGGTTTAATTAGGAACTAACCTCCCCTGTTTTGTTAATGGGGCCATTGCCTAATCTGGATTAATGCTATAACCCCCCCTAATAAGTGTATGACAAGTGGGCCCTCTCTATTAACTAAAATAGCTAATAAAAACATTGTTAAATATCAGCCAATGACAGGTGGGTCCACCCTTGTTCATTGACGATCGACAATATCGCTGATTCACGACTCGAGAGTCAGCGGGACCCATTGTCAGCCACACATGCAAACGGCTGGGTACATTATGTGTGTACCCATAGCATTTTACCATTTGTTTTGGATTAATTCAAATTTCTGAAAATGTTTAAATTAATTAATTACGATTAATTAACCTAATAACAACTTAACCTAATTAAGCATTATTAATTAACTAAACGACCAATGACATGCGGGACCCACACGTCCAGTTGACCGGTCGATGGTCGGCGTTGACTGCTGACATCACTCGATGTCATCTTGGCGTCATCATTTACTATTCTGGATAATATTAGATTTAAATAATTAATTAAATTCCAGAGATTAATAAAATCTTTAGAAAATCATATCTTTTAATCCGTAACTCGGATGAAAATACTTTCTACATGAAAGTTGCTCAGAACGACGAGACGAATCCGGATACGCAGCCCGTTTGTCTGCCACACATCCCTAGCATAGTGAACACGCAACTTTCCCCCTCCGGATCACCTGTCCGAAAACGCGAAACACCGGGGATACTTTCCCGGATGTTTCCCCCCTTCATCGGTATCACCTACTACCGTGTTAGGGAACACCTAGCACCGCATATTGCCGCGTCTTGCTTTGTGTTACATTTTGATTGCTATGTTATTTATTGTGTGCCCCCTCCGTTACTTCTTTCCGGTAGACTCTGAGACCGGTGCCGATGTCCGTGTGTTCGACTACACCGAAGACGACCCCTCTCTCTTGCCAGAGCAACCAGGCAAGCCCCCCCCCTTGATCACCAGATATCACCTATTCTCCTCTATACTGCTTGCATTAGAGTAGTGTAGCATGTTACTTCTTTCAGTTGATCCTATTCTGATGCATAGCCTGACATTGTTGCTACATTTGTTGATACCTTACCTGCAATCCTAAATGCTTAGTATAGGATGCTAGTTTATCATCATTGGCCCTACATTCTTGTCAGTCTGCCTCGCTATACTATCGGGCCGTGATCACTTGGGAGGTGATCACGGGTATATACTACATACATACATACTATACTGAGATGGTGACTAAAGTCGGGTCACTCGAGGAGTACCCGCAAGTGATTCTGATGAGGGGGCTGAAAGGACAGGTGGCTCCATCCCGGTAGAGGTGGGCCTGGGTTCCCGACGGCCCCCGACAAGTTGGTATCAGAGCCGACTGCCTGTAGGAATCCCCTTTCCAACTCCTTGGCCGAAGTTGAGTCTAGACATTGCAAAACTTTTACTAACATGGTTGTGCGGCCCATGGGCCCACGTCGCCATTGGGTGGTACTAGGATCTTTTATTCCTCATCTATACTCTGGGACTCTAATCTCTCTTCTATTCGGGTTAAATGATTTTGCTAAAAACAAAACTAACTTTAG
Organism: Aegilops speltoides; assembly: GCA_021437245.1. NCBI lineage: Eukaryota > Viridiplantae > Streptophyta > Magnoliopsida > Poales > Poaceae > Aegilops > Aegilops speltoides. The sequence goes on along the minus strand of CM038141.1, from coordinate 302,711,764 downwards.
GTTCTCGCAAGTACTTCTCCCGGAGAGCCCCTTCAGTCCAGATGATCGCCGACTACACATGAAGATTTCAAAGTTAATTTCCGATACTCTTTCGGGACTGCCCATTGCTTTTGCAATTCACTACCACCGAAATATCCCTATGAATAAATTCATACGCCGTTTTTACTTAGTTCCTAGTTACTCTTTTTATTACAAGATGCCTTGAAATATTCGTTGTTGTTCTTAGAATACTTATGCCTACTGCCTTGCAGTTCCTTGCCACATGAATACCCCTTCAAATAAATCCTCGCACTTGTCGAGTATCCGCTCATCCCCAGTTATTCATGTGTTTCACAAAATTCTTCAAAATACTATTCGATCTTCCGAAAATCCTCTGGAGCCTTTGGCTCTTGAAATTCTTGCTTGCTTGCATTATGGTTAATCCCATAACTCTCGTAGTCTTATTGACATTCCTTGTCATTATCATTTCGAGTCTGTTGACTCAATATGTTTGCGAATACACGCAATCATCTTTGATCCTTATAAGTTACTTTTAAATTGAGCTACCATTCTTTTAAGCTGGAATTGGTTCTCGACCAATCAATTGTCGTTGATTGTACCATAAGGCTATTCAACTTATCCATCCCTAATCGAGCATTGCTTCTGATCCCTTGATTTGGAAATCATAATTCCTTTGCATTTGACAAATTGAGTTAGTCAGTTGTTTCTATAATCTGATCTCCTTGCATTCTTATTCCTCTGGTTGTGTGCCGATACTCACCCCAGATCCTGTGTTGGATTTTATCCGACAATGTCCTTCATATTAAATAACCTTGAGCCTTTCCTAGGATGTATACCGCCTTTGGTAAATTGTATCCCCTACTTTGTCAACCATGCTCTGCTATCGAGCTTGTGTTATTTACTCCTGAAGTTTGTGGTATATGTTCCTAAGAGGCCCGATGGGTTGGACATATGCCTTCTCTAAACTGTGTGAACCCGGAAACTACTACGGGTCATACTCTACTAGTGTTATGTCAGATAAAATTTCAACACACAATTTCGTTGAAGGCGAGAAGTGAATGGAAGGTTATACATTGAAGAAGTGGGAGTCGACCTTGAACTTGTGTTCATGCCCATGGACACGATGTAGATCCTATCATGGAAGCTTCTTGTAATAATAAATATTTCCTTGATATGATATCCTTTGGTATCAATGAATTGATCCTTTGCAATCGTGGTTCTGACCACATGTTCTTCTTTGATCCCATTTCTCGGGCAAGTTTAAGCAATTGTCTCCTGTGGATCAATACACCTGTCCAACCTTTACTTTTGTCTGTCGTCGAGTATTACCCCCTGGTATCTCGAGATTGTCCGAAGCGCATAACTTTTATGAGTTCTTTGTCAAGTACTACATTCTTCTTGATTCCAAATTTTCACGGGCTCTGAGTTATTAATCCCTCAAGGACACCGATAACTGAATCAAGTCCGCACCACAACTAAACAACTCTTAGTATTCTTCTTGCTTACGAGTTTGTACTCGATCCGTCATTCCTAGCCTGCTCGGCTATATCATTATTGTGCTAGATATTAACTGTGCTACCTGGTCCTTACCCCCAAAGCACAACTTCGGTGATGAGCTAAGCTTACATCGATCTTCCTTGTCTTATCATTCCACCTTGAACGACAAGCTTGAATTCGAGTTTGTGTCCTACTCATGGTCTCAAGATCATTTTGCTTCATCATTCCTTTGACTTGATGTCATCGCCGATCGATTACATCTCCAGGAAACCTCTCGACAGAATGTGTCATGATCATCATCAACGTTCTGAGCTCTTCCAGGATATCAATTGAATTCATGATGAGAAATACCATCCTTTCCCTCGATGATTGGTATTATCATCGTCCACTTTATTGCCTTCCGTTCAACACAAACTTGTCTGTGTTTTGTGTTATACCTTGAGTTTCTTACTATCCAGCATATGTTCTTCTTTACCTTGGAATATTACCACCTTTTATGTCAAGAATGTCGTGAGAATTTCACCACCTCTTAAGAAATTCTTGTTGCAGCGATGCTTCTCGCCATCACCATTTTTCTTGGTCCTTGTGTTGATCCCGACCGGGGTACCAACAAGTGAACGATGCTGTTTGGATTCCGCACTTCTAGCAACCCTATTGCTTTGAATTTAATGTTCGGCCGTTCATTCTTAGACTATTGATTATTGAATCACCATTCTGACATTGGTCGTGCAACCCAACCCATATTTCGGGCGCACCTTTCAACCAATGTTTAGTTGTGTATGTCTTCCTCGAGCTTACTTCCTTATATCCTTTGATATGACAAATGTTATCTCCTTATCCACATAATTGTGGAGATCCATCTTTTGGATACCTCGATGAGTTATCGCTGAGTCCATCAGTCACCCCCTCATCCTCTTCTTGATTTAATGAACTCTTGTTTCGAAACTCGCTCCCATAGTTCATTTCTTGAGAATCTTACATTGTCATCTCATCAATTTGTGTTGCACCTTTTCTTCTCTGGCATCCTAAGTCAGAGGTATCCTGTCACCAATCGGATCTAAACCTCGGTCAGATATGATGGTAGGGGCATATTTCCAAGAGTTATAACATCGGTCTTTATATGACTCGGTAAGGTGATGTCATGCCTAGCACACCTGACCGGAGGACCTATTGTTATAATTTCCCTTTTAGCAAGGAGAACCATTCTTCCATGAGGGAATTGGATGAATTGTTTTATAAATTATTCCTGACGGATCCTTTTGCTTCCAAAGTCTGATCTTCGCTTGTTGACCATGTCAATGCTATCTCGGAGCATGCCAAGGGTACTCCGATTTTCAACAGGAACACTTGAAGCACGATGCTAAATTTTATTTATTATTCATCCTAACACCGTTGTATGGGTAATATCATGAGATTCCTCCCCCCTTACCTAAATGGTTTTCTACTTTATATCTGTCTTGGATATCATCCTCTTCGACTTTGGGAGGATATACCCACGATATATGTGTTTAAACACATTTTCCTTTCCTTTGTTACGATTAATTTGATAATCATCTTATCCTTTCCATTGTTTGGTTTAACCTTTCTTGAGGTTTATATGATCAAAGCGATAATATTTTCCATTTACGGAGACACCTCGGTGTACCACCTTATGATCGAGACCACATTACTATTGTTGGCGACATAACTAATGAGGCTATCCTCGACATACTTTGATTACATGATCGTGCAAGACATCACCGCTCCTCCTACTTTTAACCCACATGGTGGGCCCATAACCCACAGTTCCACAGGATCGTAACCTGACTCTCCTCTACACCCCTGTTTCCAAAGTTATTCCTCCCGCGTGGACTCGTATGTAATTCATGAGCCACCTTCCGATGAGATCATCAAATCTGGCATCGGACACAATAATTATTCCGTGGCTTTGAAACCACTTTCACCTTACATCTAGGCATTGAGCGATTGCTGGCTGCTGAAACTTCTTATTGTACCTTCCAACTTTACTCTCGATGTGTTTTATTTGTTCAACTCGAGAGGTACTCATATGCTCCTTCATGGATTAATCCAAGATCATTACCCTTATAACATTCTGTCGTTGCCGACCTGCCTCGTTACCTATTCGTAAATACGATGAAGATCTCGAAGAAAGGATGCCGACTTCATCTTGATGACTTGAAGCAGAAAAAAGGAAGACATCAATATAATGGATCGACCACTTCGAAAAGAGCAACCAAGACCGAGAAGATCTGTTAGAATTTCGTAACTAGACCATTCCCCCCTTCTCTACTTCTTAAATCTCGGGACGAGATTTCTTGTAGTGGAGGAGAATTGTGACGCCCGGATAATTAAGCTACAGTGAAACTTTGCTAATGATGCAACGTCACCTCCGTTACTGTTGCTAATATCTCGTTAGTTCAAAATTGGTTCAAAAATTGATTTCGAAATATGGCTAACAACAAAAGTTTTCAAATATTAAAACAAAAATGTTCGGTGGGTGCCGAATATTACAAGGGTAATTATAGTAAAGAAAATATAATTTTACAAAGTGCCTAAGTGCTTTAAATTAAATATAACAGAAAAGAAAAATAAATAAAAGAAACAAATTACAAAAAAAAGGAGGAACCCCCGGGCTCCGGCCCAGCCAGTCATCATTGCCCATGGCCAACCCACCAGCCCCCCGGCCACCCCACTCCCTTATCCACTCCGTAAACTCGAACCGCCACCGACACCCCACTCCCCACCCCATAAAATATCTCGCCCCTCTCCCGATTGGATCGGGATCGAGAGGAGGAGGCCACCAGCGCCGTCGCCCACCGTCGCCTGAGGCCCCGACGACGGCGCTGCTCTCCCCGTCGACCCGCCTCATTGGGCGCCCCACCGCCTCGACGCGTGCCCCTGCCTCGGGTCGTCGTCCACCGTCGCCTCGCCGGCACCGCTCGAAACCACGCCACCTTGTCGCGTTGCGCTCGCCCCGACAACCGCGTCGACCCGACACCCAATCCCGCCGCCGGTCTTTGCTTTCGCCCGCATCGTCGGCCATCGTCTTCATCTCTCCCGAGCGGCTTCCTCGCCCTCGTCGGACTACCCCCACCGCCGCCTCGCGACCTCGACCTCATCCCGACCGGCCTCCTCGAGCCACGCCGCCCCGCTTCCTCCATCATTGGTGAGGCCCACGGCCTCCCTTTCCCTCTGCCGATGCCTACTTTTGTCGTCCATCGCTGCTCGTCCATCGCTGGTATTTGGTGAAGCGGGCCACGGCGCCCGTTCGGTGGGTCATCTCATGGCGTTTGGTCGCCGGGCGGCGAGATCGATGTCGCCGCCCGTCGGGTGGTTCTTGGCGTGCACCACCCATGTGCGTAGCGTTTAACCGCTTCGGTTCCCCCCTGACATGTGGGCCTGCCCGGTTTAATTAGGAACTAACCTCCCCTGTTTTGTTAATGGGGCCATTGCCTAATCTGGATTAATGCTATAACCCCCCCTAATAAGTGTATGACAAGTGGGCCCTCTTTATTAACTAAAATAGCTAATAAAAACATTGTTAAATATCAGCCAATGACAGGTGGATCCACCTTGTACATTGACGATCGACAATATCGTTATTCACGACTCGAGAGTCAACAGGACCCATTGTCAGCCACACATGCAAACGGCTGGGTACATATGTGTGTACCCATAGCATTTTACCATTTGTTTTGGATTAATTCAAATTTCTGAAAATGTTTAAATTAATTAATTACGATTAATTAACCTAATAACAACTTAACCTAATTAACTGTTATTAATTAACTAAACAGCCAATGACATGCGGGACCCACACGTCAGGTTGACCAGGTCAATGGTCAACGTTGACTGCTGACATCACTCTGATGTCATGCTGACGTCATCATTTACTATTCTGGATAATATTAGATTTAAATAATTAATTAAATTCCAGAGATTAATAAAATCTTTAGAAAATCATATCTTTTAATCCGTAACTCGGATGAAAATACTTTCTACATGAAAGTTGCTCGTAACAACGAGGCGAATCCGGATCGCAGCCCGTTTATCGCCACACATCCCTAGCATAGTGAACACGCAACTTTCCCCTCCGGATCACTGTCAAAACGCTAAACAGGGATACTTTCCGGATGTTTCCCCCTTCATCGGTATCACCTACTACGTGTTAGGGCACACCTAGCACCGCATATTGCAGCGTCTTGCTTTGTGTTACATTTTGATTGCTATGTTATTTATTGTGTTCCCCCTCCGTTACTTCTTTCGGTAGACTCTGAGACCGGTGCCGATGTCCATGTGTTCGACTACACCGAAGACGACCCCTCTCTCTTGCTAGAGCAACCAGGCAAGCCCCCTTGATCACCAGATATCGCCTATTCTCCTCTATCTGCTTGCATTAGAGTAGTGTAGCATATTCTTGCTTTTAGTTGATCCTATTACGATGCATAGCGACATTGTTGCTACATTTGTTGATACCTTACGCAATCCTAAATGCTTAGTATAGGATGCTAGTTTATCATCATTGGCCCTACATTCTTGTCGACCGCCTCGCTATACTATCGGGCCGTGATCACTTGGGAGGTGATCACGGTATATACTACATACATACATACTATCTGAGATGGTGACTAAAGTCGGGTCACTCAAGGAGTACCGCAAGTGATTACGATGAGAAATTTGAAAGGACGGTGGCTCCATCCCTTGAGAGGTGGGCACGGGTTCCCGACGGCCCCGATTGTTACTTTGTATGGCGGGCGGCAGGGCAGGTTGAGACCACCTAGGAGGCAGGTTGGCTGGCCTGTTCGGGCGTTCACGGATACTTAACACGCTTAACGAGATCTTGGTATTTGATCCGAGTCCGGCCATTTGGTCTATACGCACTAACCATCTCGTGGGAGTAGTTATGGGTATCCCGGCGTCGTGGTATCACCGAAAGCCTTCTTGGCGTCGGTGACGAGCGGCGCGTAGCGCGGGTTGGACTGCGTTAACGCAACTTCCTTTGTAATGGAGGTTGCTAGGTGCGCTCACCGGCAGCGTCATAGCGTGCGTGTGTGCTTTCGAGGCGATGGGCCCGGACCCTGCGGCGCATAGGATTTAGACCGGCGTGTTGACCTCTCTGTTGTGCCTAGGTGGGGCTGCGGCGTGTTGATCTTCCGAGGCGGGCATGACCCAGAAAGTGTGTCGGCCAAATGGGATCAAGCGTGTTGGGTTATGTGGTGCACCCTGCAGGAAGTTAATCTATTGAATAGCCGTGTCCGCGGTAAAGGGCGACCGGAGTTGTACCTTGACCTTATGATAACTAGAACCGGATACTTAATAAAACACACCCTTCCAAGTGCCAGATACAACCCGATGATCGCTCTCTAACAGGGCGACGAGGAGAGGATCGCCGGGTAGGATTATGCTATGCGATGCTACTGGAGATGCTACTTGGTGATGCTACTTGGAGATGCTACTTGAAGGACTTCAAACTACTCTCTTCTACATGTTGCAAGAAGGAGGCTGCCAGAAGTGTAGTCTTCGACAGGATTAGCTATCCCCCTCTTATTCTGGCATTCTGCAGTTCAGTCCACCGATATGGCCCTTTACACATACCCATGCATATGTAGTGTAGTTCCTTGCTTGCGAGTACTTTGGATGAGTACTCACGGTTGCTTTCTCCCCCCTTTTCCCCTTTCCTTTCTTTACGGTTGTCGCAACCAGATCTTTGGAATCGAGTTAGGCGCCACCGTCGGCGGCGACCCTACTACAATGGAGGTGCCTACTACTACTTGTAGCCGCCGCGGACGACCGGGAGTAGTTAGGAGGATCGAGGCGGGAGGCCTCGCCTCTTCGTCTGTATCGGTTTGTGCTAGCCTTCTTAAGGCAAACTTGTTTAACTTATGTCGTACTCAGATATTGTTGCTTCGTGACTCGTCTATGATCGAGCACTTGTATTCGAGCCCTCGAGGCCCTGGCTTGTATTATGATGCTTGTATGACTTATTTTACTTTTAGAGTTGTGTTGTGATATCTTCCGTGAGTCCACGATCTTGATCGTACTGCGTTTGCGTGCATGATTAGTGTACGATTAAATCGGGGCGTACATGTCGTTCTTAAAGTTTGGGGCTGCTATGCTTATGTGAAGAAACTTCAACCGGATAAGCTCGAACCCAAATCGAATGTGTCTTCATAGGATACCCAAAAGAGACTATTGGGTACACCTTCTATCACAGATCCGAGGGCAAGATTTTCGTTGTTGATCCTTTCTAGAAGGAGTTTCTCTCGAAAGAAGTGAGTGGGAGGAAAGTAGAACTTGATGAGGTAATCGTACTGCTCCCTTATTGGAAAGTAGTTCATCACAAGAACCGGTTCTGTGACAACTACACCAATTAGTGAGGAAGCTAATGATATTGATCATGAAACTTGGATCAAGTTTCTCTTGAACCTCGTGGGTCTACAGAGTAAGATCCGCACGTGAGTGGTGCGGTAATCCTATTACGGAAGTCATGTTACTTGACCATGATGAACCTACGAACTATGAGGAAGCGATGATGAGCCCAGATTCATAAAATGGCTAGAGGCCATGAAATCGAGATGGGATCCATGTATGAGAACAAAGTATGGACTTTGGTTGACTTGCCCGATGATCGGCAAGCCATTGAGAATAAATGGATCTTTAAGAAGAAGATCGACGCCGATGGTAATGTAGCGTCTATAAAGCTCGACTTGTTGCGAAAGGTTTTCGACAAGTTCAAGGGGTTGACTACGATGAGACTTTCTCACCGAGCGATGCTTAAGTCTGTCCGAATCATGTTAGCTATTGCTGCATTTCATGATTATGAAATTTGGCAAATGGATGTCAAAACTGCATTCTTGAATGGATTTCTAGAAGAAGAGTTGTATATGATGCAGCCAGAAGGTTTTGTTGATCCAAAAGGTGCTAACAAAGTATGCAAGCTCCAGCGATCCATTTATGGACTGGTGCAAGCATCTCGGAGTTGGAATAAACGCTTTGATAGTGTGATCAAAGCATATGGTTTTATACAGACTTTTTGGAGAAGCATGTATTTACAAGAAAGTGAGTGGGAGCTCTGTAGCATTTCTGATATTATATGTAGATGACATATTATTAATTGGAAATGATATAGAATTTCTGGATAGCATAAAGGGATACTTGATTAAAAAAAATTCAATGAAAGATCTCGGTGAAGCTGCTTACATATTGGGCATCAAGATTTACAGAGATAGATCAAGACGCTTAATAGGACTTTCACAAAGCACATACCTTGATAAAATTTTGAAAAAGTTCAAAATGGATCAGGCAAAGAAAGGGTTCTTGCCCGTGCTACAAGGTGTGAAGTTGAGTCAGACTCAATGCCCGACCACAGCAGAAGATAGAGAGAAAATGAAAGATGTTCCTATGCTTCACCATAGGCTCTATCATGTATGCAATAATGTGTACCAGACACGACGTATGCTTAGCAATAAGCTTGGCAGGAAGGTACCAAAGTAATCGAGTGGATCCTTTGGACATCGGTCAAGAACATCCTGAAATACGAAAAGGACTAAGGATATGTTTCTCGTATATGGAGGTGACAAAGAGCTAGTCGTAAATGGTTACGTCGATGCAAGCTTTGACACCGATCCAGGACGATTCTAAATCGCAAACCGGATCGTGTTTTTGTTAAGCGGTGGAGTTGTAAGTTGGTGCCGTTCTAAACAAAGCGTCGTGGCGGGATCTACATGTGAAGCGGAGTACATAGCTGCTTGGAGCAAAGCAAATGAAGGAGTGCGGATGAAGGAGTTCATTTCCGATCTAGGTGTCATACGGTGCATCGGGACCAATGAAGATCTTTCGTGACAATCTTGGTGCAATTGCCTTGGCAAAGGAATCCAGATTTCACAAGAGGACCAAGCACATCAAGAGGCGCTTCAATTCCATTCGGGACCAAGTCCAAGTGGGAGACATAGAGATTTGCAAGATACATACGGATCTGAATGTTGCAGACCCATTGACTAAGCCTCTCTCACGAGCAAAACATGATCAGCACCAAGACTCCATGGGTGTTAGAATCATTACTATGTAATCTAGATTATTGACTCTAGTGTAAGTGGGAGACTGAAGGAAATATGCCCTAGAGGCAATAATAAAGTTATTATTTATTTCCTTATATCATGATAAATGTTTATTATTCATGATAAAATTGTATTAACCGGAAACATAATACATGTGTGAATACATAGACAAACACAACATCACTAGTATGCCTCTACTTGACTAGCTCGTTTATCAAAGATGGTTATGTTTCCTAGCCATGGACAAAAGAGTTGTCATTTGATTAATGGGATCACATCATTAGGAGAATGATGTGATTGACATGACCCATTCCGGTAGCCTAGCACTTGATCGTTTAGTATGTTGCTATTGCTCTCTTCATGACTTATACATGTTCCTATAACTATGAGATTATGCAACTCCGTTTACGGAGGAACACTTTGGTGCTACCAAAGCGTCACAACGAATCGGGTGATTATAAAGGAGTACTACAGGTGTCTCCAAAGGTACATGTTGAGTTGGCGTATTTCGAGATTAGGTTTTGTCATTCCGATTGTCGGAGAGGTATCCTGGGCCCTCTCGGTAATGCACATCACTATAAGCCTTGCAAGCAATGTAGCTAATGAGTTAGTTACGGAATGATGCATTACGTAACGAGTAAAGAGACTTGCCGGTAACGAGATCGAACTAGGTATTGGATACCGACGATCGAATCTCGGGCAAGTAACATACCGATGACAAAGGGAACAACGTATGTTGTTATGCGGTTTGACCGATAAAGATCTTCGTAGAATATGTAGGAACCAATATGGGCATCCAGGTTCTGCTATTGGTTATAAGTTTTGATGTACCGAAGTTTGTTCAGAGTCCCGGATGTGATCACGGACATGACGAGGAGTCTCGAAATGGTCGAGACATAAAGATTGATATATTGGAAGCCTATGTTTGGACATCGGAAGTGATCCGGGTGAAATCGGCATTTTACCGGAGTACTGGGAGGTTACCTGAACCCTCCCGAGGGTTATTGGGCCTTCATGGGCCATAAGGGAGAAGAGGTGAGGAGGCAAGAGGTGGGCCGCGCCCCCTCCCCTTCCTAGTCCGAATAGGACAAGGAGAGGAGGCGCCCCTTCCTTCCCTCTTCCTCCTCCTTCCCCTTCTCCTACTCCAACTAGGAAGAAGGAGTCCTACTCCGGTGGGAGTAGGACTCCCCTGGCGCGCCCTCCTTGGCCGGCCGCCTCCTCCCCCTGGCTCCTTTATATACGAGGCGGGGGCACCCTAGAACACACAAGTTGATCTACGGATCGTTCCTTAGCCGTGTGCGGTGTCCCCCTCCACCATATTCCACCTCGGTCATATCATCACGGAGTTTAAGTGAAGCCTGCGCCGGTAGAACATCATCATCATCACCACGCCGTCGTCTTGTGGAACTCATCCCGAAGCTTTCTTTGGATCGGGCAGGGGATCGTCATCGAGTGAGCGTGTCTTTGAACTTCGGAGGTGCCGACGTTCGGTGCTTGGATCGGTAGGATCGTGAAGGCGACGACTACATCAACGCGTTGTGCTAACGCTTCGCCACGGTCACGAGGGTACGTGGACAACACTCTCCCCTCTCGTTGATATGCCATCACCATGATCTTGCGTGTGCGTAGGATTTTTTTTGAAATTACTACGTTCCCCGACAACATGGGCATCCTCCCGAGTGCCGCACCCGCCAGGACTAAAAAAACCTAACCTAAAGAACTAGGCGGAGCAGAGGCACCGGGAATCTCTTCCCTGAAATCGGCCACTCGAGCGGCAAACAGAGGCAAGGTGAATACACAGGCTCACCGACGAAGCCTAGAAAGGACTAATTTTCCATAGTCGTCGAAGGAAAGGGAAGAAACAAGACGGCATCTGCATATATTGGTTGTCAAGTAAAAGTACTTCCAAAAAGGAAATAAGAATATGAGAAAACCGAAGGGAGATAAGCTTCTTTAAAAACCGCCTTCATTCACTAGTCAAATACTAAATCATATCAAATCTAACAAATGGAAACAAACATGAATAAAGATCTGTGATACAACTAAGAAATACGCTTGCTTAGTTTCAAAAAAAAATACGCTTGCTTAAAAGTCACTACATACCTCTGGTTTTACCTTTTGCATCTTGATTTTTTTTGAGGTGTGCATTGTGGAGATAAAGAAGACCAAACATGTATAAGATGAACTAATCACATGGTTTTAAAAAGCCACTTGAAGGACCACCCAGTAGGTGAAACTCACAACACGCTATGCCTCATAGAAATGATTTTTTTGGTGGGTAAACATATATTACTAAAGCATCAACTGTACAATCCTGCTTACATAAATCAATGACTTCTCAGAGGCACCACCTTGAAAAAAGGTGCCAAACTTCTACTTCATTGTCGTAATATTCAGGTAGAGAACCGAGAGCACAAATATGTGAAATTGGATAACAAAAACTAATCAAGCCAAACTAAGTTTTCAGGAATTGACCAAATAGTACTAAATTAGACATTATACTTTTTGGGGAAAGGACAAAGGCCATATGAGAAATGGTACAAATCCCTATAAAAAAATCTTTAGTGCAAAAATCTTTAGTGCAAAAATGGTACACATGGAATATGATCCTCTGTGTCAACCAAACCCGTACCCCACACGCTATATAGGTTGACCCATGCTTCTATCCTTTCTTTTCCTAGCGGTTTTGGAAAAGTTCTAGAACCATCTTTGAACATTTTCTTTATTTTCCATATTCGTGTGTTTTCTCTACTAGCTTTGTCAATTTTCTTACATTTTCCATTCCCTATTCTTTCATTATTTTTCAAATTTTTATTCATGGACATCTTTATAATCGGGAACATTCCCTAACATTTCGTGACATTTTTGACTTGGAATATTCTTAAATTAACACTCATTTATTACATGTTTTGGAACATTTTTAAATTTTGGAACATTTTAATAAATTTTGTAAATATTTTATACATTCTTGAGAATTCTTAAATTTGTAAATAAAATAAAAATTCAAGAATATATTTTTAATCTCATACTGTTTTTGTATAAATTTACAATGATTTGAAAAATTCATGAATTTTTCATCTTCATTAAAAATTTAAAGTCTTGAATATGTTTTTAAAACCTTTGACTTTTAAAATTTTGCAAATTTGAATAAAATCATGGAAATATTTTAAATCCTTGAACACCTTTTAAATTCCATAAATTCTTTTAATCTATCAATGAAAACTGCAGTTGGTTTTTTTATGAATTACTCTCTCCGTTTCTAAATATAAGTCTTTGTAGAGATTTCAATATGAACTACATACAGAGCATAATAAGTAAATCTACACTCTAAAATACATCTATATACATTCATATGTAGTTCATATTGAAATTTCTTAAAAGACAAACGGAGGGATTAGAAGTTGTTTGTTTTCTGGCAAGCGGCACAAACAAACGGAGCCAGGCTTGGCCCAACGCCTCTTTGGCGCCTTAGGCAAACAGGAACGGGCGCGTCTATTCGGGACCTCCTAGTCAGCGCCTTTGGCGCCGGCTAGGGAAATCAGCGCTCACGCGCGGTGCGCGTCTGGGCCGGCCCAAACAAAGGCTCCCTCGCTACTATCGCTGTCTTACGCTAAAAAACGAGCGATAAAAAGAAGGTGGATCTCTCTGAATCGAACTCACGACCTCACAATCATCTTCTAATTTAGCCAACCGGTACACCTACTAGCTACTAGTGATTCACAACAGCGCGACTTAGTTTAAGAACCACCGCCGCAGCGCTATTATCTCGCTTAGTTTGTTGAATTATTTGAAAACATCGATGAAAAATGTGAATGTATGGAAAAAAATATAAAAAAATTCGGTAGTTGATGAACATGCATAAAAAAGTTGGCAAATGTAAAAAAGGTTCATGTATTCAAATAAGTTCACGAATTCAAAAACAAAAGTTCATGAAATAGAAAAAAAGGGCACAAATTTTGTAAAAAAAGTTCACAACAATGAAAACGACCATGAATTTGAAAAAAGTTCACAGATTTGAAAAACGTTCATCGAATTTGAAAAAAAGTTCACTGAATTTGTAAAAAGTTCATCAAATTTAAGAAAAGTTCATTGGATTTGAAATAGAGTTCATTGGATTTGAAAATTCTTCATCAAATTTGAAAAAAGTTCATTGGATTTGAAATAGAGTTCATCGGATTTGAAAATTCTTCATCAAATTTGAAAAAAGTTCATCGAATTTGAAAAAAACTTCACTGAAATTGGAAAAAGTTCATCGAATTAAAAAAAAGTTCATTGGATTTGAAAAAGAGTTCATCAAATTTGAAAAATCTTAATCAAATTAAAAAAAAGTTCATCGAATGAAAAAAAATTCATCTGATTTGAGAAAAGTTCATCGAATTTGAAAATAGTTCATCAAATTTGAAAAAATAATCTCATTGGATTTGAAAAATCATCATTTGTTAAAATAGTTCACTAATATAGAAAAAATTAATTGATTTTGAAAACCAGGAAGAAGAAGAAAGAAAAAACAGAAAACGAAAATGGAAAAAAGGAAAAAGAAAAAAGAAAAAAGAGAGAGCCAAGGAATAAATACAGTAAAGAGTTGATATTTATCAGATTCCGCTTGTGGTAAGACGAACTAAGCTGCACCAGCGGGGTCAGTTCGATTCTTAGTGAGCGCACCCATTTTTTGCGTACGACGAGAATAGTCAGTAATGGGCTGGCCCAGCGCGGAGTGCTGCAGGCGCCCGTTTGTAAATTTGCCGCTAAATAGGAAAACCCCGTCTATTCCTCGCGTTCAATGAGACGAGGACGAACCCTCGCGTCGGGGGGAGCCCCAGATGGGTCGGCCCAGCCGCGAGAGAGGCCGCAGCCTTTTTCTTCTTCTGTTTTATGTTCTCGTTTTTGCTTTATTTTTGTACTTTTCTTATACTTTAAAATATCCCCCCCCACACACAGAGAGAGAGAGAGAGATATCTATACCACTATATAGTGTACCAATTTTGAAAGTTTGAATTCAGGCACTGAAATGCATTTGTGGCCGTTCATTGAGTTGCATCCGACGGTCTAGAGCGCTGGGATTCGCAGCTACAGTTGCATTCGGTGTTAACTGGGTCGTTCTAGAAACATCCACAAGAGTTAGCACTGACTCACGGACCCCGCTATATGTTTTTTTTGTTTTTTATATAAGGAGCACCCATCCACGGGTTAGCAGCAGTTACAGACCCCACTGAGCACGCTACTGTTGCATCCCCTAGAGTTGTGAAAATTGTTTTACCAAAGCAGGAAACATCATATGTACATGACATGTGGCTGGAGAAATAAGTAGCCCCGTACTACCAAGTCTGACAAGCAATGAAAATATATAGAATTAAACAAATCAAACCAGTGCATTGCGCACATAACTCGCGTGCATTTTTGGGTGGAAGCTAAAATATTCCTTTAGTAGAAAATAGCAACGGGTACCCCAATTTTGTGAAAATGACATATTTTGTTTGCATATGATAGCTACTGTGTATGAACATAAGAAGCTTTCTTATGCTAATTACAAGTATTTTGTTTTTCATTTTCTACATGCACAATGTTCATTTGTCTTGAATCATTTCTCCGGGCACTCAATGACTTAATTTCTGGGGCCAAAATCACACCGCAACGTAAAGACGCGCATTGCGCGTGCAAGCATACTAGTATAAGTACTTTACAAAAAACACTCTTCAAAACACATGTTTCAAAAAATGTTGAACAAATATTTGAAAATTGTTGAATAAGTATTGAAAATGTTGAATGAGTATTTGAAAAAGTTGGATAATTACCTAAAATATTGAACAAGTATTGGAAGAATGTTCAATAAGTATTAAAAAATGTTTAACGAGTATTTCAAAAATATTGAACAAGTATTTGAAAAATGTTGAATAAGTATTACAAAATGTTTAACGAGTATTTGAAAAATATTGAACAAGTATTAAAAACTATTGAACGAGCATTTGAAAATATTGAATAAGTAATAAAAAATTTGAACAAGTATTTGAAAATGTTGAATAATTATTTAAAGTATTGAACAAGTATTTTTAAAATATTGAATAAGTATTTAAAAATATCGAGAATTCGAAGATGTTGAAAAAATATTCGAAAAATGTTGAATAAGTAATAAAATGTTAAATAAGTAATAAAAGTGTTGAACGAGTATCTGAAAATGTTGAAATATCTACTACTTATTAGAAAGAATGTAAAGTTCTTATTTCACCTTTCTTCCCACCACCCCTTCGTCCAACCTTCCATGTATATGATAATAAATCACCTTAATTTACTTACCTTGTGAACCAATTCTACTCTAATTTACTTACCAAATTTCTAATCAACATATAAGATAATTCACAATCAAAATTTGAAGAACATTTATTTACTAAATCACATTATTATTAACAGGTAAATCACAAGCTAATGAACTAGAAGATTTATATCTCGCTGCAACGCACGGGCATTATTCTAGTAAGTACTAAAATGTTTAACAAGTATTATAAAAATGTTGAATAAGCGCTTGGACAATGTTGAACATGTAAACAAAAAATGTTGATCAGTTATTAAAAAAGTTCACACATACAAAAATGTAGAGTGAATACGAAAACCATAAGAAAAAACAAAAAATGAAAAAGAAAAAACAAAACCAAAGAAAAAATGGCAAAGAAAAAAAAGGAAACAAAGAATGTAGAATGAAAAAACCATGAAAAAAAGTGAAACCAAAATAAAAATGAATTATAATAACGAAAAAAAGGAAAGACAGAGAAAAATAAGAAAACCATAAAAAAAGGAAAGAAATGCAAAAAAGAGAAAAAAACATGAAGAAATAAAAAAAACTCCAGTAGATTACCTCAAGTAGAGTGCGACTCTTGTATGAACACGAACCCAAGATGGTGCAGAGGGAAGCAGATCTACGCATTATCGAGACAACCCAGGTTCGAATCACCTCGCGCCCTTCATTCGAACGCTTCAACGAGAGAAACTATCGGGCTCGCTTAATGCGATAAATAGCTTTTTTTAGACAAACCGCAAAGCTTTATTACTCCATCACAATGTTTACAGGGACGAAATCAAGTTCATTAGGTTGGCCTAACCAAGCATGGCGGCCAACCCCCAGAGATAAAGCGTGCTTTGCTAGTTTGTGAGCCTTGATATTCGAGCTCCTAAATTCGTGAATAATATTACAAGTTTCAAACGATAATCTATATTGCATGATCTCATGCACAATTGCACCGTAGCTCCCTTTGTATAGATGGTGAATATCGTCCACGGCCACCTTGCAATCCGATGCAACATGAATCCTTCTGGCGTAAAGATCCTCCGCGAGCGCCAGGGCCTCCCTGATTGCGAGTGTCTCTAGGATACCGGGGTCTGACAGGTTTGGAAATACCACTGCCGATGCTCCCATGAAAACACCATCTCGGTCTCTACAGACTGCTGCCACTGCTCCATTTACTCTTCCCACTGCTGCATCTACATTGACTTTGGATAATCTCTCCGGAGGTGCAAGCCAATGATTTGGCCTGCGTTGGGCCGCCCCTCTGTCGACCCCTCATGGCTGCTGTAGTGCCCTTAGCTCTGCTATATAAGATGTAACAAAATTGTGAATAACGAAAGGGGTTTGGAAGATATCTTCGTACATGGCCTTTCTTCTTGAATTCCACAGCGCCCAGAGGGTAACCACAAACGCAAGAAAGTCATCCTGGTTGAGAGCTTCGTGCATGATAAACATCCACTTCTTTGGATTTTCTTCTGTACATGTGCTCAGCCTGTCCAAAACAGCATCTGATGACAGTGCCCAAGTGCTTCAAGATACCGAGCAATCCACAAAAGCGTGACGCCAAGTATCCACAGACCCGCATAAGCAACAAGCCCTGGAGGTTGACATGTTCCTGTGGTGGAGAAGTGCAACTGTAGGGATCGAGTTTCTAGCTAGCCTCCACAAGAAAAACTTCAGCTTGGATGGGACCCTGATACGCCATAGATCAGTCCAGCCTTGCTCGGCAACTTGGGAGTCGGAGGAGCCGCCCTGCTCGTACAGCCATGCTTCCCGACTTAACTTCGTCCGTTGAATCATCCGGTATGCCGAACGGACAGAAAAGAAACCCTTTCGCTCCTCGGCACAAGCCCAAAAGTCATCAACTTGTCTTGTGCATAGTGGAATTTGTAGGATGGCCTCTGCATCTAACGGTATGAACACCGAGCGCACCAAGTTTTCATTCCAGGTAGACGATGTGTGGTCAATCAGTTCAGCCACCAGCCTCGGTGGGTCATCAACTAAGCAAGCCATTGGCCTCCTTGCATGTGATCTCGGCAACCAGTTGTCCTCCCAAATTTTGGTTGATGCTCCATCTCCAATTCTACGAACCAAGCCTTTCACCATTATGTCCCGGCCATCGAGGACAGCTCGCCAAATTTGCGAGGGGTGTGATCCGAGGGATGCACCAAAGATGTCTGTATGAGGATAGTAGACTGCTTTCAGGATCCTCGCGCTTAAAGACAGTGGGTTTTGCAACATACGCCATGACTGCCGAGCTAAAAGTGCCAAGTTAAACATCTCCATGTCTCGAAAACCAGACCTCCTAGGTTCTTCGGTAAAGTCATCACGTCCCAAGCCACCCAGCTAGGCTTCCGTTTTCCTTGTTTGCTCCCCCACCAGAACTGTCTGATTAGCGAAGTAACACTTTCACATAGGCCCCGAGGAAGACGGAAATATGCCATGGAGTAAACTGGGATTGCCTGAGCAACCGCCTTGATCAGAACTTATTTCCCTGCGGAGGATAAGAGTTTTTCCATCCACCCTCTCACCTTTTCCCATACACGATCCCACAAGTACTTGAAGGTCCCATTCTTCGAGTGACCGACCTCCGTTGGCATGCCTAGGTACCTGTCACTGAGTGACTCATTTTGCACATTCAGGATATTTTTCATATCATCTCTGACCTGTTGTGGGCATCCTCTGCTGAAAAAGATTGATGACTTATCATGATTTATCCTCTGACCTGGTGCCAAATAGTATGTATCCAGTAGGTTTGATACCGCTACTGCCCCTCACTCCCTGACTTAAAAAGCAGCAGGCTGTCATCTGCGAAAAGAAGGTAGTTCACGGCTGGGGCCGTTGGTGCCACCTTTAATCCTACAATGTTTGATGACGAAGAACTGGTTTTCAGGAGGCACGAAAGGCCCTCCGCTGCAATTAAGAAAAGGTAAGGGGATATCGGATCTTCCTGCCTTATACCTCTGCTTGGTAAAAATTGTCTAGCTTTTCTCCATTAAACAGAACTGAAAAGGAAACAGACCGGACCATGGCCATGACAGTTTTTATCCAGGGCACAACAAAGCCCAATTTTCCCATTATTTCCTCCAAATAGTCCCACTCCAACCTGTCATATGCCTTCATCATATCCAGCTTAAGAGCACAATAACTGTTAGCCTTCGCTTTGCTACGCTTCATAAAATGAAGACACTCATAAGCACTGATGATATTATCTGTTATAAGCCTGCCTGGGACGAAAGCTGATTGTTCCTCAGATATGATCTCCGGCAGAATTTGCTTCAGCCTGTTTGCAATGACCTTGGATGCAATTTTGTATAGGACATCGCAAAGGCTAATAGGCCTAAATTGTGACAAGATGGAAGGATTTGTCACATTAGGGATCAAAACGAGGATGGTGTCGTTTATACTCTCCAGTGTTACTTCCCCTCTCACAATCCTCAAAACAGTAGTTGTCACCTCTGCCCCACATAACTCCCAGTGTCTCTGATAGAAGTGTGACCGAAAGCCGTCAGGACCGGGCGCCTTTGTTGGGAACATCTGAAATAAGGCCGCCTTAACCTCCTCATTTGAGTAGGGGGCACATAGCATGTCGTTCATCTCCGCTGAGACTTTGGTTGGGACACAGTTTAATACTCTCTCCATGTTGCTAACCCCCTCTGAAGTGTACAGAGTCTTATAGAAATCATTTACCATAGCCTTTAACTCCTCCGGATCATCCGTGATAACCCCTAGAGATTTTTGCAATGCCTTGATCATGTTCTTCTTACGCCGGATACTTGCACGTAAGTGAAAAAACTTGGTGTTCCTATCACCAGATGTAAGCCACTGTTGGGGAACGTAGTAATTTCAAAAATTTTCCTCCGCACACGCAAGATCATGGTGATGATATAGCAACGAGGGGAGAGTGTTGTCTACGTACCCTCGTAGACCGAAGCGGAAGCGTTGACGCAACGTAGAGGAAGTAGTCGTACGTCCTCCTGGTTCAACCGATCCAAGCATCGTTACTCCGGTACATCCAAGTTCTTGACACGCGTACAGCTCGATGACGCACCCTCGATCTCCGATCCAGCAGAGGCGCCGAGGGGGAGTTCCGTCAGCACGACGGCGTGGTGACGATCTTGATGTTCTCCTGTCGCAGGGCTTCGCCTAAGCACCGCTACAATATGACCGAGGTGTAATATCGTGGAGGGGCACCGACACGGCTAAGGCGATCAATGATCAACTTGTGTGTCCTAGGGTGCCCCCTACCCCGTATATAAAGGAGGGAGGGAGGAGGTGGCTGGCCCTAGGGGCGCCATGAGGAGGAAACCTACTCCAAGTAGGTTTCCTCTCTTTCCTTATCTTATTTGGAGGGAAGGAAAGAGTACTAGTATTAGGAAGTAGTACTAGTAGTAGTAATAGGAAGAGGGGGAAGGAGAAAGGAAAGGGGGGGCCGGCCCCCTCCCCAATTCGGATTGGGCTTGGGGGCGCGCCCCCCCTGCTCCTTCTCCCTTCCTCCTACATGGGCCCAATAAGGCCCATATACCTCCCGGGGGGTTTCGGTAACCTCCCGGAGCTCCAAACTTCTCCGGAACCTTTCCGGTGTCCAAATATATCCGTCCAATATATCAATCTTTATGTCTCGACCATTTCGAGACTCCTCGTCATGTCCGTGATCATATCCGGGACTCCGAACAAACTTCGGTACATCAAAATACATAAACTCATAATATAATTGTCATGAAACCTTAAGCGTGCGGACCCTACGGTTCGAGACGATGTAGACATGGTGAGACACATCTCGGTCAATAACCAATAGCGGGACTGGATGCCCATATTGGTTCCTACATATTCTCTGAAGATCTTTATCGGTCAAACCGCATAACAACATCGTTGTTCCTTTGTCATCGGTATGTTACTTGTCCGAGATTCGATCGTCGGTATCCAATACCTAGTTCAATCTCGTTACCGACAAGTCTCTTTACTCGTTCGTAATACTTCATCTTATAACTAACTTATTAGTTACATGCTTGCAAGGCTTAGGTGATGAGCATTACCGAGAGGGCCAGAGATACCTCTCCAGGCAATCGGAGTGACAAAACCTAATCTCGAATTATGCTAACTCAACATGTACCTTCGGAGACACTGTAGTACTCCTTTATAATCACCCGATTACGTTGTGACGTTTGGTAGTACCAAAGTGTTCCTCCGTGGCGGAGTTACACAATTCTCATAGTTCTGAGGAACATGTATAAGTCATGAAGGAAGCAATAGCAGAATACTAAGCGATCAAGTGCTAAGCTAACAGGATGGGTCATGTCAATCACCTCATTCTCCTAATGATGTGATCCCATTAATCAAATGACAACACATGTCTATGGTTAGGAAACATAACCATCTTTGATTAATGAGCTAGTCAAGTAGAGGCATACTAGTGACTATATGTTTGTCTATGTATTCACACATGTATCGTGTTTCCGGTTAATACAATTCTAGCATGAATAATAAACATTTATCATGAAATAAGGAAATAAATAATAACTTTATTATTGCCTCTAGGGCATATTTCCTTGATCTCCCACTTGCACTAGAGTCAATAATCTAGTTCACATCGTCATGTGATTTAACACCAATATTCATATCTATATATGATTAACACCCATAGTTCACATCATCATGTGACCAACACCCAAAGGGTTAGAGTCAATAATCTAGTTCACATCGCTATGTGATTAACACCCAAAGAGTACTAAGGTGTGATCATGTTTTGCTCGTGAGAGAAGCTTAGTCAACGGTCTGTCACATTCAGAGCCGTATGTATTTTGCAAATATTCTATGTCTACAATGCTCAAGACGGAGCTACTCTAGCTAATCGCTCCACTTTCAATATGTATCCAGATTGAGACTTAGAGTCATCTGGATCGGTGTAAAAGTTTACATCGATGTAACTTTCACAACAAACTCTTTTATCACCTCCATAATCGAGAAACATCTCCTTAGTCCTTACTAAGGATATTCTTGACCAATGTCGATGATCTACTCCTAGATCACTATTGTACTCCTTGCCAAATTTAGAGCAAGGTATACAATAGGTGCAGTACATAGCTTAGCATACTTTATAGAACCTATGGTGAGGCATAGGAATGACTTTTCATTCTCTTTCTATTTTCTGTTGTGGTCGGGATTTGAGTCTTACTCAATTTCATACCTTTGCAACACGAGCAAGAACTCTTTCTTTGACTATTCCATTTTGAACTATTTCAAAATCTTCCCAAGGTATGTACTCATTGAAAATCTTATCAAGCGTCTTGATCTATCTCAATAGATCTTGATGCTCAATATGTAAGTAGCTTTATCGAGGTCTTTTCTTTTAAAGAACTCCTTTAAAACACTCCTTTATGCTTCAGAAAAATTCTACATCATTTCGATCAACAATATGTCACTCACATATACTAATCGAAAAGGTCTGTAGTGCTCCACTACTTTATTGTAAATCTGAGGCTTCATCGTAAGTCCATATAAAACTATATGCTTTGATCAACTTATCAAAGCGTATATTCCAACTCGAGATGCTTGCACCATTCCATAGATGGATCATTTGGAGCTTGCACATTTTGTTAGCACCTTTAGGATTGACAAAACCTTCTGGTTGCATCATATACAATTCTTCTTTAATAAATCCATTAAGGAATGCAGTTTTGACATCCATTTGCCAGATTTCATAAAATGTGGTAATTGCCAACATGATTCAGACAGACTTAAGCATCGATACGAGTGAGAAAATCTCATCGTATTCAATACCTTGAACTTGTTGAAAACCTTTTGCAACAAGTCGAGCTTAGTGGATAGTAACACTACTATCAGTGTCCGTCTTCCTCTTGAAGATCCATTTATTTAACATGGCTTGCTGGTCATCGAGCAAGTCAATCAAAGTCCATACTTTGTTTTCATACATGGATCATATCTCAGATTTTATGGCCTCAAGCCATTTCGCGGAATCTGGGCTCATCATCGCTTCCTCATAGTTCGTAGGTTCATCATGGTCTAGTACCATGACTTCCAGAACATGATTACTACACCACTCTGGTGCGGATCTTACTCTGGAAGACCTACGAGGTTCTGTAGTAACTTGATCTGAAGTTTCATGATCAATATCATTAACTTCCTCACTAATTGGTGTATTTGTCACATGAACTGATTTACGTGATGAACTACTTTCCAATAAGGGAGCAGTACGATTACCTCATCAAGTTCTACTTTCCTCCCACTCACTTCTTTCGAGAGAAACTCCTTCTCTAGAAAGGATCCATTCTTAGCAACGAATGTTTTGCCTTCGGATCTGTGATAGAAGGTGTACCCAACAGTTTCCTTTGGGTATTCTATGAAGACGCACTTCTCCGATTTGGGTTTGAGCTTATCAAGATGAAACTTTTTCACATAAGCATCGTGTCCCCAAACTTTAAGAAACGACGACTTAGGTTTCTTGCTAAAACATAGTTCATACGGTGTCGTCTCAACGGATTTGGATGGTGCCCTATTTCAAGTGAATGCAGCGGTCTCTAATGCATAACCCCAAAACGATAGTGGGAGGCATCATAGATCGCACCATATCTTATAAAGTACGATTACGACGTTCGGACACACCATAATGTTGTAGTGTTCCAGGTGGCGTGAACTGTGAAACTATTCCACATTGTTTTATATGAAGGCCAAACTCGTAACTCAAATATCCGTCTCCGCGATCAGATCGAAGAAACTTTTATTTTCTTGTTACGATGATTTTTCCACTTCACTCTGAAATTCTTTGAACCTTATGTTTCATCAAGTAGATATACCCATATCTGCTCAAATCATCTTGTGAAGGTCAGAAAATAACGATACTTGCCACGAGCATCAACACTCATTGGATCGCATACATCGGTATGTATTATTTCCAACAAGTTAGTAGCTCGTTCCATTGTTCCGAAGAACGGAGTTTTAGTCATCTTGTCCAAAAGGCACGGTTCGCAAGCATCAAATGATTCATAACCAAGTGATTCCGAAAATCCATCTTTATGGAGTTTCTTCATGCGCTTTACACCGATATGACCTAAGCGGCGATGCCACAAATAAGTTGCACTATCTTATTAACTTTGCATCTTTTGGCTTCAATATTACGAATATGTGTATCACATGATCGAGATCCAACAAACCATTTTCATTGGGTGTATGACCATAGAAGGTTTTATTCATGTAAGCGAACAACAATTATTCTCTAACTTACATGAATAACCGTATTGCAATAAACATGATCAAATCATATTCATGCTCAGCGCAAACACCAAATAACACTTATTTAGGTTTAACACTAATCCCGAAAGTATAGGGAGTGTGCGATGATGATCATATCAATCTTGTAACTATTTCCAACACACATCGTCCCTTCACCCTTAACTAGTCTCTGTTTATTACGCAACTCCGTTTGAGTTACTAATCTTAGCAACTGAACTAGTATCAAATCTTGAGGGTTGCTATAAACACTAATAACGTACACATCAATAACATGTATATCAAATATACTTATGTTCACTTTGCCATCCTTCTTACCCACCAAATATTCAGGGCATTTCCGCTTCCAGTGACCATTTTCTTTGCAGTGTAAGCACTCAGTTTCAGACTTTGGTCCAGCTTGGAGCTTCTTCGCGGGAGTGACAACTTGCTTGTCTTTCCACTTGAAGTTCCCTTTCTTTCCCTTTGCCCTTTTCTTGAAACTAGTGGTCTTGTCAATCATCAACACTTGATGCTCTTTCTTGATTTCTACCTTCGTCGATTTCAACATCACGAAGAGCTCGGGAATCATTTTTGTCATCCCTTGCATACTATAGTTCATCACGAAGTTCTATTAACTCGGTGATGGTGACTAGAGAATTCTGTCAATCACTATCTTATAAGGAAGAATAACTCCCACTTGATTCAAGCGATTGAAGTACCCAGACAATCTGAGCACATGCTCACTAGTTGAGCGATTCTCCTCCATCTTTTAGCTATAGAACTTGTTGGAGACTTCATATCTCTCAACTCTGGTATTTTCTTGAAATATCAACTTCAATTTCTGGAACATCTCATATGGTCCATGACGTTCAAAACGTCCTTGAAGTCCCGATTCTAAGCCGTTAAGCATGGTGCACTAAACTATCAAGTAGTCATCATATTGAGCTAGCCAAACATTCATAACGTCTGCATCTGCTCCTGCAATAGGTTTGTCACCTAGCGGTGCATCAAGGACATAATTCTTCTGTGCAGCAATGAGGATAAACCTCAGATCACGGATCCAATCCGCATCATTGCTACTAACATTTTTCAACATAGTTTTCTCTAGGAACATATCAAAATAAACATATGAAAGCAACAACGCAAGCTATTGATATACAACATAATTTGCAAAATACTACCAGGACTAAGTTCATGATAAATTTAAGTTCAATTAATCATATTACTTAAGAACTCCCACTTAGAAAGACATCTCTCTAGTCATCTAAGTGATCACGTGATCCAAATCAACTAAACCATGTCCGATCATCACGTGAGATGGAGTAATTTTCAATGGTGAACATCACTATGTTGATCATATCTACTATATGATTCACGCTCGACCTTTCGGTCTCCGTGTTCGAGGCCATATCTGTATATGCTAGGCTCGTCAAGTATAACTGAGTATTCGCGTGTGCAACTGTTTTGCACCGTTGTATTTGAGCGTAGAGCCTATCACACCCGATCATCACGTGGTGTCTCGGCATGAAGAACTTTCTAGCGGTGCATACTCGGGAGAACACTTCTTGATAATTAGTGAGAGATCATCTTAAAATGCTACCGTCAATCAAAGCAAGATAAGATGCATAAAGGATAAACATCACTTGCAATCAATATAAGTGATATGATATGGCCATCATCATCTTGTGCTTGGGATCTCCATCTTCGAAGCACCGTCGTGATCACCATCGTCACGGCGCAACACCTTGATCTCCATCGTAGCATCGTTGTCGTTCGCCATCTATTGCTTCTCGACTATCGCTACCGCTTAGTGATAAAGTAAAGCAATTACAGGTGTTTGCATTTCATACAATAAGCGACAACCATATGGCTCCCGCAAGTTGCCGATAACCCGGTTACAAAACATGATCATCTCATACAATAAAATATAGCATCATGTCTTGGCCATATCACATCACAACATGCCTGCAAAAACAAGTTAGGCGTCCTCTACTTTGTTGTTGCAAATTTTACGTGGCTGCTACGGGCTTAAGCATGAACCAATCTCACCTATGCATCAAAACCACAATGATAGTTTGTCATGTTGATGCTGTTTTAACCTTCGCAAGGACGGGCGTAGCCACACTCGGTTCAACTAAAGTTGGAGAAAGCAGACACCGCTAGTCACTGTGTGCAAAGCACGGCGGTAAAACCAGTCTCGCGTAAGCGTCTGGCGTAATGTCGGTCCGGGCGCTTCATCCAACAATACCGCTGAACCAAAGTATGACATCTTTGGTAGCGGTATGACTTATATCGCCCACAACTCACTTGTGTTCTACTCGTGCAAATAACATCAAACCATAAAACCTAGGCTCGGATGCCTTTGTTGGGGAGCGTAGTAATTTCAAAAATTTCCTACGCACACGCAAGATCATGGTGATGATATAGCAACGAGGGGAGAGTTGTCTCACGTACCCTCGTAGACCGAAGCGGAAGCGTTGACGCAACGTAGAGGAAGTAGTCGTACGTCCTCCCGGTTCAACCGATCCAAGCACCGTTACTCCGGTACCTCCGAGTTCTTGACACGCGTACAGCTCAATGACGCACCCTCGATCTCTGATCCAGCAGAGGCGCCGAGGGGGAGTTCCGTCAACCTGACGGCGTGGTGGCGATCTTGATGTTCTCTGTCGCGAGGCTTCGCCTAAGCATCGCTACAATATGACCGAGGTGTAATATCGTGGAGGGGGCACCGCACACGGCTAAGGCGATCAATGATCAACTTGTGTGTTCTAGGGTGCCCCCTACCCCGTATATAAAGGAGGGAGGGAGGAGGTGGCGGCCCTAGGGGGGCGCCATGAGGAGGGGAAACCTACTCCAAGTAGGTTTTCCTCTTTCCTTATCTTATTTGGAGGGAAGGAAAGAGTACTAGTATTAGGAAGTAGTACTAGTAGTAGTAATAGGAAGAGGGGAAGGAGAAAGGAAAGGGGGCGGCCCCCTCCCCAGTCGGATTGGGCTTGGGGCGCGCCCCTCCCTTGCTCCTTCTCCCTTCCTCCTACATGGGCCCAATAAGGCCCATATACCTCCCGGGGGGTTCCCGTAACCTCCCGGAGCTCCAAACTTCTCCGGAACCTTTCCGGTGTCCAAATATATCAATCTTTATGTCTCGACCATTTCGAGACTCCTTGTCATGTCCGTGATCATATCCGAGACTCCGAACAAACTTCGGTACATCAAAATACATAAACTCATAATATAATTGTCATGAAACCTTAAGCGTGCGGACCCTACGGTTCGAGAACGATGTAGACATGGTGAGACACATCTCGGTCAATAACCAATAGCGGGACCTGGATGCCCATATTGGTTCCTACATATTCTCGAAGATCTTTATCGGTCAAACCGCATAACAACATCGTTGTTCCTTTGTCATCGGTATGTTACTTGTCCGAGATTCGATCGTCGGTATCCAATACCTAGTTCAATCTCGTTACCGACAAGTCTCTTTACTCGTTCTGTAATACTTCATCTTATAACTAACTTATTAGTTACATGCTTGCAAGGCTTAGGTGATGAGCATTACCGAGAGGGCCCAGAGATACCTCTCCGACAATCGGAGTGACAAAACCTAATCTCGAATTATGCTAACTCAACATGTACCTTCGGAGACACCTGTAGTACTCCTTTATAATCACCCAGTTACGTTGTGACATTTGGTAGTACCCAAAGTGTTCCTCCGGTAAACGGGAGTTACACAATTCTCATAGTTATAGGAACATGTATAAGTCATGAAGGAAGCAATAGCAGAATACTAAACGATCAAGTGCTAAGCTAACGGGATGGGTCATGTCAATCACCTCATTCTCCTAATGATGTGATCCCATTAATCAAATGACAACACATGTCTATGGTTAGGAAACATAACCATCTTTGATTAATGAGCTAGTCAAGTAGAGGCATACTAGTGACTATATGTTTGTCTATGTATTCACACATGTATCATGTTTCCGGTTAATACAATTCTAGCATGAATAATAAACATTTATCATGAAATAAGGAAATAAATAATAACTTTATTATTGCCTCTAGGGCATATTTCCTTCAGCCACTGCACCCGTGATCTCTGTCTCCACATTATTTCCTCCCTGTGATACAGCTCCACAAGCTTCTCATTGATTTTCATTTCAACATGCGTTGGCGCGGTACGGCTTGCGTCCGCCCTAAGCTTTCCAAGTTCGTCCTTGAGCTGTTTTATCTCTTCGGGGACGCTCCCATACGTGTCTCTGTTCTATCGGCCCAAATCACGTGAAACCGCAGCTAGCTTTGCTTTGAGCTCTTCCACCCTGTCGGCAGCGCCATGCACATCCCACGTTTCAGCTATCGTGCCGTTCCACGCTTCATGGCCCTCCCACATGACCTCATACTTGAAGGAACCCGCACTCTGCCTGCTTCCCTGATCCGTATTCAACCTGGCCAAAATCGGGCTATGATCTGATGTTGCGGCTACAAGGTGTGTAAGATCAGCCAGCGGGAAACGTGCTTGCCAGTCAGCCGACACCAGGGCTCTGTCAAGGCGCACCCTTGTAAAAGTTCCTCCCGTTACCTTCTTTTCAAAAGTCCATGGTATACCAAAATATCCAATGTCCAGCAAAATGCAAACATCAACAGCATCTCGGAAAGCTTGTATTTGCGTGTTGCTACACTGCCCAACACCCAGGTGCTCATCCGGATGTAGCACTTCGTTGAAATCACCAACACAAAGCCATGGGAGACTGCTCAAAAGAGCTAATGTTTTTCAAAGTATCCCAAGTCTTGTATCTCAGGTGAGTTTGAGCTTCACCATAAACTACAGTTAATCTCCAAGGAGCATCACCCTGTTCAAGGACCGAGTAGTCAAGGTGATAATCAGAATAACCCAAAATCTCTAAATTTATTGCATTGTTCTAGAACAAACTGATTACTCCACTCCTACCACGACTACTAACAGCATAACCATTGTCATATCCAAGTGTTCCTGCTAAAACTTCTACCCTAGAGCCTTCCAACTGGGTTTCTACGATACATAACAGGGTAGGGGCCAATTTCCTCGCGAAATCACGGAGTTCACGAACCGTCGCGGCCTTGCCCACGCCACGACAGTTCCAACACAAAAGACTCATTGGGCTTGGTGGTGCCCGTCACTCGGGCCCGCCAAACTTGAATCAAACTTGCTTAGCAGCATGGATGTAGGACCTTGAAGTATGTCTAGAGGGGGGTGATTAGACTACTTGACCAATTAAAAACTTAACCTTTTCCCAATTTTAGAGTTTGGCAGATTTTAGCTATCTTAGGACAAGTCAAGCAACCATCACACAATTCAAGCAAGCATGCAAAGAGTATATAGGCAGCGGAAATTAAAGCATGCAACTTGCAAGAAAGTAAAGGGAAGGGTTTGGAGGATTCAAACGCAATTGGAGACATGGATGTTTTTGGCGTGGTTCCGATAGGTGGTGCTATCGTACATCCACATTGATGGAGACTTCAACCCACGAAGGGTAAAGGTTGCGCGAGTCCACGGAGGGCTCCACCCACAAAGGGTCCACGAAGAAGCAACCTTGTCTATCCCACCATGGCCGTCGCCCACGAAGGACTTGCCTCACTAGCGGTAGATCTTCATGAAGTAGGCGATCTCCTTGCCCTTACAAACTCCTTGGTTCAACTCCACAATCTTGTCGGAGGCTCCCTAGTGACACCTAGCCAATCTAGGAGACACCACTCTCCAAGAAGTAACAAATGGTGCGTTGATGATGAACTCCTTGCTCTTGTGCTTCAAATGATAGTCTCCCCAACACTCAACTCTCTATCATAGGATTTGGATCTGGTGGAAAGAAGATTTGAGTGGAAAGGAACTTGGGGAAGGCTAGATATCAAGATTCTTATGGTAGGAATGGAATATCTTGGCCTCAACACATGAGTAGGTGGTTCTCTCTCAGAAATGGTAAGTTGGAAGTTTAGGTTTAGTATGATGGCTCTCTCCACGAATGAAGAGGAGGTGGAGGGGTATATATAGCCTCCACACAAAATCTAACCGTAACACACAATTTACCAAACTCGGTGGGACCGATTCAACAGACTCGGTCGGACCGATTTAGCAAACCTAGTGACCGTTAGGATTTTCGGTGGGACTGACATGCAACTCGGTGAGACCGATTCGGTTAGGGTTAGGGCATAACGTAATCTCGGTAAGACCGATTACACAAACTCGGCGAGACCGATTTTGGTAATAAGCTTTCCAGAGAGTTGGTCAGGTAAACTCGATGGGACCGATTTGCTCTGTTCAGTGAGACCGAAATGTTACAAAAGGGAAACAGAGAATTTACATTGCAATCTCAGTGGGACCGATCGCTCACTTCAGTTAGACCGAAACGTTACGAAGGGAAACAGAGAGATTACAATCCCATCTCGGTGAGACCGAGATCCCTATCGGTAAGACCGATTTGCTTAGGGTTTGTGGCAGTGGCAGTGACTTTTGAAATCGGTGGCGCCAAATAGGAAGAACCGGTGTGATCGATTTTGGCTTTAGGTTTAGGTCATTTGTGGATGTGGGAAAGTAGCTGAGGGTTTTGGAGCATATCACTAAGCACATGAAGAGGCTCATTAAGCAACACCTCATCCCTCCTTGATAGTATTGGCTTTTCCTATAGACTCAATGTGATCTTGGATCACTAAAATATAAAATGAAGAGTCTTGAGCTTTTGAGCTTGAGCCAATCCTTTGTCCTTAGTATTTTGAGGGATCCACTTTCATCATCCATGCCATGCCATTCATTGAGCTTTCCTGAAATAATAGTCTTGGAATAGCATTAGCTCAATGAGCTATATGTTGTTATGAATTACCAAAACCACCTAGGATAGTTGCACTTTCAATCTCCCCTTTTGGTAATTGATGACAACATATAGATCAAAGCTTCGACAAATGATAATAAGATTAAAAAACATCGTCGCTTTGAGAAGTATGTGATAAGCAAGAGCTCCCCCTAAATTTGTGCATAGTTTAAGATTTGCTTTGGACTGCAAATGCACAAGGAATTAGGCTCATGGGTTACTCTTCCATGTCACATACATCTTGGTGGAGCGCTCAAAATAATAAAGATTGAATACATGCACTCATCACCAAGCAAAGTGAATGATCACATAGGATAGATAAGATAATATCACCAAACATGCATAAGTGTAGCTTATGATCAAACACATGATCATCAATGTCTCACAAGAATAGCATAGTATCTCAAGCAATCAAAAGCAAACAAGTTTAACCACCAAATCAAGAGAGAACAAAAGCAACACTCTCTCTCTCTCTCTCTCAAAGCCTATGACCTATACATTTTTCTCCCCCTTTGGCAACAAGTTACCAAAAAGTTCATAGAAAATGCATAGTTCTAGATCGACTCTCAGGCTTGATCTTCAGGTGGTGGTGTCCGGATAACTCCAAGAACGAAGGCTTCAGTTGAAGTAGAGGGTGCTGGAGTTGATGTTGGAGCTGGTTGCACTGGAGCAGTAGGAGTTGTAGCTGGTGCAGATGATGTGGCTCTGGTGTCTGTCACAGCCACTGCAACTGACCTCTGGGCTCTAGGCACTCTGGCAAACACATTAGTGGTAGTCTTGCCCTGCCTCTCCTGCATGTCATCCTGTAGCTGCTCCACAACTGACTGAATCTCAGTTAGTTTGACATCTCGATCATGGAATTTGAGTTCCATGATTCTTTCCAAGCTCTCCTGATTCCGAGTGAGGGTGGCCAATCCCTTCTCAATCCTCAGTGTTGATGCTATTAAGTAACCAAGCTGCTCCTACTTGTTCTTCAAGAAATACTCAGATGCCTCCTCTTGAGTTGGCATCTTGGCAGCCTTCTCCTTCTTATCTTGAGCATGCACTGATGATGGATCATTCTCATTCATGACAACCTTGAAAGTATCGATATGGTTGACTAGAGGGGGGGGGTGAATAGGCAACTAACAATTTTTAAGCTTTTCTTTACCAAATTAAACTTTGCAACAAATAGGTTGTCTAGATATGCAACTAAGAGAGCAACCTATATGATGCAATAACAACTAGCAAACAAGCAAGCAAGAGATGTAACAATGAGTAAGCTTGCGAAAGTAAAGGCACGAAATAACCAAGAGTGGAGACGGTGGAGGCGAGGATGTGTTACGGAGTTCCTTCCATTTAAGGAAATACGTCTCCGTTAGAGCGGTGTGGAGGCACAATGCTCCCCAAGAAGCCACTAGGGCCACCAGATTCTCCTCACGCCCTCACACGATGCGAGATGCCGTGATTCCACTATTGGTGCCCTTGAAGGCGGCGACCGACCTTTACAAGCAAGGTTGGGGCAATCTCCACAACAATCGGAGGCTCCCAACAACAACACCACCACGAAGCTTCACCACAATGGAGTATGGCTTCGAGGTGACCTCAACCGTCTAGGGCGCTCAACACCCAAGAGTAACAAGATCCGCAAGGGATAAGTGGGGGGAATCAAATATCCTTTGGTGGAAGTGTAGATCGGGCCCTTGTCACCCAATCCCGAGCAAATCAACAAGTTTGATTGGCTAGGGAGAGAGATCGAGCGAAAATGGAGCTTGGAGCAACAATGGAGCTTGGAGGTGGAAGAGGTAGTCAACTAGAGGTAGGAGACAACCCTTATATAGTCGTGGAAAAGATCCAACCGTTATCCACTAGATCTGCCCGCGACTCACGGTACTACCTCTCCAAAGGCGCGGTACTACCGCGGAGCCGCGCGGTACTACCGTGGGCAACCACGGTACTACCGTGGCAGCTGCGCAGGCCGGACCAAGCCTGAGGAAGGAGCAGTTCTACCGCTCGCGCGGTACTACCGCTCCCCCTTGCGGTACTACCGCAAGGCAGGAGGGTCTTGGCCTGGGAAGGGCGCGGAAGAAATAAATTTCATCCGTGCCTACTTCCGCAGAAATTAGTGTGGTGCAAAAACCCGACGCGGTACTACCACCCGTGAGGCGCGGTACTACCGTGGTAGGCACGGATGTAAAAAATTACATCCGCGCCTACTACCGCGACGCAGCGGTACTAGGCAGAGGGGCCACGGTACTACAACTCCAAGGGAGCGGTACTACCGTGGGCCACCGCGGTACTACCGCGCTGGACGAGCGGTACTACCGTGGGGAGCGCAGATGTAAAAAATTACATCCGCCCCTACTACCGCACCGGAGCGGCACTAGGCCAGGGTGCGGCGGTACTACCGCACCAATGGAGCGGTACTACCGTGAGGGGCGCGGATGTAAAAAATTACATCCGCCCTACTACCAAGACCGGGCGGCACTAGGCCAAGGTGCCGCGGTACTACCGCGCCAAAGGGGCGGTACTACCGTGGCCTGCCGCGGTACTACCGCTTGTACTTGCGGTAGTACCGCAAGTACAGCAGTAGTCGTCAGTTTTTCGCACAACCAAGATAACGATGGGTAGCTCCAGAGTGCAAAGAAAGGATGGACGAGTGTACGTGTGATTCCACCCTACCTTTCCGACGCGGACCCCCTCTTAATAGTACGGCTCTCCTACGACTCAACTCCACCAAAGAGAAACGTAGAACAACGCCGGCTTCAACAGTCTCCGAGGGGCACCGAATCGTCTTGTGCCTAATGATGAAGCATCTGAGGGACTCAAGGCACACGATTAGTCCGCACGAGTATTGTCATCAATCACCAAAACACTTAGGGATAAATATGCCCTTACAATCTCCCCCTTTTTGGTGTATTGATGACAACACGGGATTTGCACATAGATAAGATATTTTTAAAGCAGTGGCAAACCCCACTCCTCTAACATATAGACGGGGCTCCCCCTAGATGTGTGCACTATAGATGAATGCTTTGGACTGCATGGCACACAAACTAGGATCAACACTCCCCCTATATTTTAGAGACCAAGACATGATAATAAGCATAGCATAGCATGAAAGTAGCACAATATAACACAAGCTAGCTAGGATAGATAGAGTGCATATGTCTTACACCATACGAGATAAGATAACCAAGGT
Source organism: Aegilops speltoides (assembly GCA_021437245.1). NCBI lineage: Eukaryota > Viridiplantae > Streptophyta > Magnoliopsida > Poales > Poaceae > Aegilops > Aegilops speltoides. The sequence goes on along the minus strand of CM038141.1, from coordinate 302,677,687 downwards.
TCAAGCGATAAAAGCAGCAGATAGTTCAACTGAAAGCAGCAAACACACAAACTCGCAAATAAACTCGCAAATCCCTACACTCTCTCCCCCTTTGGCATCGAGACGCCAAAAAGGCAGAGAGGACACCTAAACACGCAAGAGGTGGCTCAAGCAAAGAAGTTGTCCCACGCGTCTTCGTCAGACTCCTCTGCAGCTGGAATGGACTCCTCGGCCTCCTCCTCAGAATCAGTCCACTTGTATCATTGCTTCTCCATCCACTCGGTCTCAGGAGTGATGCGCTCCTCAGAACCGCCAGACACATCCTCGCCATAGAGCTGCAAGACCTTGTTGTGCCGGCGACGACTCTCCTTGGACTCCACGTGAGCCCTGTACTGTCCCTTGGCTTGCATGCAGAAAAGAGACTTCATCTTATCCTTCAACTTCTTGGCCCAAGATGGCCTAGAGTCACTCTGAGAGGGCCTAGCAGAGCGGCCCTCATCAACATCCTCAGCGCCAGCAATATCCTCATCAACAGCAGCAGCCCTCGCAGTAGACGCCTCAGCACGAGTAGCGGTGTTGGCCCAGTTGGTTTTGACCCGCAGACAAATGGGCTCATGGGGAATCCAGTCAGGAGCCAGGAACTCCTCCTCAGGGTACATCTTCTCCCAAGTCGTCAAAATCAGCAGAAATAGGTAGGGCCCATAAATAGGCACCTTACGGTTGAACACAGCAAACCGAAGTTCACACCACATGATGTGAGAAACATCAAGTGGCTGAGTCTGAGACGAGCGAGCCTCCTCGCACAAAAGCATCATATCCACCATGAAGGCATGAACCTTGTCTTTGTCACCGATGCGTGGGAACAAGGAGTTGCGGAAGATGCGGTACATGATATCCAGAAAGGGGTTGAGAACCAAGATAATCTTGCCAGTGGCTAGCTTCTTCTCAACCATGAATGGGGTGAGCTTGTCCTTGTCAGCAGAGTCAGCATTGCCGTGAGGGCGAACACCAACGGGAGTGTCAAGTCCATCATCAGGAACGTGAAGTAACTCCATGAACTCCTTCCAGGTAGCAGACAGCTGGCGGCCATTGGTCATCCAAGTCATCCTCCTCTCATCATTGGTGTGAAAGAACACAGAGGCAAAGAACTGACAAATGATCTCAGGGTCATAGTCCATGTGGAAAGAGATCACATGCTCAATCCCAAACTGCTCCACCAAGTCCAGAGCCTCCCCAAAGTAGTCACAAAACTTGTCCTTCCTCATGTGATGCATGTCAATCCACTTCACCTCCACATAGGTATTCTGCTTGTTCTTGATGACATCCAAGTAGATCTGGGTTTGGGACTTGTTTCAGAACAGTTCACACCCTCTGACAGTGGAGCGCGGGTGCACATAGGGGTGAAGCTGCCTGAGACGGACATACTCTTGAGCGCCTATCTCATCCATACCCCTGGCGGGCTCCTTGTGCTTGCTGGCGGTGGAATTGACATTGCGCTTCGATGCAGATGACCCCTCAGGAACTTCTCCTGGGTTGCGCAGACGCTTGGAACCAGTGTCACGAACGGGATTGGCCCGGCGAGAACCACCACCTAAAACACACACGCAAAGCACCAAAACAAGTCGAAAAGGATCAATGCAAAAGCTATAAGACAGCACATGAAACCCATAGAAGATAAACGAGAAAGTTGGCATGCGATAGATGTGAGCCACGGTAGAACTGCCATGGGGTGCGATACTAAAGTCTTAGTACAGCTTCAGACGCGGTAGTACCATGGGGGGTCACGGTAGTACCGTGGCTGGGGCAGAAGTAAGGCTTTAGTACCTCACGGCGCACGGTAGTACCGCGCCCTAGGGGCGGTAGTACCGCGTCGCGTCGGATCTAGCAGGATTTGAACCTGAAAAAGACCCGCGAAGCCATGGCGGTGCTACGGTGATCAGATCTAGTGCAAGACAACAATACAAGTGTAAATCCTATGCAATACCACACTCCTTCATCCTACTCTTGCAGAGGTCTAGACTAAGAGCCTCAAGAACATACAAGCCTCCCCCAAAACCTATAGGAACCAAATACAATCAAAACGGAGAAGGATTTGGGGAAAAACCTTGGTCCATAGCAAGAGCACGAGGTGGGGAACGATCCCACCGGACGGAATCACGGGAGGGCAGACGGTGGAGGAGATCCGGCGACGAACACCGGCTCCGTTCGTGAGCACGCGAGAGGAAAGGGCGATGTGGAGAGAAGGGGGTGAATGGGTATGGGGGAGTTAGAACTCCCCCTGCCCGACCTTATCCCCACGCGCCCGAACCGGCGCGGTAGTACCATGGTCATCAGCGGTAGTACCGCCCGGCGGAAGTATCAGCGCCGAGGCGGTAGTACCGCTCAACCAGCGGATAAAAATTACTGCCGCTTGGGGACGGTAGTACCGTGCTCCCATCAGCGGTAGTACCGTGATTGGCCGCGGTAGTACCGTGACCGACCGCGGTAGTACCGTGAGCTCACGCCACCGAAGGTTTTGAACAAGAGAGAAAAATGCCTTTGCATCAAAAACAAACACAACACAAAACTGCACAAAACAAGCACATACCAAGTGAACAACAGGCAATCCCTAAGTGACAAGGCCTCTCGAGGAGAGGGCGGTGGCCGAAGCCACCTATGTTTGAGTTGGATGGTATGGCACCGCGAAGAATTATCCTTGGGCCCATGACCAAAACTCGTCTTTGAAGCACAAGTACCATCAAAAATGGCGAATGTGAAAGAGGTGATCTATTTATGCATAATGGGGGGAGGGAGAGTTCATTGAGAGAACAACACTCCCCCTATGTCCATGCCTACACCTAGACTAGACAACAAGTTGAGTGTGGTGGGGGGTGCACGGGTTCAAGTCACATTGCTCAAATCACTGATATTTAGCTCATGCCTTAACTCGTGAAATCTTGCTTCATCCAAGGGCTTCGTGAAAATATCTGCAAGGTTATCATGAGTGTTGACATACTTGAGCTCGATCTCCCTCGCCTAATGTGATCCGAATGAAGTTATACCGAATCTCAATGTGCTTCGTCTTGAAGTGTTGCACGGGTTGAGAGAAATCTTGATGGCACTTTCATTATCACACCAAAGAGGCACTTTGTCACAAATGACACCGTACTCCTTTAAAGTTTGCCTCATCCATAGGAGTTGAGCACAACAACTACCGGCCGCCACATACTCCGCTTGATTGGACGAGAGAGACACACAACTTTGCTTCTTGGAAGACCAACTTACCAAAGAGCAACCAAGAAGCTGGCACCCTCCTAAGTGGACTTCCTATCCACTTTGTCTCCCATAATCGAATCCGTGAAACCTTCAAGCTTGAAGTTTGCTCCTCTTGGGTACCATAAGCCAAAGTTTGGGGTATGATCCAAATATCGAAAGATTCGCTTGACCGCCACATAGTGACTTTCCTTTGGTGCGGCTTGAAAACGTGCACACATCCCCACACTCAACATGATATCCGGTCTAGATGCACAAAGGTAAAGCAAGGAGCCAATCATGGAGCGATATACCTTTTGATCCACCGCTTTACCATTGGGATCGATGTCAAGTTGGCACTTGGTGGGCATTGGAGTGGAGGCCGGCTTGACATCACTTAGCTTGAATCTTTTAAGCATGTCTTGAGTGTATTTGGCTTGGTTGATGAAGGTTCCTTCTCTTCTTTGCTTGATGTCAAAACCAAGGAAGAACTTCAACTCTCCCATCGAAGACATCTTAAACTTGGAGGTCATGAGGGCGGCAAATTCTTCATTGAAAGCTTTGTTAGGGGAACCAAAGATAATGTCATCAACATATAGTTGGCATACAAACAACTCCCCGTTGACCTTCTTAGTAAAAAGAGTGGGGTCGATTAGCCCTACTTCAAAACCACGATCTTGTAGCAACTCGGTAAGGTGGTCATACCACGCACGTGGGGCTTGTTTAAGGCCATAGAGTGCCTTATCGAGTTGATACACATGATCCGGAAAGTAGGGATCCTCGAACCCGGGGGGTTGCTTGACATAGACCAACTCATTTATGGGACCATTAAGAAAAGCACTTTTCACATCCATTTGTTGCAACTTAAAGTTGTGATGGGAAGCATAAGCAATCAACAAACGAATGGATTCAAGGCGGGCAACGGGAGCAAAGGTTTCACTGTAGTCGATACCCTCGACTTGGGAGTAGCCTTGTGCTACCAATCTTGCCTTGTTGCGAATGATGTTCCCATGAGCATCTTGCTTGTTCTTGAAGATCCACTTGGTTCCAATGACGTTGTGGTTCCCGGATGGTCTTGGCACCAATCTCCACACCTTGTTGTACTCGAAGTTGTTGAGTTCTTCATGCATGGCATTGAGCCAATCCGAGTCTTCGAGCGCCTCATAGACCTTTTGGGGTTCGACACAAGAGACAAACGCGTGATGTTCACAATAGTTTGCCAATTGTCTCGAGTGCTTACCCCTTTCGTAGGCTTCCAACCACATTTTCCATGAGATGGCCTTGGGTGGTGAGCTTGGAAGCAATCTTGTGCACGACGCTCTAATTCCTCCTCGGGTGTGGAAGGAGGAGGGTTAACTTGATGATCTTGGCGTCGTCTTGAGCTTGTTCTTGATCTCGAGGTTGCTCTTGATCTTGAACTTCGCTCGGGGAGAACTTGACCTTGGGCATCATTTAGTGGTTCATCACCGTCTTGAGGTAGATCTTGCCCTTGGTCTTGTTCACGAGGTTGAGGGCCTTCACTTTGTTCTTGGAAGCATGTGGGTCTTGATGAGGTGATGGCTCTACTTGAGTAGAGCATTGTCCTTCTCCTTGCCACAAGGGGTTCCTCAATGGGTAGGATTTGACCAATACCCATTCTTCTTATGGCTTGGGAGGAATTTCATCACCTATATCACAAGTACCACTTTGCTCCACTTGGGAGCCGTTATTTTCGTCAAACTCCACGTTACACGTCTCCTCAATGAGTCCGGTGGACTTGTTGAGAACACGGTAAGCATGAGAGTTTGTAGCATAACCAACAAATATGCCCTCATGAGCTCTAGCCTCGAATTTAGACAACCGAACACCTTTCTTGAGAATGAAACACTTACAACCGAACACCCGGAAGTACTTGAGGTTGGGCTTGTTGCCAGTGAGGATCTCATAAGGAGTCTTGTTCAAGCCTTTGCGAAGATAGAGCCGATTGGATGCATGACATGCGGTGTTGATGGCTTCGGCCCAAAAGTTGTACGGAGACTTGAACTCCGCCATCATGGTCCTTGCCGCATCCATCAACGTCCGGTTCTTCCTCTCCGCAACACCATTTTGTTGAGGGGTATAAGGTGCCGCATATTGATGTTTGATCCCCTCGTCACTAAGGAACTCATCCAAGGTGTAGTTCTTGAACTCGGTGCCGTTGTCGCTTCTTATTGTCAAGATGTTTGCATCATATTGACGTTGAGCTTCATTTGCAAAGTTGATGACGGTTTGTTGGGTCTCACTCTTCCTCTTGAAGAAGTATACCCAAGTGTATCTTGAATAATCATCCACAATCACCAAGCAATACTTTCTTCCTCCAAGACTATCAAAGATGGAGGCCCAAAGAGATCCATGTGAAGGAGCTCCAAGGGTCTCTTCGAGTAGATGATGGTTGAGGGAGGGTGAGCCTTTCATGAAGCTTTCCTTCGATACAAGCTTCGCAAGCACGATCTTTGGCAAAACTAACATTTGTTAGTCCACGAACATGGTCCCCCTTGAGAAGACTTTGCAAAGATCTCATATTGACGTGTAATAAACGGCGATGCCAAAGCCATCCCCGTCAACTTTAGCCATTAGGCAAGTCGCGGTCTTAGTGGGTTTCTCGAAAAGTTAACCACATAGAGACCGTTCTCGACATGCCCAACGAAGGCTACTTTAAGAGTCTTGCTCCACAAGAGGGCCACGGTATCAATATCAAAGAATGTGGCAAAGCCCATGAGTGCAAGTTGATGAACGAAAGTAAATTGAATGCAAGGGACTCAACAAGCATGACTTTCTCGATCGTTAGATCATGAGAAATGACAACCTTGCCGAGACCCAATACCTTAGAATGTGATGCATCACCCCACTCGACATTGGTGGACATAGATGGAATCTCTTGCACGTCCACCACCAAGTCCTTGCTCCCGGTCATATGATTTGTTGCTCCACTATCGACCAACCATGATCCCCCACCGGAAGCAAACACCTACATGAGATCAATGCTTGGTTTTAGGTACCCATTTAGTAATGGGTCCTTTGATGTTAGCAACAAGGGTCTTGGGAGCCCAAATAGACTATTCAATGTACTCATATGAAGAACCAACAAATTTAGCAAAAACTTGTCCATCACTAGCACGGCACAACACATATGAAGGGTTAAAGTCACCGGCTTTGTTTGAGGAAATGCTCTTGCCCTTTTGGACATCAACTTTCTTCACTTTCTCCTCCTTCTTCTTAGAAGCACCCTCTCCCTCTTTCACGAACGATTGTTTGAGGGGAGGTGGACGATTGGCCTTGTTGTTCTTCTTCTTCTTGCTCTTGGATTTGGGTGCGAACCCAATTCCTTCCTTGCCCACAACTTCCTTTTGATTTCTCAAAAGATCGTTGAGGTTTTTCTCACCTTGAATGCAAGTCACAAGGCCCTTCTCAAGTTGATCCTTCAACTTGGCATTTTCCTCCACAAGATGCACATGCTCACAACAAGGGTTAGTAGCACATGCATTATCAATTAATACCATATGAGGAAAGGTGGCCTTTTCCTTGATTAGCTTAACTTTGAGTTGAGCATGAGACTCTTTGAGGCTAGCATGAGTACCCTTCAAGACCTTGTGAGCCTTGTCAAGTATCTCAAACTCCTCTTTGAGTCTAGCATGATCAACCCCAAGTTTAGCCTTCTCGGAGGTTAGCACACGAGACATGACAAGAGCATGATCAAGATCTTTCTTTAACTTAGCATGGTCATCATTGTGTGACTCCTCAAGAGTCAAATGATGCACACGCTCTTCCTCAAGAGCATTAGAGAGATCCGATATCTCATCGGCATAGTCACGACTATGACCTTCCATCTTGGAGATGGTTTCTTCGTGAGCCTCGATCATGTCATTGGCCTCACCAAGTTGTTCCAAGAGAGCAACAAAGTGCTTCTTGGACTTTCCCTTGAGCTTACTCATAAATAGCTCAAATTCATTCACTTCCTCATTAGACTCAACATGTTCATCAATGCAATCCTCCACGGAGGGATTAGTAATGATGGTGGTTGTGATGTTGGGGGTTACCTTGTTTGAGGCCTTAGCCATGAGGCATCTAGCGGTGATGTTTTCATTGGGTGATTCGAAGAGAGACACCCGGGGAGTAGCAATGGCAATGGATGCCATGGCCGTTACTTCTTCATTCTCATCATCATCGTCATCCTCTTGGTATTCTTCTTGAACCACCAACCCACGCGTGGGAGTCTTCTTGGCGAAGTTGTTCTTATTGGGGAAGGACTTGGCTTTGTCTTTCCGAATGAACTTGCCACCATTGTCCTCCCGCTTCTCGTAAGGACAATCCGCAACGAAATGGCTCACATTGCCACAGTTGAAACAAGTTCTAACTCATTGCTTGCCCTTGACGCCACTTGAGTTGTTCTTGTTGAAGTTGGGTCTTGAGCTCTTCTTGCTCCAAAATTGTCTTGAAGCAAGGGCCATGTGCTCATGGTAGTCAAACTTGGTGTCTTCGGGGTTGCTTTCCTCATCTTCCACTTCTTCCTCTTCTTCCGCAATAACCTTGGCCTTCAAAGCAAGGTTAGGCTTCTTTACTCTTTGAGAGCGGAGCACCGCATTGTCGGCGGTCTTGTCCAAGATGCTCATTGCCACGAACTCATCCAACACTTCACTTGAGGTCATGGTGTGGAAGTCCGGCCGTTGACGAATGACGGAGGACATGGCTTTGTTGTAGGGCATCATGGCCTTGAGGAACTTCCGCTTGATCCAATTGTCATCCGTGTCCTTGCTTCCATGATCTCGAAGTGCCACCGCGAGTTTGGTCACTCTTCGAAAGAGCTCACGAGGTTCTTCATCTTCTTTCATTGCAAACTCATCGGCTTCATCTTGCACCACTTCATAGTTGGACCGTTGAATGCTAGCACTTCCACGATAGAGACCCTCGACACATTTCCATGCTTCTTTGGCCACGACATGGGGTCGAAGGTGAGGGAGATCTTCGGGAAGAATGGCATCTTGGATGATGAAGAGAGCACTCTCATTGAATTGATTGTCCACGGCTTCTCGAGGAGTGAAGTTGCTTGGGTCATGAGGATAAAAACCTTCTTCAATGACTCTCCAAAGGTTAGTGTTCACATGTTTCAAATGACGCTTAAAACGATAGACCCAATTATCAAAATCTTCATGCTTCTCATATTTAGGAGGTGGACCGGCATGATTCAAATGAGTGGAGGGGATAGGCCCTCCATAAACCGGGGGTTCCACATGGGCAAAGATGCCGGTGCCATTTCTACCACTAGTAGAAGGACTCTTTTCATTGTTAGCTTCCCCCTTGTCGGAGAAAGCATCCGTCACCTTGTTAGTAGGATCACCCACTTTCATAGGCGCGGTAGATAGTTTAAGTCCCTCTAGGAAATCATTAAACATGCTTTTAACCTCGGCCGTCATGGAGGTTTTCAATGTGTCTAAAGCCACATTGAACTCCTCACGAGAGACCGAGGTTCCCCCTTCGGCCGTAGATGAGATGGGATTCACACCGGAGTGTTCCTCCGCACCATCGTTGGTGTCAACCATACTCTTCGGACGACAAAGTCCTTAATAAAGAGACGAGGCTCTGATACCAATTGAAAGGATCGATATGGTTGACTAGAGGGGGGGGTGAATAGGCAACTAACAATTTTTAAGCTTTTCTTTACCAAATTAAACTTTGCAACAAATAGGTTGTCTAGATATGCAACTAAGAGAGCAACCTATATGATGCAATAACAACTAGCAAACAAGCAAGCAAGAGATGTAACAATGAGTAAGCTTGCGAAAGTAAAGGCACAAAATAACCAAGAGTGGAGACGGTGGAGACGAGGATGTGTTACCAGAGTTCCTTCCTTTTAAGGGGAAGTACGTCTCCGTTAGAGCGGTGTGGAGGCACAATGCTCCCCAAGAAGCCACTAGGGCCACCGTATTCTCCTCACGCCCTCACACGATGCGAGATGCCGTGATTCCACTATTGGTGCCCTTGAAGGCGGCGACCGACCTTTACAAGCAAGGTTGGGGCAATCTCCACAACAATCGGAGGCTCCCAACAACAACACCACCATGAAGCTTCACCACAATGGAGTATGGCTTCGAGGTTACCTCAACCGTCTAGGGCGCTCAACACCCAAGAGTAACAAGATCCGCAAGGGATAAGTGGGGGGAATCAAATATCCTTTGGTGGAAGTGTAGATCGGGCCCTTGTCACCCAATCCCAAGCAAATCAACAAGTTTGATTGGCTAGGGAGAGAGATCGAGCGAAAATGGAGCTTGGAGGTGGAAGAGGTAGTCAACTAGAGGTAGGAGACAACCCTTATATAGTCGTGGAAAAGATCCAACCGTTATCCACTAGATCTGCCCGCGACTCACGGTACTACCGCTCCAAAGGCGCGGTACTACCGCGGAGCCGCGCGGTACTACCGTGGGCAACCACGGTACTGCCGTGGCAGCTGCGCAGGCCGGACCAAGCCTGAGGAAGGAGCAGTTCTACCACTCGCGCGGTACTACCGCTCCCCCTTGCGGTACTACCGCAAGGCAGGAGGGTCTCGGCCTGGGAAGGGCGCGGAAGAAATAAATTTCATCCGTGCCTACTTCCGCAGAAATTAGGGTGGTGCAAAAACCCGACGCGGTACTACCGCCCGTGAGGCGCGGTACTACCGTGGTAGGCACGGATGTAAAAAATTACATCCGCGCCTACTACCATGACGCAGCGGTACTAAGCGGAGAGGGCCACGGTACTACAACTCCAAGGGAGCGGTACTACCGTGGGCCACAGCGGTACTACGCTACTGGACGAGCGGTACTATCGTGGGGAGCGCGGATGTAAAAAATTACATCCGCCCCTACTACCGCACCGGAGCGGCACTAGGCAGTGCGGCGGTACTACCGCACTAATGGAGCGGTACTACCGTGGGGCGCGGATGTAAAAATTACATCCGCCCTACTATCAAGACCGAGCGGCACTAGGCCAAGGTGCCGCGGTACTACCGCGCCAAAGGGGCGGTACTACTATGGCCTGCCGCGGTACTACCGCTTGTACTTGCGGTACTACCACAAGTACAGCAGTAGTCGTCAGTTTTTCGCACAACCAAGATAACGATGGGTAGCTCCAGAGTGCAAAGAAAGGAGGGACAAGTGTACGTGTGATTCCACCCTACCTTTCCGACGCGGACCCCCTCTTAATAGTACGGCTCTCCTACGACTCAACTCCACCAAAGAGAAATGTAGAACAACGCCGGCTTCAACAGTCTCCGAGGGGCACCGAATCGTCTTGTGCCTAATGATGAAGCATCTGAGGGACTCAAGGCACACGATTAGTCCGCACGAGTATTGTCATCAATCACCAAAACACTTAGGGATAAATATGCCCTTACAAACCTGATTGTCCTCAAAATCTGGATAGAGAGGAAAATGTTCCTTATCCAATTGATATTTCCCTATGCCCATCTTTGAGTTAATCAACTCCTGAATCTGAGGGGCATATCCACAGCTCCTCTTCTGATCTGATGCAGTCCTCTTAATGGTTTCAATCATAAGGCTCATGACTTTGAACTTCTGTGGCACATCAAACACATGCAACATGTTGATTGCATGCCCTCTGATCATGTTGTGGTCACCAGACTTAGGCAACAGAGTGTGCCTTAGGATCCAATTGATAGTTAGCAGCCCTGAAAGAAGGAAGTGGACTGATCCAAACTTATGTGTTTCAACAGCTTTGTCTGGGATCTCCTTGTACATGTGTGCCATGGAATTGTGGTCCATCTTCTTCTTGGCATAAATATCCAGACTTGCCCACTCCTCAACTGTTGACTGGTACCTGGTGCCTTCAGACATCCAAACTATCCTCCCATCTAGATAGAAGTGTGCTGTGGAGTAGAATTGCATGATAAGTTCATCATTCCAGTTGGTGAGCTTTTTCCCAACAAAATCAGCAACTCCACAAGCAACAAAACTGTCTTGCACTCCAGGATAGTGCTCTTCATTGTCCTTGATGTAGGTCCAGTCGACCCGTCTCATATCACATACTATGGGCTTCTTATCCAACAAGATTGTCTCATAGAAGTCCTGTTGTTCCTTTGTATGGAACCTGTAATCAACAACATTTCTTCTCCTTGAGGCATGTGGATCTTTCATCCTCCATATCCTCAACCCTAAGTCCTTTCTGATCCTCATGTCCTCAGCCACAGGATGGGCATCATTGTGGTCTGGTATCTTGGGCTTGAGCTTCCTTAGGACCTGTCCTTCTTCATCTTCCTCATCAGCAACATTAGGCACTGGGGCCTTGTTCTTCTCAGCAGTTGGAATACTCCTGGTATTCCTCTTTGGTGCAAGCTTGGCCTTGGGGGTAGCTTTGGGTGCTTCCTTGGGCTTAGATGTTGCAGCCCCTGATCTAATAGCATCACCCATAAGCTTTGGTGCCTTGGGTGCTGGTGCAGCAACCTCTTCTTCCTCTTTAGAATCTCTTCTCATTGAGGGCTTTCCAAGAACCTGGGCAGTTGTGGTTCTTGCTCTCTTCTTCTTCTTGTCCTAAGCAGCTTCATCCTCTGACTCAATGTTAAACTTCATAGTTTCTCCAGTAGGAACTTTCTTGGATTTTGAAGTTATGACTTTCTTTTTAGGTGCCTCTTTGGGTTCAGTCTGTTCAAGCACTTGAGTGGACCTTCTGACCTTGGGCATAGGTGTCCTCTTGGCAGGAACTTTCTTGTTCAGTCTAGGCTTTGTATTCTTTGCTGAGCCATACTCCTTTTTGAGCACTACTTTCTTGGAAGTAGCCTCATCCACTTCAGCTCTATAGTCCTCATCTTCAGAGTCTGAAGTTCTCTTCCTCCTTTGCCTGGTAGCAGCCTTAGGCAGATTACTTGGAGTGCTTCTGCTCCCATCATCTGAAGAACTTGAGGGACTAGTTCCCTTACTCATGTCAATCTGCTCTTCTGACCTGTTCTGGCTATCACTCTGGTCTGACATGCTGCAAACACTGACTGCTGACCCTGTGAAGAGTTATAGATGAGATAGAGTGGATGAGCATCACAAAATGCAGAGATTTTTGCAAAAGAATGATTCAAAAATTCAGTTTTAGTTTTCCACAGAAAGCATTCGGATCAACCGATTTTCAAACTTGGTGATACCAAAGCAGTTTTGGAACCTAAACTGATGAACTCAGTTGGACCGAGTCACAGTTCGGTGGCACCGAGACTGCCAGGGTTTCAAAAAGTCCTAAAATCGGTCTCACCGATTAGTAATTCTCGGTCAGACCGAGAGTCACTAGTGCAATGGCATAAGCCAAATCGGTGGGACCGAGTTTTTCAACTCGGTGGGTCCGAGATGGTTTCGGCGGAAACCTAACCCTAAAATTTCGAATCTCATCTAATCTACGGACCGCATTGACTGGATAGGAGTGTTTCAATCGTGGCAAGAATCAATAAGAACACAATGTGCTAGGAATCGGACGAGGATAGCATAGTGATTGAGTCCATACCCTAGCTTGGCGATGAACTCGCTACGGCGACAACGGCGGGGGCAAAATCCGTTGACGGCGGCGGAGACCAGCGACAGGAGGCGGCTGGCGACAAGGAGACAATCCGGAGACCTGGGATGGCAGAGCGAGCTATTGCTGGCAAAGGGGTTCGGAGAAATTTCCAAAATTTTGCCCGTGACTATACATAGCCCGACCCTGTCGGTGTGACCGAGTGGAACAACTCGGTGGCACCGAGATGCATAACTATGTACAGTTACAGCAACTCGGTGTGACCAAAAAGTTCAAATCGGTTGCACCGAGATTGAAAACCTAGATCGACTTAATGATCTCGGTAGGACCAAAATGGAGGAATCGGTCAGACCGAGAATCACAAAGAAGTTTTGGAAGTTTTAAGTCTATGACGAATCGGGGACTCCGAGTGCTCCTCACACAGAGTGGTTTGAATCTGACTTGATCAAATTTTGTGATGTAGCATGAATAGAGTTTGAGACGAGAAAAGCATAGATAGCTAGAGAAGGTTCTTAGGCATTCTTGTCCATCCACTTGGTAAAAAGAAAAGAAGCCAAATAATCAAAACAACAAGTGGATGTCCTTGAATGAGTAAAAATATGCACCAACATGCTCACACAATAAGATGGCAAATGAAATATGTGGCAAAGCATGCACAACCAATTCTAGCATCTATCAAACAATTGGCGATGACTAGGTCATCTATATATGAGTATATTGACTTAGGAGTCAAATGAAAAACATTTGATCATAGGTCATACTCATCGTTTAAGCTCAAGTGGGGTTACCACTTTTACATAATGCATTGATATGTTCACACCATTAGAGTTGCTTTGACTCAATTCTTAGAGTTAAGCTCCCCCTAGATGTGAGATCCCCCCTTAGAGGGATGAACTAACCTTGGGTTTTGTCGATGATGACTTCATGTAGGTGTTGAAGATGTGGATGCTCGATGTTGATGTAGATCATTTGGAGCAATCCTTTGGAGTGAGTTGCACTTTCAACTTACCTACATGGGTTAGTCCCACAAGGAACAAACAAGAATATCCATAGACATAGAGTGATGCACACACAAGATGATGTCCATGAAATCATTAGGTTACCTTGTCCCTTGCCTTACCAACATGAGGGTTTGTGACTCCTTGAACTAGTGCAAGATGTGGAAGTTGATTGCACTTGTTCTTGCCATAATGATATGAGTGAAGAATGTTATGAGTCACCCTCAAGAACTCTCTAGTTCTTCTTCTTGGGATCCACATCATCTTGATGGGAATCCTTGGAGTTGTAGTTCTACTTGATGAAGTAGAACTTGGCGTAGTCTTGGGAACCCACTTGAACGAGGCCTTAGGTGCTTCTTCAAATGCATCAATCTCTTCTTGAAGCTTGTCCTTGCCTTTGTTCTTGTGGTCTTGTGGTGGAAGATCATCTTGTGCTTGTGTTCCCTTGAAGGAAGTAGGATCATACTTCTCTTGTTGAGGAACAAACTTCGTCTTGGGGTATTGATCTTCTTCCCACTCAACTCCATTGGCATTGAACTTTCATTCAAAACCAACACCTTGATTCTTCCGGTGCCTTCCTTGCTTGCGTACAATTTCCTCGAATTGCTTACTCCCAGCAAGGCTCTTGTAAACACCTTTCTCTATAATTCCCTTCAATAAGCTATTTTCTTGCTCAAGTGTAACTTGGCTAAGAGAATCATTAGTGGAATCAAGAGAACTACTAGAAGCAACAATATTGGATTTGACATTATTATTGTTACTACTAGAGGAAGCATCTTTCTTGTACTTGTTACTAGACTTGACTTGAGGCATGTAAGTAGATAAGAGTAAATGCTTGGCAATGTGAGAAGAACTTTTCTTACAGAGATCATCATTGATTGCTTTTAAGAACTCATGCTCTTGCTCAAGGTTGAGCTTTTCAAAGCGTAAATTCTCATGATCCCTTAAAAGTTCTCGATGATCTTCGAAGATAGTTTCATGAGCCAACTTAAGAGTGTTTAGTTCTTTAGTTAGAAGCTCAATCTTCTCCTTATCATTGTCATTCGTTTTATCTTGATTAGCATGATTAATTGACGTTTCATCATAGTATTCATCACTAGAGTTGTCAACAAGTTAATCATCATCCACAAGCAAGTCATCTTCATCACTATTGAAATCAACATACTCAGGATGTGTTACCTTTGGACCTTTGGCCATGAAGCATCTTCCAATTCCTTCATTTGGTGAATCAAATATGTCATAGGAGTTGGTTGACACAAGTGCTAAACCGGCAACACCTTCATCTTGAGTATATTCGGAGTCGGAGTGATGGCTTCTCTCGGAGTGATTGTCAGAGTCGGAGCCGGATACCCATTCACCAACATGAGCTTGATGTCTTCGTTTTGTGTAGCTCCTTGATTACTTGTCCTTCCTTTCCGAATCCTTGCTTCTCCATGAGGGTCTTCATTCATAACGATCATCTCTACTCCTCCTCTCTCTTGGTGGTGATTCTTCTCTTTTGCTTCTTCTTCTTGGAGAATCTTCTCTTCTTTTGTAGGGTGTCGTACACTCATTGGAATAGTGTCCGGGTCTCCCACAATTGTAGCAATTGCGCTCTCGACTTGAAGATCTTTTGTCATTGTAAGACCTTGACTTGGAGCTTCTTTCTTTGCTTCTACTCTTGTAGAATTTGTTGAAGTTCTTCACCATTAAGCTCAATTCTCATTGAAGGTTTGTTTCTCACTTGATGATGTGGGGGCTTCACTTGAGGCTTTGTAAGCACCACTTGACTTGTTGTGAAGTTCCTCCTTATCCTTGAGTGACATCTCATGAGCAACAATTCTTCCAATGACTTCCGTTGGCTTGAGATCTTTGTAGTTTGGCATCATTTGGATCAATGTGCACACGGTATCATACTTTCCATCCAATGCTCTTAGGATCTTCTTTTTGATGAATTTGTCGGTCATCTCTTCACTCCCTAAGCCGGCAATCTCATTTGTGATAAGAGCAAGCCTAGAGTACATTTCAGCGACACCTTCACCATCCTTCATTTTGAACTTGTCAAGCTGACTTTGGAGCACATCCAACTTGGATTCCTTGACGGATTCGGTACCTTCATGCATATCACTCAAAGTATCCCAAATTTCCTTTGCATTCTCAAGACGGCTGATTTTGTTGAATTCTTCGGGGCACAATCCGTTGAAGATGATATCACAAGCTTGAGCGTTGTATTGCAGCATCTTCAATTCTTCCGCATTAGCTTCACGGTTCGGCTCTCTCCCATCAAAGAATTCACCTTGCAAGCCAATACAAATAATTGCCCAAACAGCGGGGTTATGTCCGAGAATATGAATTTTCATCTTATGCTTCCAACTAGCAAAATTAGTACCATCAAAGTAAGAACCTCTACGGTGATAATTTCCCTCGCTAGACGCCATACTCTCCTAGGTTGTGAAACCAAGGCTATGACCACCAAAAGCTATGGAAATCAAAGCAAATGGAGACCAATGCTCTCATACCACTTGTAGGATCTTGAAGTATGTCTAGAGGGGGGGGTGATTAGACTACTTGACCAATTAAAAACTTAAGCTTTTCCCAATTTTAGAGTTTGGCAGATTTTAGCTATCTTAGGACAAGTCAAGCAACCATCACACAATTCAAGCAAGCATGCAAAGAGTATATAGGCAGCGGAAATTAAAGCATGCAACTTGCAAGAAAGTAAAGGGAAGGGTTTGGAGGATTCAAATGCAATTGGAGACACGGATGTTTTTGGCGTGGTTCCGATAGGTGGTGCTATCGTACATCCATGTTGATGGAGACTTCAACCCATGAAGGGTAACAGTTGCGCGAGTCCACGGAGGGCTCCACCCACGAAGGGTCCACGAAGAAGCAACATTGTCTATCCCCCCATGGCCGTCGCCCACGAAGGACTTGCGCACTAGCGGTAGATCTTCACGAAGTAGGCGATCTCCTTGCCCTTACAAACTCCTTGGTTCAACTCCACAATCTTGTCGGAGGATCCCAAGTGACACCTAGCCAATCTAGGAGACACCACTCTCCAAGAAGTAACAAATGGTGCGTTGATGATGAACTCCTTGCTCTTGTGCTTCAAATGATAGTCTCCCCAACACTCAACTCTCTCTCATACGATTTGGATCTGGTGGAAAGAAGATTTGACTGAAAAGCAACTTGGGGAAGGCTAGAGATCAAGATTCATATGGTAGGAATGGAATATCTTGGCATCAACACATGAGTAGGTGGTTCTCTCTCAGAAATGGTAAGTTGGAAGTGTAGGTTTAGTCTGATGGCTCTCTCCACGAATGAAGAGGAGGTGGAGGGGTATATATAGCCTCCACACAAAATCTAACCGTTACACACAATTTACCAAACTCGGTGGGACCGATTCAACAGACTCGGTCGGACCGATTTAGCAAACCTAGTGACCGTTAGGATTTTCGGTGGGACTGACATGCAACTCGGTGAGACCGATTCGGCTAGGGTTAGGGCGTAACGTAATCTCGGTAAGACCGATTACACAAACTCGGTGAGAACGATTTTGGTAATAAGCTTTCCAGAGAGTTGGTCAGGTAAACTCGGTGGGACCGATTTGCTCTTTTCGGTGAGACCGAAATGTTACAAAAGGGAAACAGAGAATTTACATTGCAATCTCGGTGGGACCGATCGCTCACTTCGGTTAACCGAAACGTTACGAAGGGAAACAGAGAGATTACAATCCCATCTCGGTGAGACCGAGATCCCTATCGGTAAGACCGATTTGCTTAGGGTTTGTGGCAATGGCAATGACTTTTGAAAACGGTGGCGCCGGATAGGAAGAATCGGTGTGAGCGATTTTGGCTTTAGGTTTAGGTCATTTGTGGATGTGGGAAAGTAGCTGAGGGTTTTGGAGCATATCACTAAGCACATGAAGCAAGAGGCTCATTAAGCAACACCCCATCCCTCCTTGATAGTATTGGCTTTTCCTATAGACTCAATGTGATCTTGGATCACTAAAATATAAAATGAAGAGTCTTGAGCTTTTGAGCTTGAGCCAATCCTTTGTCCTTAGTATTTTGAGGGATCCACTTTCATCATCCATGCCATGCCATTCATTGAGCTTTCCTGAAATAATAGTCTTAGAATAGCATTAGCTCAATGAGCTATATGTTGTTATGAATTACCAAAACCACCTAGGGATAGTTGCACTTTCAATGGACTTCACTGTTGAAACTTTCTCCGTCTCCGTCCCCACCTTTGCTCTCTTTGTTTCCTGTGTAGAACTTGGGCTTGAAGGCACCGGCGGGGGGAGCAGTGCAAGCATTTTTTCTTCTGATCCCGCCGGAGGTTGAGTATCCTTTGGGGTTGTCACCGGTCCCAATTGCACCGATGGTTCGGACCCCGCCGAAGGTTGAGTATCCTTGAGCTGTTTTATCTCTTTGCGGACGCTTCCAAACGTGTCTCTGTTCCATCAGCCCAAATCACGTGAAACCGCAGCTAGCTTTGCTTTGAGCTCTTCCACCCTGCCGGCAGCGCCATGCACATCCCACATTTCAGCTATCATGTTGTTCCACGCTTCATGGTCCTCCCACATGACCTCATACTTGAAGGAACCCGCACTCTGCCCGCTTCCCTGATCCGTATTCAACCTGGCCAAAATCGGGCTATGATCTGATGTTGCGGCTACAAGGTGTGTAAGATCAGCCAACGGGAAACGTGCTTGCCAGTCAGCTGACACCAGGGCTCTGTCAAGGCGCAACCTTGTAAAAGTTCCTCCCGTTACCTTATTTTCAAAAGTCCATGGTGAAGGAAATATGCCCTAGAGGCAATAATAAAGTTATTATTTATTTCCTTATTTCATGATAAATGTTTATCATTCATGCTAGAATTGTATTAACCGGAAACATGATACATGTGTGAATGCATAGACAAACAATATGTCACTAGTATGCCTCTACTAGACTAGCTTGTTAATCAAAGATGGTTATGTTTCCTAACCATGAACAAAGAGTTGTTATTTGATTAACAAGGTCACATCATTAGTTGAATGATCTGATTGACATGACCCATTCCATTAGCTTAGCACACGATCGTTTAGTATGTTGCTACTGCTTTTATCCATGACTTATACATGTTCCTGTAACTATGAGATTATGCAACTCCTGTTTACCGGAGGAACACTTTGGGTACTACCAAACGTCACAACGTAACTGGGTGATTATAAAGGAGTACTACAGGTGTCTCCAAAGGCAAATGTTGGGTTGGCGTATTTCGAGATTAGGTTTTGTCACTCCGATTGTCGGAGAGGTATCTCTGGGACCTCTCGGTAATACACATCACTGAAGCCTTGCAAGCATTACAACTAATGAGTTAGCTGTGAGATGATGTATTACGGAACGAGTAAAGAGACTTGCCGGTAACGAGATTGAACTAGGTATTGGATACCGACGATCGAATCTCGGGCAAGTAACATACCGATGACAAAGGGAACAACGATGTTGTTATGCGGTCTCGACCGATA
This sequence comes from Aegilops speltoides, assembly GCA_021437245.1. NCBI lineage: Eukaryota > Viridiplantae > Streptophyta > Magnoliopsida > Poales > Poaceae > Aegilops > Aegilops speltoides. Next base: position 302,658,490 of record CM038141.1, on the reverse strand, counting down.
AAGATCTTCGTAGAATATGTAGGAGCCAATATGGGCATCCAGGTCCCGCTATTGGTTATTGACCGAGACGTGTCTCGGTCATGTCTACATTGTTCTCGAACCGTAGGGTCCATGCACGCTTAAGGTTTCGATGACGGTTATATTATGAGTTTATGTATTTTGATGTACCAAGGAGTTCGAGTCCCGGATGTGATCACGGACATGACGAGGAGTCTCGAATTGGTCGAGACATAAAGATTGATATATTGGAAGCCTATATTTGGAGTTCGGAATGGTTCCGTGAAATCGATTTTCTGAACACCGGGTTACGGAACCTCCCGGGGTTAATGGGCCTTAGTGGGCCATGAGGGAGAAGAGGAGGGCGGCCGGGGGCAGGCGCGCGCCTCCCCTAGTCCGAATAGGACAAGGAGGGGGCGCGCCCTTCCTCTTTCCCCCCCCCAATCCTACTCCAACTAGGGGGGAGTCCTACTCCGGTGGGAGTAGGACTCCTCTCCGGCGCCTCCTCTAGGCCGGCCGCACCCCTTGCTCCTTTATATACGGGGCAGGGGGCACCCTAGAACACACAAGTTTGATCTACGGATCGTTCCTTAGCCGTGTGCGGTGCCCCCTTCCACCATATTCCACCTCGGTCATATCGTTGCAAAGCTTAGGCGAAGCTCTTTGCCGGTAGAACATCAAGATCGTCACCAGGCCGTCGTGCTGACGGAACTCTCCCTCGACACTCGGCTGGATTGGAGTTCGAGGACGCCATCGAGCTGTACGTGTGTCAAGAACTCGGGGCGCCGAGTAACGGCGCCGGATCGGTCGGATCGCGAGGAGAACGACGACTACTTCCTCTACGTTGTGATCGCTTCCGCCCGGTCACGAGGGTACATAGACAGCACTCTCCCTCTCATTGCTATACATCACCATGATCTTGCGTGTGCGTAGGAAATTTTTGAAATTACTCGTTCCCCAACAAATGGCATCGAGCCAGGTTTTTATGGTTTGATGTTTTGCACGGTAGAACACAAGTGAGTTGTGGGCGATACAAGTCATACTACCTACCAGCATGTCATACTTTGGTTCAGCGGTATTGTGAGATGAAGCGGCCGGACCGACATTACGCCAGATGCTTACGCGAGACTGGTTTCACCGCCACGAGCACTCGTTGCTTAAAGGTGATTGGCGGGTGTCTGTCTCTCTCACTTTAGTTGAACCGAGTGTGGCTACGCCGGTCCTTGAGAAGGTTAAACGGAGTCTATTTGACGAAGTATCGTTGTGGTTTTGATGCGAGGTGAGATTGGTTCTTGCTTAAGCCCGTAGCAGCCACGTAAAATTTGCAACAACAAAGTAGAGGACGCCTAACTTGTTTTTGCGGGGCATGTTGTGATGTGATATGGTCAAGACGTGATGCTATATTTTATTGTATGAGATGATCATGTTTTGTAACCGGTTATCGGCAATGGCGAGAGCCATATGGTTGTCGCTTTATTGTATGAAATGCAATCGCTTCGTAATGCTTTACTTTATCACTAAGCGGTAGCGATAGTCGAGAAGCATAAGATTGGCGAGACGACAACGATGCTACGATGGAGATCAAGGTGTCGCGCGGTGGCGATGGTGATCATGATGGTGCTGCGGAGATGGAGATCACGAAGCACAAGACGATGATGACCATATCATATCACTTATATTGATTTGCATGTGATGTTTATCTTTTATGCATCTTATCTTGCTTTGATTGACGGTAGCATTATAAGATGATCTCTCACTAAATTATCAAGAAGTGTTCTCCCGAGTATGCACCGTTGCCAAAGTTCGTCGTGCCTGCACACCACGTGATGATCGGGTGTGATAAGCTCTCGTCCATCTACAACGGGTGCAAGCCAGTTTTGCACACGCAGAATACTCGAGTTATACTTGACGAGCCTAGCATATGCAGATATGGCCTCGAACACGGAGACCGAAAGGTCGAGCGTGAATCATATAGTAGATATGATCAACATAAGATGTTCACCATTGAAAACTACTCCATTTCACGTGATGATCGGTTATGGTTTAGTTGATTTGGATCACGTGATCACTTAGATGACTAGAGGATGTCTGTCTAAGTGGGAGTTCTTAAGTAATATGATTAATTGAACTAAAATTTATCATGAACTTAGTACCTAATAGTATCTTGCTTGTCTATGTTTGATTGTAGATAGATGGCTCGTCTTTGTTGTTCCGTTGAATTTTAATGCGTTCCTTGAGAAAGCAAAGTTGAAAGATGATGGTAGCAACTACACGGATCGGGTCCGTAACTCGAGGATTATCCTCATTGCTGCCTGTAAGAGTTACGCCTGGATGCACCGCTAGGTGCCAGTCTTCTTGCAGAGCAACACCGATGTTATGAACGTCCGCGAGCAAAGCTGATGACTACTCTATAGTTCGAGTGTGCCATGCTTTACGGCTTAGAACCGGGACTTCAACGACGTTTTGAACGTCATGGAGCATATGAGATGTTCCAGAGTTCAAGTTGATATTCCAATGAATGCCCGGATTGAGAGATATGAAGTCTCCAATAAGTTCTATAGCTGCAAGATGGAGGAGAATAGTTACATCGGTGAGCACATACTCAAAATGTCCGGGTATTACAATCACTTGACTCAACGGGAGTTAATCTTCCGGATGATTGTGTCATTGATGTAATTCTTCAATCACCGCCACCAAGCTACAAAGGCTTCGTGATGAACTATAATATGCAAGGGTTAGTAAAGACTATACCGAGCTCTTCGCAATGCTAAAGGCTGCGGAGGTAGAAATCAAGAAGGAGCATCAAGTGTTGATGGTCAATAAGACCACTAGTTTCAAGAAGAAAGGCAAAGGAAGAAGAAGGAACTTCAAGAAGAACAGCAAGCAAGTTGCTGCTCAGAGAAGAAACCCAAGTCTGGACCTAAACCTGAAATCGAGTGCTTCTACCGCAAGCGATCGTCCTTTGGAAGCGGAACTGCCCCAAGTATTTGGCGGATAAGAAGGATGGCAAGGTGAACAAAGGTATATGTGATATACATGTTATTGATGTGTACCTTACTAGAGCTCGCAGAGCACTGGTATTTGATATTGGTTCATTGCTAATATTTGCAACTCAAACAGGGACTACGGATTGCGAACACCGCAAAGGACGAGGTGACGATGCGCGTGGGAAATGGTTCCAAAGTCGATGTGATCGCGGTCGGCACGCTACCTCTACATCTACCTTTGGGATTAGTTTTAGACCTAAATAATTGTTATTTGGTGCTGCGTTGAGCATGAACATTATATCTGGATCTTGTTTGATGCGAGACGGTTATTCATTTAAATCGAGAATAATGGTTGTTCTATTTATATGAGTAATATCTTTTATGGTCATGCACCCTGAAGAGTGGTCTATTTTGATGAATCTCGATAGTAGTGATACACATATTCATAATGTTGAAGCCAAAAGATGCAGAGTTGATAATGATAGTGCAACTTATTTGTGGCTTCGCCGTTTAGGTCATATCGATTGTAAAGCGCATGAAGAAACTCCATCTTGATGGACTTTTGGAGTCACTTGATTATGAATCACTTGGCACTTGCGAACCGTGCCTCATGGGCAAGATGACTAAAACCCGTTCTCGGCACTATGGAGAGAGCAACAGATTTGTTGGAAATCATACATCTGAGATGTATGTGGTCCGATGAATGTTGAGGCTCGTGGCGGATATCGTTATTTTCTCACCTTCACAGATGATTTAAGCAGATATGGGTATATCTACTTAATGAAACATAAGTCTGAAACATTGAAAAGTTCAAAGAATTTCAGAGTGAAGTTGAAAATCATCGTAATAAGAAAATTAAATTTCTACGATCTGATCGTGGAGGTGAATATTTGAGTTACGAGTTTGGTCTACATTTGAAACAATGCGGAATAGTTTCGCAACTCACGCCACCCGGAACACCACAGCGTAATGGTGTGTCCGAACGTTGTAATCGCACTTTACTAGATATGGTGCGATCTATGATGTCTCTTACTGATTTACCGCTATCGTTTTGGGGTTATGCTCTAGAGACGGCCGCATTCACACTGAATAGAACACCGTCAAAATCCGTTGAGACGACACCTTATGAACTATGGTTTAGCAAGAAACCAAAGTTGTCGTTTCTTAAAGTTTGGAGATGCGATGCTTATGTGAAAAAGCTTCAACCTGATAAGCTCGAACCCAAATCGGAGAAATGTGTCCTCATAGGATACCCAAAGGAGACAGTTGGGTACACCTTCTATCACAGATCCGAAGGCAAGACATTTGTTGCTAAGAATGGATCCTTTCTAGAGAAGGAGTTTCTCTCGAAAGAAGTGAGTGGGAGGAAAGTAGAACTTGATGAGGTAATTGTACCTTCTCCCTTACTTGAAAGTAGTTTGTCGCAGAAACGGTTTCGAGACATCTACACCAAGTAGTGAGGAAGTTGATGATGTTGATCATGAAACTTCAGATCAAGTTACTACGTAACCTCGTGGATCGACCATAGTAAGATCCGCACAGAGTGGTACGGTAATCCTGTTTCGGAAATCATGCTACTAGATCATGATGAACCCACGAACTATGAAGAAGCGATGGTGAGCCCAGATTCAAAATGGCTTGAGGCCATGAAATCGAGATGGGATCCATGTATGAAAACAAAGTATGGACTTTGGTTGACTTGCCCGAGGGTAGGCAAGCAATAGAAAACAAGTGGATCTTCAAGAAGAAGACCGACGCCGACGGTAATGTTATCGTCTACAAAGCTCGACTTGTCGCAAAGGGTTTTCGACAAGTTCAAGGGGTTGACTACGATGAGACCTTCTCACCCGAAGCGATGCTTAAGTCTGTCGAATCATGTTAGCGATAGCCGCATTTTATGATTATGAAATTTTAAAATGGATGTAAAGACCGCATTCTGAATGGATTTACGGAAGAAGAGTTGTATATGATGCAACGAAGGTTTTATCGATCCAAAGGAGCTAACAAAGTGTGCAAGCTCCAATGATCCATTTATGGACTGGTGCAAACATCTCGGAGTTGGAATAAACGCTTTGATAGTGTGATCAAAGCATTTGGGTTCATCTGAGACTTTTGGAGAAGCCTGTATTTACAAGAAAGTGAGTGGGAGCTCAGAGCATTTTCGATATTATATGTAGATGACATATTCTTGATCGGAAATGATATAGAATTCTGGATAGCATAAAGGGATACTTGAATAAGAGTTTTTCAATGAAAGACCTCGGTGAAGCTGCTTACATATTGGGCATCAAAATCTATAGAGATAGATCAAGACGCTTAATTGGACTTTCACAAAGCACATACCTAGACAAAATTTTGAAGAAGTTCAAAATGGATCAAGCAAAGAAAGGGTTCTTGCACGTGTTACAAGGTGTGAAGTTGAGTAAGACTCAATGCCCGACCACCGCAGAAGATAGAGAGAAAATGAAAGATGTTCCTATGCTTCAGCCATAGGCTCTATCATGTATGCAATCTTGTGTACGCACTGATGTGTGCCTTGCTATAAGCTTAGTAGGGAGGTACCAAAGTAATCCAGAGTGGATCATCGACAGCGGTCAAGAACATCTGAAATACCGAAAAGGACTAAGGATATGTTTCTCGATATGGAGGTGACAAAGAGCTCATCGAACGGTTACGTTGATGCAAGCTTTGACACCGATCCAGACGAATCTAAATCGCAGACCGGATCGTATTTACACTAAACGGAGGAGCTGTCGGTTGGTGCAGTTCTAAACAAAGCGTCGTAGCGGGATCTACATGTGAAGCGGAGTACATAGCAGCTTCGGAAGCAGCTAATGAAGGAGTCTGGATGAAGGAGTTCATATCCGATCTAGGTGTCATACCTAGTGCATCGGGTCCTATGAAAATCTTCTGTGACAATACTGGAGCAATAGCCTTAGCGAAGGAATCCAGATTTCACAAGAGGACCAAGCACATCAAGAGACGCTTCAATTCCATCTGGGATCTAGTCCAGGTGGGAGACATAGAGATTTGCAAGATACATACGGATCTGAATGTAGCAGACCCATTGACTAAGCCTCTTCCACGAGCAAAACATGATCAACACCAAGACTCCATGGGTGTTAGAACCATTACTATGTAATCTAGATTATTGACTCTAGTGCAAGTGGGAGACTGAAGGAAATATGCCCTAGAGGCAATAATAAAGTTATAATTTATTTCCTTATTTCATAATAAATGTTTATCATTCATGCTAGAATTGTATTAACCGGAAACATGATACATGTGTGAATGCATAGACAAACAATATGTCACTAGTATGCCTCTACTAGACTAGCTTGTTAATCAAAGATGGTTATGTTTCCTAACCATGAACAAAGAGTTGTTATTTGATTAACAAGGTCACATCATTAGTTGAATGATCTGATTGACATGACCCATTCCATTAGCTTAGCACACGATCGTTTAGTATGTTGCTACTGCTTTTATCCATGACTTATACATGTTCCTGTAACTATGAGATTATGCAACTCCCGTTTACCGGAGGAACACTTTGGGTGCTACCAAACGTCACAACGTGAATCGGGTGATTATAAAGGAGTACTACAGGTGTCTCCAAAGGCAAATGTTGGGTTGGCGTATTTGAGATTAGGTTTTGTCACTCCGATTGTGGGAGAGGTATCTCTGGCCCTCTCGGTTATACACATCATGAAGCCTTGCAAGCATTACAACTAATGAGTTAGCTGTGAGATGATGTATTACGAACGAGTAAAGAGACTTGCGTAACGAGATTGAACTAGGTATTGGATACCGACGATCGAATCTCGGGCAAGTAACATACCGATGACAAAGGAACAACGATGTTGTTATGCGGTCGACCGATAAAGATCTTCGTAGAATATGTAGGAGCCAATATGGGCATCCAGGTCCCGCTATTGGTTATTGACCGGAGATGTGTCTCGGTCATGTCTACATTGTTCTCGAACCGTAGGGTCCGCACGCTTAAGGTTTCGATGGCGGTTATATTATGAGTTTATGTATTTTGATGTACCGAAGGAGTTCGAGTCCGGATGTGATCACGGACATGACGAGGAGTCTCGAAATGGTCGAGACATAAAGATTGATATATTGGAAGCCTATATTTGGAGTTGGAATGGTTCCGTGAAATCGGGATTTTCTTAGGAACACCGGGGTTACGGAACCCTCCCGGGGTTAATGGGCCTTAGTGGGCCATGAGGGAGAAGAGGAGGGGCGGCCGGGGCAGGCTGCGCGCCTCCCCTAGTCCGAATAGGACAGGAGGGGGCGGCGCCTTCCCTCTTTCCTCCCCCAATCCTACTCCAACTAGGAAGGGGGAGTCCTACTCCGGTGGGAGTAAGACTCCTCCGTGGCGCCTCCTCTAGGCCGGCCGCACCCCCTTGCTCCTTTATATCTGAGGCGGGGGCACCCTAGAACACACAAGTTTGATCTACGGATCGTTCCTTAGCCGTGTGCGGTGCCCCTTCCACCATATTCCACCTCGGTCATATCATTGCAAAGCTTAGCGGCTCTGCGCGCGTAGAACATAAAGATCGTCACCACGCCATCGTCTCGTGGAACTCTCCTCGACACTCGGCTGGATCGGAGTTCGAGGGACGCCATCGAGCTGTACGTGTGTCAAGAACTCGGGCGCCGGAGTAACGGCGCCGGATCGGTCGGATCGCGAGGAGAACGTCGACTACTTCCTCTACGTTGTGATCGCTTCGCTTTGGTCTCACGAGGGTGCGAGACAGCACTCTCCCCTCTCGTTGCTATACATCACCATGATCTTGCGTGTGCGTAGGAATTTTTTTGAAATTACTACGTTCCCCAACACATGGTATACCAGAATATCCAATGTCCAGCAACATGCAAACATTAACAGCATCTCGGAAAGCTTGTATTTGCGCATTGCTACGCTGCCCAACACCCACGTGCTCATCCGGACGTAGCACTTCGTTGAAATCACCAACACAAAGCCACGGGAGACTCCTCAAAGAGCTGATGTTTTTCAAAGTATCCCAAGTCTTGTATCTCAGGTGAGTTTGAGCTTCACCATAAACTACGGTTAATCTCCAAGGAGCATCACCCTGTTCAAGGACCGAGCAGTCAAGGTGATAATCAGAATAACCCAAAATCTCTAAATTTATTGCATTGTTCCAGAACAAACCGATTCCTCCACTCCTACCACGACTACTAACAGCATAACCATTGTCATATCCAAGTGTTCCTGCTAAAACTTCTACCCTAGAGCCTTCCAACTGGGTTTCTACAATACATAACAGGGTAGGGGCAAATTTCGTCACGAAATTGCGGAGTTCACGAACCGTCGCGGCCTCTCCCACGCCACGACAGTTCCAACATAGAACACTCATTGGGCTCGGCGGTGCCTGTCACTCGGGCCCGCCAAACTTGAATCAAACTTGCTTAGCAGCATGGACTTCACTGTTGAAACTTTCTCCGTCTCCGTCCCCACCTTTGCTCTCTTTGTTTCCTGTGTAGAACTTGGGCTTGAAGGCACCGGCGGGGGGAGCAGTGCAAGCATTTTTCCTTCTGATCCCACCGGAGGTTGAGTATCCTTTGGGGTTGTCACCGGTCCCAATTGCACCGATGGTTCGGACCCCCTCTTCCTAACTTTTTCAGCGTCCATCATCTCCACATCCTGCTTGTTGTATTCCTCTTTGGCCCCATCATGTTGAGAGCTTGAGCCTCCACCTCTCCCAAATCGTCCTCCTCTGCGACCCCCCTTGCGTCCACGGCCGCTTCCTGGCCCACTGCCGTTCCTCATGAACCAATTTGCCCTGAGCTCCTTAAAAACAAGCGCTGATGGAGGGTGGATTCCCGTCCCATGTTCCTTATAGAGGTGGCCTAGCATGCCGCATACCGCGCACCAATCCGGTAACTTCTCATACTTGACCTTGTAGATTTGCCTCTCTCCTCCTCTGATCATGGATAATGTGTTCTTAAGCGGCTTGGTGACGTTTATCCTGACCCACACACGGTAGAAGTTTCCCGTGAAGTCATGCGATTGGGCCTCGGTAAAGAGAACCTCTCCCACCTTGGATGCAAGGGATGGAACCACATGGGCATAGAGGAAAGGCACATCGTGAATTTGGATCCATATCTCAATTGAGTCCAACCTGACCATGGATGGCTTCATCACCCCCATCATATTCCTTGATAATTACTACATCACCCTGGAAGTGCCACGGTCCCTCGTGCATGACCCTCTCCCAATCCCCTAGGCAGGAAAATTGGATGGTGTAGAGGTTCTCCTCTAAGGGCTTGAACTTGAATTCTTGTGCGAGATCCCATGCCGCTCTCATGTTCTTGAAAAAACAAAACTGACTGTAGGGTTTGTCGGAGTTGACCCTCGCGAGAGCAATCCAGCGCGCCGCCGCCTGCGGTACGTCCTTCTCATCAAAGATCACGTCGTCCAGGTCTTCCTCCTTCAGCCCTAACTCTTCCATCATCCTTGCGATGTCGCCGATCCCCTTCGGATGCTGGGATCCATCTGCTGCCATGTTTTGAAACCCTAACCCGAGCTTGAAGAACGGGTTTTCTGCAGGAGCCCTATGCCCCCGGTCCTCCGAACACAGCCCAAGACCCCCGTCGTTGGGAGGAGAAGCTACGGAGGAGTCGTGGGCGGGGAAGGACAAAGCTCGATGGCGGCGAGAATCACCCCCCCGAGATGAAGGAAATATGCCCTAGAGGCAATAATAAAGTTATTATTTATTTCCTTATTTCATGATAATTATTTATTATTCATGCTAGAATTGTATTAATCGAAAACATGATACATGTGTGAATACATAGACAAACAGAGTGTCACTAGTATGCCTCTACTTGACTAGCTCGTTAATCAAAGATGGTTATGTTTCCTAGCCATATACATGAGTTGTCATTTGATTAATGGGATCACATCATTAGGAGAATGATGTGATTGACATGACCCATTCAGTTAGCTTAGCACCCGATCGTTTAGTATGTTGCTATTGCTTTCTTCATGACTTATACATGTTCCTATGACTATGAGATTATGCAACTCCCCGTTTACGGAGGAACACTTTGTGTGCTACCAAACGTCACAACGAATCGGGTGATTATAAAGGTGCTCTCTGGTGTCTCCAAAGGTACTTGTTGGGTTGGCGATTTCGAGATTAGGATTTGTCACTCCGAATGTCGTAGAGGTATCTCTGGGCCCTCTCGGTAATGCACATCACATAAGCCTTGCAAGCAATGCAACTAATGAGTTAGTTGCGAGATGATGTATTACGGAACGAGTAAAGAGACTTGCCGGTAACGAGATTGAACTAGGTATTTGTCGTGGATTTGTCACGGCAGATGTCCTAGCGAAAGGACTTAGTCGTGGAGCCATTGCAACGGGTTTACTTGAAGGGGTTAAAGCGGACACGAAGACACAAGGGTTTTATACTAGTTCGGCCCCTTCGATGAAGGTAAAAGCCTACGTCTAGTTGTGATGGAATTGATGTGGTCTCGATGGCTAGGAGCAAACAAGCCGCCTAGGCTCGAGTTGTGGTTGTCGTCCTTGAACCGTCGCCGGTCGTCTCCTTATATACACAGTGACGCCTGTCGGTTCATAGAGTCCCAACCGTTCATACTGTATCCGGTTGGTATCTCTCTATTCCTAACTTACAATACAAGTTATACATCAGGCGGTTTACGGCTACAAGTTCTAAACCGACTACAGGCCTTGGGCCTCTCTCTGTTTATACCACTAACGGAGTTAACCCGGCCCAGGTTGGCCGGTTTACACCTAGTGGTAATATCCCCAACATTAGGCCCCAGATTGATTTGAACTGGTTCATGTCAATCCTTCACAAAAACTTGCATCTTGGACATCTTCTAGTGACTGGTAAACCGCCATGTCGTCATCACTTCTGGTTACTGTAAACCGGCATGACGTCATCCTGAAATTTTATCATTTATAACGCCCTCTTTTAATAGCAGTTCCTGGGTCCACGCGCTTGACCTAGCTTGGCTGCCTTATAAATAGGACCGAAGGGTCATTTCTTTCTTCCCTTCGTCTCCTCTTCTTCGTCTTCCTCGGCCGCTGTTCTTGGAGCTCCGCCACCGTCGCCGACTTCCGCCTCGTCTGGGCGCTGATCGACTGAGCGCATGCGAGCATTGCGGCCTCTTTCCGCGTCTTCTCCGCTTCGGTAAGCTTCTTCCCTTCTTGACTTAGATCTGTTTTAGGGTTCCGATTTCATCTTGTGTTCTTCGCGCGTTCCTATCTGTTCTTTTAACTTTGAACAACACCGTGAACTGTCATTGTATTTAATAGTGATCCTCAAGATCCGCTGTATTTTCTCATCTTAAGTCCATGGATCTTACGCATATATATCTGCTCCATAGTCCACTTCGTTTCGCCTTACTTCCGTGAAATATTTTCATTTTAGAGCTGCGTTTGATCCGCAGCTATAATAGGATCTTGTGAAACTAGTTTCTGCATACTTAGTTATCCATAACTTCAATCGCTTCCAATGCCTAGATCAGGCGGTTTAACTCACCATAGGAAGAAAACTGCTAAACCGGCACATATATATCATTAGTCCCCTTGTTGAACCGCCAGAATTTACCTAATACCATATCACAGAAAACCGGTTTGTAGACACTGCCTCCGGTTTATCATAGTTTAGAGCAATTCCCTGTGTCAAGCATATTCCTGAGCCGGATCAACTATCTCTTGTAGATCTTACCATGGCCAAACAAGTGTATGAATGCAACTGGGTTCCTTCTCGCGTCACCGAATCACAGCTGAATGACCTAGTCTCGATTGGCGCTTTAGACGACAAAGATACGATCCACTGGAGGGTCCCTGGGGAAGAATGCCCTCCTACACCTCAAGAAGGAGAGGTTGTGGTATTCACAGATCACCTGGCCCGGGGCTTCAAACCGCCCGGTTCTAAATTTTACCGGGACGTGTTAGCCAATTTTCAGCTCCGTCCCCAGGACATTGGCCCCAACTCCGTCACCAATTTATGCCACTTTCAAGTACTATCTGAAGTATATCTTCAAGAGGAACCTTCTGTTGAACTGTTTAGAGACCTCTTCCATCTAAACCGTCGCACTGAATTCACTGACGGCCCCAACACTGAATTGGGCGGCATGGCTATTCAAAAGAGGAAGGAGATCACCTATCCCCACGTCAAACTCCATAGTCACCCCAAGGAGTGGAATGCGACTTGGTTTTATTGCAAAGATACTTCTCCTGAGGATGAAAATCCCTTACTTGGCTTTCGTCCAGAGCGGCTGAGCAACACCCATACGTTTCCACAACGGTTGAGCGCCAAAGATAGAAGCAAATATGCCCCGCAACTGTCCAAGCTTCGAGCTTTTATGGCTAACGGTTTGATGGGAATAGATCTTGCACGCTGCTGGTTATCATGGGGTATCCTGCCTCTGAGCCGGCGCTTCGGTTTGATGTGTCAGTATACTGATAGTGTCGACGACCCACTCCGACACACCAAAATCCAACTCTCTGATGATGAAGTTACAGACTCGGTAAAGAAGATGCTGAATGAACCGGAGCATCTCTGTGCTCAAACCGGTCTACCTCCTATCGCACCACCAACAAACCGTCTCATGTAAGTTTCTAGTTGTTCCATCATTAAACTCATTATCGCTTCATGTGTCTAACATTTTATTATTTCTGATCTAGGGTGATAATCCGTTTTGGAGCAAGAAACTTTCACAAGATAAAGCGGAGAAAGCAGGGCGGCCAACCCGACCCAAGACCAAAGTTATCAAGAAACCAGCTCATAAGAGAAAGACCACCGCTTCATCTGACCCAGCCATTGACGACGATGTGGGTAATCCGGATCTTGAGGTAGAACTTGATTCTCTTGGCTTGCTTTTTACACGCCTTATTGATGATGATGCTTGTCAGGATGACGCTGAGGCTAGCAATGCAGGATTCGCTGAGGTAACTATTCTCTCTTTCGATTCAAAAAATTTGCCCTTGCCAAAATTTCGCCAGGCAAACCGGAAAGTCAATTTTTCTCACCCTCTTGCCTATTTGGATCCCAAACTTCTTATGAAGACGCAGCAACACGGCTTCGCCGACAACCCGCACAAGTGGTCGTAGTTACCTCTGCGGTTTACCAAACAGCCCGGTTCGAAGCGCCGCTCGAGGTCTCCGACCTTTTATTGCTTTAAATTCTAAAGCGGGTTTCTTCCGTTAACCTCTTAATCCGCTCGACTCCGATTACTGGTTACTTCCCATTCATCCTCTGGTGAATCATCGGCCACTCAGTTACCGCCATTGAAGATAGCCGCCGGGTAAGCCAAACCGACCATATGCTTCTAACATATTGTGTAATGGTTTATGCTTTTCCCTGACTCTTTGTCTCTTAGAACCAAACCAAAACCCAGCAAGAAGGCCCGTTTGGATAAAACGGCTAAAGAAGATGCCGCCTCAGATCATGAGAGAGTTCCAGATCTTGAAAATTTTGCCTCTAAAGACATTCCCAATGATCCGCCGCTACAAGATGCTGTTATTCCCGAAGAGAGGCCTGTTAACACTTCAATCTCTGCCGATCCACCTGCCAGCACCGTCCGGTTTGATAAATTCCACAGTCCTGCTGACAAAACTGCCGTGCCCACACAATCCGTCGAATCCAAAGATGATGACGTTGTGATTACTGGTATGGGCCGTTCTGAACCGGGGAATCCTGCAACTCTAACCAGGCACACTGTAAAAGAAGATTTTTCCGCTTTGAATAAAGGAAAATGGGATGTTGAACTGGAGACATATGCTGCTCTGAGCGCCCAAGACCTTCATTCTGGCTATTTAAACTGGCTTTATACTAGCCGTGATTATGAAGCTGGCCTGGTCAAGTTAATGAGGGACAAGTTTGAGGTAACCCACTCCTTTATTTACTGCCATTATACCAGTCCTTCTAGCCCCCAAGGGCCGGTTTGTAATCTTGATCAAACCGGTACTTGAATATATTCTTTACCAATTTTGAAATCCACCTGCATAGCCCCCAAGGGACGGTTTAGCTTTGATATGTTTAAACCGGGGCTTCAATAAAACTGTCCTTGGAAACATACGTAGAGCAAATAGCCATTAGCCCCCAAGTGCCAAGTTGAATACTTGTATTGAGCTTGGGACTTTGCCATTTAGTAGTATAAAAATCGAAGGTGCATTAGCCCCCAAGTGTCAAGCATATAACTTTGTTGTATGTTGAGACTTTGACTTTCTTGAACTGCTTGCTGAAAATACTGTCTATACGCAGGCTGAGGTGAAAATCAAGGAGGACCGGATTGCCGATTTACAAGAGGCGTTGAAAACCCAAAGAGTCGAAAGAGAGAAGGCCAAGAAAGAATTAACCAAAGGCCTTGAACGCCATGAACAATCAAGGAAGGCTTCAAGAAAGAATAGGCTGATCGGGCCACCGAGAAGGCCAATTTAATCAAACGAAAGCGAAAATCTGAAGCTGCCCTTAAACGGTGGTAGATGATCTAACAACCGACAAATGCAAGTACACTCCATGATCTGCGGCAATCTTTGGTAAGCTCCTTTGAACAGTTGCGATGTTTTGAACCTGCTGTAGTATAAATCCGGTTTGAGACTAACTCTTCATTGTTGTAGGCACACGCATTGGGCACTTAGGAAACGATGTGCGGAAGAAACTGAAGGCTGTCTACACCTTAGTAGAACAGCTATATACCGGAGCCCAGCGTATCATCACCACAACCTCGCATAATAACTCGGCACCTTCCTTAATCCAAGATACTCTAAACAGGTTGTCCATGCTTCCTGCCCGGATTGAGGAGGTGAAAAAATCTGCTGCCCGAACCGGAGCTATTAATGCTTTGATCCGAGCCAAGGCATGGGTACCAGATTTTGACCCTGTGGAAGCAGCGCAAGGCTACCCCAGTGTGAAGGAAGATGGTTCTGATTTTAATGAAGAGGATTTACGGGCAATAAACCGTGCAGTGCGCCCTCTGGCTTGTTAGCTGGCCAAAGAAGCACACTTGGAGCATTATCAAGCACAATATAACGACCAGAACAAGCGAGTGCCTGCCCCAACTTTTGAAGCGGAAAATCTGATCCCTCCAATCCGTAAGCATACTTACGCTCCTGATATTGAACCGTCTTCCTTGATCCATGAAGAGGCTGTTTTCCAAGCGTTAATGGGAATCGACTGGACCACTGTTGATTTCCAGCCAATGGGTAGAGACGAGGAGGCTGAAGCGGCGCAGGATGAAGAGCAGGCTTGAACCGGAGGCCGGTTTAAATATCTGTCGTTGGCGGTTGCCCAAAGAACAATGATCTTACTTGGGCACCGTGTTGCCTTGTAATAACTTTAGTTAATACGTCCGTTTTGAATATGCCTTCGTGCATAAATGGTGAAACTTTTGCTTGATTCGTACTTCCTGCAACCAGAAAAATTTGAACCTCGGTGGCGGTGATACCGCCAGCCGGTTTATGATATTGAATATATGTATCAGAAATCCAACAAATATGTGATACAAGTACCTGCCATGTCTGGGCATGAAGCTGGCGTAGCCAAACTTAAAGCGGAGGCCTTTAGAAACCATGACCGTCGGTAAAGCGGGAGAGAACAACTCCCATATAAACCGTCTTTGAATCAAGATAAACCCCTTGTTATTCAATGATGATAACAAGAAAGAGGTAAACGAGGCAGATAAACTCCGAGTAAGATTTAACGTGTTACATCAATTTGTAATTGACAAATGAACCGATGAAAACGTTGTCGGTTTAAAAAACGCAACAAAAATCGAATACCAATTATGAAAAAAATATGGAAATAGAGGCAACAACTTTTGCAAAAGAAAAGCTTTCTTGAGCTGGTCGATGGCATTACCATGGTCGACGCAACCAAGCTCCCCAAGGCGAAGCGATGGTGCTAGTCGGCCAGTCCCCAAAAGACTCGTGGCATTACGCCGCCAAGTGGCATGACATTGGTTGGGTTCGACCAAGCCCCAAATGACTCTAAGGCCTCAGAGGCCGACCAAGAGGCGTGACCGGTTCAGACTTGACCGTGTCCCCAAATGATCTGGTGGCTTTCGCCTATCAAGAGGTGTTGCATTGATTCGGACACGACCAAGCCCCCAAGTGATAAAAAACAAATGTCAAGGGGTAAACCGGAGGCCGCTTTAAAAACAGAATCACTCCATGTAACCACGCATGATGAGAAAAGCAGAGACCCGCTTTAGCCGAGGCTCGTTTTATTATATCGAAGATAATATATACATTGTCATGATATGTACATAAATAGAGCCGATGGCTCAAGTGTAGTAAGGCCGAAGATGAGCTATGTTCCATGGCCTGTTGGTCTCCTCCTCTAATGTGCGTGAGTCTTGATGCTCTCGAATATCAATCAGATAGTATGACCCGTTGTGCAGATTCTTGCTGACCACAAAAGGTCCTTCCCAAGGTGGGGATAACTTGTGCATATCTGTCTGGTCTTGGATGAGCCGAAGCACCAAATCTCCTTCTTGAAAGGTTCTGGTTTTAACCCGGCGACTGTGATAACGACGAAGATCTTGCTGGTAAATCGCCGAACGAGCAGCTGCCACATCACGCTCCTCATCCAATAGGTCCAAAGCGTCTTGCCGTGCCGTCTCGTTGTCCGCTTCAACATAAGCCGCCACATGAGGCGAATCGTGCCGGATATCGCTGGGGAGAACTGCCTCTGCTCCATAGACCATGAAGAACGGTGTATATCCAGTGGACCGGTTTGGCGTAGTATTGATACTCCATAGCACCGATGGTAGCTCTTCAACCCAGCACCCTGGTGTTCTCTGTAACGGGACCATAAGCCGGGGTTTGATGCCTCGTAAGATCTCTTGATTAGCTCGTTTTGCCTATCCGTTGGACTGGGGGTGAGCCACTGACGACACATCAAGCCGGATGTGCTCACGTTCACAGAACTCTTTCATAGCACCCTTGGATAAATTAGTACCATTGTCAGTAATAATACTGTGTGGAAAGCCAAACCGGAAGATCACCTTTTTAATGAACTGCACCGCTGTTGCTGCATCACACTTGCCGACTGTGCTCGCTTCAACCCACTTGGTAAATTTGTTCATCGCCACCAAAAGGTGGGTCTTCTTATCCTTGGATCGTTTAAAGGGTCCAACCATATCCAGCCCCAAGTTGCAAACGGCCACGTTATTGGGATCATCCTCAACTCTTGTGCCGGTACATGAGCACGCCTTGAAAATTTCTGACATCCATCACACCGTTTAACCAAGTCCTCTGCATCGCGTGTCTTTGTTAACCAATAAAATCCGTGACGAAACGCCTTTGCCACCAGAGACTTTGAACCGGCGTGATGTCCACAATCCCCTTCATGGATTTCTCTTAAGATTTCACAGCCTTCCTCAGAAGAAACACAACGTTGAAATGCCCCTGATACACTGCAATGATGCAACTCACCATTAAGAATCGTCATAGACTTGGATCGCTGGATTATCTGTCTGGCCAGAATCTCATCTTCTGGCAATTCCCCTCGAGTCATATCGCAAGAAAAGGAACCGTCAATCCGGAATAGTATGTAGTGCCGCCACCAATTGGGCCTCCGGATCAGAATAGCCAAATCCGCTTCACAGGGAGCTGGATTGACGGGTTGTGCAATACGTCCAAAAGACATTAGGCGGGACGGTTTACGCCTGAGAACCCAACGGCTTAAAGCGTCCGCCGCTTCATTCTTCCGGCGATCCACATGATCCACTTGATAACCCTTGAAGCAACCCGCAATATTATCCACTTCCGACGATATGCAGCCATAAGCGGGTCCTTAGAATCCCAAGTGCGGATACTTGCCGAGCCACCGGTCCGAAGTCACCAAAGCACTTAACCGGCTTAAGTTCATCTCTTTAGCCATCCGGAGACCATGGAGCAAGGCTTCGTACTCAGCTGCATTATTAGTACAAGGAAACATTAAGCGGAGAACATAACAAAACTTATCACCTCGCGGGGAAGTTAAAACGACTCCAGCCCCTGAGCCTTCCAATTGCCTGGACCCATCGAAATGAATAGTCCAATACGTGTGATCCGGCTTCTCCTCTGGTGCTTGTAACTCCGTCCAATCATTAATGAAATCAACAAGTGCTTGAGACTTCACTGCTGTCCGTGGTATATACTTTAGTCCATGCGGCCCAAGCTCTATGGCCCATTTGGCAATCCGCGATCGCCTCCGGTTACAGATGATATCACCCAAAGGAGCTGAATCGACCATCGTGATAGGGTGCCCTTGGAAATCTGCTTCAATTTCCGATCGCCATGAAAACACCATAGACTAGCTTCGCCAATGCGATACCTTTGTTTGGACTCAATAAGCACCTCATCGATATAATAAACCGCCGCTGAACCGGATATTCCTTGCTCGCCTCCTCATGCGTTCCACCACAATAGCCACGCTTAATCGCCGAGCATTGGCTGCAACATATAACAACAGCGGCTCCTTGTCAAGCGGAGCCGCAAGAAACAGCGGATTGGCCAATTGCGCTTTAAGTCCTCAAATGCTTCATCGCAGCGGACTGCATTTAAATTATCTGTTTTCCTCAAAGATTCGGTACAAGGGATGGCCTTTTCTCCGAGGCGGTGATAAACCGGCTCAGCGCAGCGATTCTCGCCCGCCAAACGCTGAACATCATTGATACACCGGTTTAGCCAAGGAAGTAATAGCTTTGATTTTCTCCGGATTAGCCTCAATTCCTCTGTTAGATACCAGAACCCCAATAACTTGCTGCGGAACACCAAAGACGACTTGGCGGATTAAGCATCATCCTGTAAATGCGCAAGTTGTCAAAGGTTTCCTTCAAATCATCCACCAGTGTCTCCTTTTGTCTTGATTTCACTACAATATCATCCACATAAGCATGCACATTGCGGCCGATCTGTGTATGCAGGCAATTCTGTACACACCGCTGATAAGTAGCCTGGGCGCTCTTGAGCCCGAAAGGCATAGATACATAGCAGAAGGCTCCAAAGGGAGTTATAAACGCTGTTTTCTCCTGGTCCTTAACCGCCATTTTGATCTGATGATATCCAGAGTATGCATCCAAAAAACTTAAACGCTCACAGCCTGCTGTGGCATCAATAATCTGATCAATGCGGGGAGGGCAAAAGGATCCGCTGGACAGGCCTTGTTAAGATCTGTGTAATCCACACACATACGCCAAGTGCCGTTTTTCTTAAGGACCAGCACCGGATTAGCAAGCCACTGGATGAAACACTTCAACGATAAAGCCACTGCCAAAAGCACTGCTACTTCCTCTCAATGGCTGCGCGCTTTCTTCGTTAAACCGGCGGAGGAACTGTTTCACGGTTTATACTTAGGATCCACATTAAGTGTGTGCTCAGTGAGTTCCTCGGTACACCGGCATGTCGATGGCTTCCATGCAAAGATGTCCCGATTCTCACGGATGAACTTCGATGGCGCGCTTTCCTATTTGGGATCTGAGTTGGCACCGATAGTGAACTGCTTGGGCGAATCGCCGCACGAAGTCAACAAGTTTGGTCTCGGTGCCGATTTAAACTTCAGATCCGATTCATGCTCAGTAGTTGGTTTCTTTAAAGGGTCATATCTGCCGGATCAACATTGTCCTTATAAAACTTCAACTCCTCCGCGGGCACGCACCGCCTCTGCATAGGCTGCGTCACCTTCCTCACATTCCAAAGCGACCGGTGGCTTCCATGCCTTCGTTATCGTCCCTTGTAACCCGCATTTTGAGCTGCAAGTAGATATAACAAGGTCGTGCCATGAACTTAGCATAAGCCGGCCACCCAAACAAGGCGTGATATGGACTCCGGATCTTCACTACCTCAAAGGTTAATTTTTCAGACCGGGAATCGTGCTCGTCTCCGAAAGCCACATCCAGGGCTATCTTACCAACAGGATATGCCGATTTGCCTGGTACTACACCGTGGAACACTGTATTGGACGGTCTGAGATCCTTGTCTGTTAGACCCATGCGATGGAAAGTTTCATAGTATAGTATATTGATACTACTTCCTCCATCCATAAGCACCTTAGTGAACTTATAACCCCCCACCTGAGGGTCTACCACTAATGCCAGCTGGCCCGGATTATCAACCCGGGGGGGATGGTCCTCTCTGCTCCACACGATAGGCTGCTCCGACCAGCGTAAATAACGCGGCAAGGCCGGTTCAACAGAGTTCACCGCTCGTTTGTGAAGCTTTCGGTCGCGCTTATCCAAGCTAGTTGTGAAAACATGATACTGCCCATTATTCAACTGCTTTGGTTGGCTCTGATAACCCATTCTTTGCTGCTGCTGCTGCTGGTCGTTCGATTATTTCGATTATTGTGACCGCTTCGATTAAGACTGAACCGGTAGCTCCATCGTGACCCGCCCGTGGAAACCGGATCTGAACCGCCACCGACCCTCGGTCATACCGAAAGCATTAGAGTTTTGAACTCTGCATAATATAACAATCTTTCCAGAGATGGTTCATTGGGGACTCCTTCGTCCGTGCTTGGGGCAAGGTTGATTCAACAAGTAATTCAAACGGCTCGCATTAGGATTCGGACCCCGATTCGCTTTGCCTCTGCGCCGCTGCCCCCTGTCCTGTGCATTAGCATTGGCCACGAAATCCATGTTGCCATCCGCTGGCGCTTGCCTCCGTTCCATGACCCGCCAGTTTGTCTTGTTGCCCTTGAGTTGCCATTCTTCTTTCCCTTCCTCGCTTCATCATCATCAGCCTCGGGATCCTTGGTCTCGTCGAATCAGCATACTTCACCAAAGCGGCCATGAGGGTTCCCATGTCATTACAGAACCGCTTCATGCGCCCCAATTTCAATTTTAAAGGCTCAAACCGGCAGTTGCCTTCTAAGGTTAAGATTGCAGAGTCAGCGTTGATCCTGTCAGAGGAGTGCAAAATCTCCGAAACACGGCGTACCCAATGGGTCGTTGACTCCCCGTCCTCCTGGACACAAGCCGCTAGGTCTACTATGGACTTGGGCTGCTTACATGTATCCTTGAAATTCAGGATAAACCGGGCCCGTAACTGGGCCCATGAGCTGATAGAATTGGGCAGTAAGCTCTTCAACCAAGTACGAGCCGTGCCTTCAAGCATCATGGTGAAGTATTTTGCACACGCGGTCTCATCGACATCTAGCATCTCCATGGCCATCTCATAACTTTCAACCCACGCTTCAGGGGATAAATCGGCGGTGTAATTCGGCACCTTGCGCGGACCCTTAAAGTCTTTGGGCAGGCGTACATTGCGTAAAGCGGGGATCAAACAGGCACCCCTAAAGCGGATGCGACTCTGGTCCGCGAAGGTGGTAGGGCGAATCGGTGTATGTTGACCCGCGTCATCTGCGCTGCTAATTGGCCTCCTTCGTGCCTCGCCCGATCCACCACCTCCGAGCATCACGAATACCACCCGTCGAGTTATTGCCACGGGCGCTTCACGGTCCCGCGTTGCTTGATATGGCGGTTCATCCGCGCGCCTGCTATAGCTCCGGCTTGGACGGGGCGTAGAATGAATCCGATCACGGCTACATGAATATGCTTCCTGTTGAATCAGTGCAGTCCGGAGAACCTCCTTAACCCGGCGCGTATCTACTACTTGCGGGGAATCCCCTTCAACCGGGATAGCCTCCAATCGTGCGGCGGCTGCAACAAGGTTGTCCATAGGATTAGAATAATGACCCGGGGGTGTCTGAACCGGTGGGGGAACCACGATGTTCTGCTGCGGAGGCTCCATCTGGCGCGATTGGATCGTCGCCCCTGGTCCCGGTGCCTCAATCCGGTTTGCCTCCTGGTGCTGAGGCGGATTACTGGGTCCAGCTCCTGGGGTCTGAAAGAGATTTCTGGGATCGAACCCTAATGGTAGGCGTGATCTATACTTCCGCTTCAACACCTCTGCGGACGACTGGTCAAGCATGAGTTTGTAAGCTTAGGCCCAGAGCGGCCCGCTCTGCAGCCATCCGCCTTTTTCGCCGCTAGATCCGCCTTGGCTTGTGTGATCTGCTCTTTCACTTTCGCAATTTCGCATTATGAGCCTCTGATCCGCCGGGTTGTCCTCGCCATAAGCGCAGCTAATGCATCAAACAGATCGATAGAACTTGAACCGGGCGCACCGGCCTCTGCCCGCCGCCATCGCCGCCGCCGATCCGGAAAGTATCGCTGCAGCGGTTGAAGAGTGGTTCGCTGCTGCGCACCGCCATGAATATTCCAACCCGTTGATCGGCTTGGGGGTCCGAATATGCCGCCATCGAACAGCCTCGATCATATCGTCCTCAGCGGTACAATGACTCAGACTCTCCTGTTGAAGATTCGTCGCCGGAATAAACGACGGTCTCACTACCGTGTTCTGAACCGGCGTCGTGTTCTCCTCCGTGGATGACTCCAACGAAGACACGCTTCATGGCCGGTTTAACCTGGGTAGGTCGCGCACGCTGAGCCGTCTCGACGAGGTCGGTGCAGATGTCCGGCTCAGCCCAGCTCCCGATCTTGCCGATGAAAACGTATGCCACCAAAGGGGACCCGGTACCCGTACTCAATTGAATCAGCCTCGGGACCCCATCCTGCGTCGTCGATGTAGATCCGGCCGCGACGACTCTTGGTCATCCGGCCCACGACGTAGCCTTCAAGTCCTTTGAGCTTGCCCTCCAAGATCGTCAAACCATCATGCGATAGCCCCACGGTGGGCGCCAACTGTCGTGGATTTGTCACGGCAGATGTCCTAGCGAAAGGACTTAGTCGTGGAGCCATCGCAACGGGTTTACTTGAAGGGGTTAAAGCGAACACAAAGACACAAGGGTTTTATACTAGTTCGGCCCCTTCGATGAAGGTAAAAGCCTACGTCTAGTTGTGATGGAATTGATGTGGTCTCGATGGCTAGGGAGCAAACAAGCTTCGCCTAGGCTCGAGTTGTGGTTGTCGTCCTGAACCGCCACCGGTCGCCCCTTATATACACGAGTGACGCCTGCCGGTTCATAGAGTCCCAACCGTTCATACTGTATCCCGGTTGGTATCTCTCTATTCCTAACTTACAATACAAGTTATACATCAGGCCGGTTTACGGCTACAAGTTCTAAACCGACTACAGGCCTTGGGCCTCTCTCTGTTTATACCACTAACAGAGTTAACCCGGCCCAGGCTGGCCGGTTTACACCTAGTGGTAATATCCCCAACAGTATGGGATACCGACGATCGAATCTCGGGCAAGTAACATACCGATGACAAAGGGAACAACGTATGTTGTTATGCGGTCTGACCGATAAAGATCTTCGTAGAATATGTAGGAACCAATATGAGCATCCAGGTTCCGCTATTGGTTATTGACAGGAGACGTGTCTCGGTCATGTCTACATTGTTCTCGAACCGTTAGGTCCGCACACTTAAGGTTTCGATGACAGTTATATTATGAGTTTATGAGTTTTGATGTACCGAAGGAGTTCGGAGTCCCGGATGAGATCGGGGACATGACGAGGAGTCTCAAAATGGTCGAGACGTAAAGATCGATATATTGGACGACTATATTCGGACATTGGAAAGGTTCCGAGTGATTCGGGTATTTTTCGGAGTACCGGGGAGTTACGGGAATACGGGGAGAAGTATTGGGCCTTATTGGGCCATACAGGAAAGAGAGAGGGGCTGCCTAGGGCTGGCCGCGCGCCCCCCCAAGGCCTAGTCCGAATTGGACTAAGGGGAGGGGCTGCGCCCCCTCCTTCCTTCCCTTCTCCCTTCCCCTTCCTTGTCTCCTACTCCTAATACTTGGAAGGATTCCTAGTTGGACTAGGAAAGGGGGAATCCTACTCCTGGTGGGAGTAGGACTCCCTAGGGCGCGCCATAGAGAGGGCGGCCCTCCTCCTCCACTCCTTTATATACGAGGGGGGGCACCCATAGACACACAAGTTGATCTTCGTGATTGTTCCTTAGCGTGTGCGGTGCCCCTCCACGATATTACACCTCGGTCATATTGTAGCGGTGCTTAGGCGAAGCCCTGCGACGGTTAAACATCAAGATCGCCACCACGCCGTCGTCTTGTGGAACTCCTCCCCAAGCTTTCTTTGGATCGGAGCCGGAGTGCGCCATCGAGCTGACGTGTGTCAAGAACTCGGAGGTGCCGAGTAACGGTGTTTGGATCGGTTGGACCGGAAGACGACGAGTACTTCCTCTACGTTGCGTCAACGCTTCGCTTCGTCTCACGAGGGTACGAGACAAGACTCTCCCTCTCGTTGCTATGCATCACCATGATTTTGCGTGTGCGTAGGATTTTTTTTGAAATTACTACGTTCCCCAACACGAGAAACCAAAACCCTAACTCGAGGGAAAAAAACCAATATGGGTGTATTTAGCTACACGTATGCGATAAATAGCTGTCGCGAACAGGAGCACACCCTCCTCCCTTCTTCCCTTCGCTATCTATAAATGGGCCGGTCAATCGAGCGCGGGCTACTCCCTTGTTTTGGTAAGCTTCCAGGCCTGGTTTCGGAAGCTTTCGGACTTTTTTCTTTTCTAAAACAGATTTTCTTCTGTTTTTCAGGGTTTCTTCATTTTCATTTTTCATTTTGGGTTTTTCAAATTGCTGAAATTTTATAAAATTCGAAAACCTTTTTGCAAGCTCATTGTGATTATTTTAAATTTCGCAACTTTTTTAGTTGAACTTTCTTTGCAAAATCTGCGAACTTTTTTCAAAATTTATGCATTTTATTAAAATGCACAATTTTTTTGCAAAAATCGTGATCCTTTTTATTAATTCATTTTTTTTAAATACATGATTTTGTTTTTCAAAATCAATGAACGTTTTTAAAATCCGTGAACCTTGATTTACAAAATCGATGAAAGTTTTTTAATTTGCAACATTTTTTCTCAAAATTCGTTAACTTTTTTTTTCAAATTTGTAAACTTTAATGAAAACAAATTAAATTTTCAAACCCTCAAACATTTTTTCATAATCATCACAAACATTTTTAAATTTGTGATTTTTTTGCAAAACCGTGAACTTTTTGTTTGAATCTCCTGGATTATTTTGAATTTGTGATTATTTTTATAATATGTGAAATAATTCGCGAACATTTTTTTGTGATTTTTTTCAATTGCTTTTTTTTCTTTCAAAAGTCAATGGTTGACCGGTCAACATTGGGCCGTTCAACCGTTGAAGGCGCTAAGTAGGCACTCCCGAGGCTTGAGACGCTGGCGGAAATCGAAATCACTAATTGACGTGTACTCCTCCAAAGGTCGCTCCGACGCCTCATGTTGCAACAAGTGGCGTACTGCATGTGTGTCATTTGTCGCAACCTGAGAATTTTCCTTTTTTCGTTGATCCACTTATTTAAAATGTTTATCTCTTAGACTGTAAAATCTCGAGCCGTTTTCATCGTTGGATTTCTCGTGTCGAGATCTTGAAAGCTAGATCCCATGTTAATAGGTTTTGACGAACACTTTTGTTAACATTTTTGTAGAACTCTAAATATTTTTATAAAACTTGGTTTTAAAATATCTTTATAATTTTTTTATTTTTTTGGAAACTATTAACATTTAAAAAATATCAGGTCACTTTTTGACCTATTGCATCCATGATCTTGACAAATGGCAAGAGAGGGCTAGAAGATTAATGGGACATTTAAAAGGATGACACATTAATGTGGAAGGGTTCTACAGGATTCTAAAAGAAGAATCTCTACCTATGAGTTGGATAAGAAATGTGAGATTCACCTTTAGTCTCATGGTGAGAAGGAACTAAAGCTAGTTTTAGATACCAACATAAAGAAGTTGTTGATAGATGAGGAGTTGAAGTGGAGAAGAGCGCTAGTGAAAAAGATTTACTTGAAGGTGATGGGAATAATAGATATTTTCATATCAAAGCTAGTGGCAAGAACAAGAAAAATTGTATTGTTGTTCTGCTCAAAGATGGGGTAGAAATTAAGGGAGATGATGAGTTAGTTAAACACATTAGTGAGTTCTCCAAAAAATTGCTTGGGCCTCCTGAAATTACCTCTATTAAATTTGGAAGTGCAAATAGTTGTTTGAAGATGAAAAAAAACTTTCCTTACCAAAGAATTCAATTTTGAGGAGATTAAGGAGGCTGTTTTGGGATGAAAACATAATAAAGATGTTGGTCCTGATGGACTACCTATTGAATTTTATCAATTTTTCTGGGATGATATCAAGATGGCTTAAAGAATTGTTTGATACCTTTTGTTGAGGGGAACCATATGCGAAGAGGTTGGATCATGGAGTGATTGCCTGATACCTAAGGTGCAAAATACTAATTTAATTCAACAATATAAGCCAAATTGCTTGCTAAATGTTAGTTATAGAATACTAACAAAGATTTTAGCGGTTAGGCTGGGGCTAGTGATTGATGGTTTATTTAATAAGACTCAAACTACTCTATCAAAGATAGATACATCATGGAAGGAGTGGTGTTGCTTCATGAAACTATGCACGAATGGCAGCTGGAGAAAAAGCCTGGTGTGTTGTCTAAGATAGATTTTGAGAAAGCTTATGACAAGGTGAAGAGGCCCTTCCTGTACCAGATAATGCAAATTAAGGGTTTTGGTGATATCTGGTGTGACTGGCTCATGAGGCAGGTCAGAGGAGGGAGAGTAGCCATCAAAGTAAATGATCAGATGGGTCCCTACTTCGCCCATTTTAAAGGGATTAGACAAGCAGATCCATCATCTTCTTTTCTTTTTAACATAATTGCTGATGGGCTTGATTTGATGATGAAGAAATCCAAACATAATGGATTGATTAATGGTTTGGTTCCTAACCTGGTTGAGGTTTAGGTTTGCTTCAATATGCAGATGTTACTATCTTCCCTTTTTAAGATAATTTGGATATTGTCAGGAATCTTAAGTTAATTTTTTGTATGTTTGAAAAAGTGGTTGGATTGAAGATTAACTTTCATAAGAGTGAGGTTTTTTGCTTGGGAGATGTTGTGTTAAGAGAAGAGGAGTACTGTGAGACTTCCACTTGCAAAGTTGAGAAGTTTCCCATGAAATATATGGGGATGCCTGTTGATGCAAAGAGACTTAGCAATGCTTAGTGGGATCCAGTTGATGAGAAGATAGATAAGAAAATGTATGGATGGAAAGGAAATCTACTATCTATAGGAGATAGAGCGACGTTAGTGCATCTTTGTCCGAGCAACATTCCCTTTTCATGCTTTCCTTTTGGGAAGCTCCAAAAGGGGTCTTGGAGAGTAAGGATTTCAGTAGAGTTAGGATGGTGTGGCAGGAATCTAAGGATGTGAGAAAGTATCAACTAGTGAACTGGTCTGCTATATGCATGCCTAAAAGTTGTGGTGATCTGGGAGTTCTTGACTTGGAAGCCATGAATCAAATGCCTCCTAACTAAATGGTTATGGAAATTGGAGAATAATTAAGGTTTGTGGCAGGAGATGCTTAGCAAGAATTATCTTAGCAAGAAACCTTTGTCATGTTGGAAGTCTGGGGATGGTGGTTCACATTTCTGGTAAAGTATGGTTAATGTTAATCATATCTTTCAAGCTGCGACAAAAAGGGTAATTGGTAATGGGGAAAAAACTTTGTTTTGGGAAGATAAATAGCTAGGAGATAAATCTCTATCTGGGAGCTTTCCTAGGCTTATAATATGGCTTTTACTAAGAATGTTGTTGTCCAGTTTTTATGAGAAGTGGTTTGGATATGATTGTTTTCAGAAGAATCCTTTATGGTGAGATTCTTGAGCAGTGCTAGAACCCGAGAAATCTAGTTGCTGAGCATGAATTTAGTGAGTGCTTAAAAATAACATCTTAACCAAAGATCCCTAACAAGATCAAGGGTTTTTTCTTTGGCTTATGCTTAAAAATAACATCTTAACCAAAGATAACTTGGCGAGAAGAGGATGGACAGGAAATGAAGAACACCATTTTTGTGGAGCTAAGGAAAGCATTGATCATTTATTTTTTGAGTGTGTTGTGACTAAACTGATTTGGCATGTTGTGACTTGTGCCTTTGGTCTTCCAAGTATTCCAGCTAACCTTTCTGATCTAATGGGAAATTGGATTAAACCCTTCCCTAGGGGTCAAAGGAAAGTTGTGTTGTGTGGGAGCATCACTATCTGCTGGACTATTTGGAAAGCTAGGAATAGAGCTTGCTTGATAAAAGAAATCCTGATGATCCTGATTCGTTGCTGTATAGGCTGTGCTTTTATCTTAATGCTTGGTGTACGTTGCAGAAAACCAAGACAGAGGAAGAATTGAGCAAGGCGTGATGTTGACCAAGAAAGTTATTGAAGAAATTTATGCAAAGAGCCTTGGCTGGAACCCAGAGAAGAAGGATTGATGTTATATGAAGCTCCGAAGTTTTCTGGTTTTGTGGGAGTTGATGATCTGATGCTCTCCACCTGTGGCTTTGGTTTTGCTGCTTTGGGTGTGTTCTGGATGTTTTAAGTTTCTGTTCTCTTCCTTGTCACTTGTAATACTTTGTGATAATCTGAGTGCAGCTGTAGGTAGTCTCTCTCTGGGCTTGTTATGGCGTAGTAGGGTTAGCCTGGTTGTCTGCCCCTTTTACGTTTTCTCTATGTTTTTCTGCTTTCTTTGTAATGGATATCGACGAGGAGGCTCGTTGTTTCAGAGAACAACCATGAATAATTTTAAGAGAATTTTTTTAGAACAGAACTGGAAAATTTGATAAAGATAAAATGGAAGAAATAAAAGAAACAAAAGGAAAACAGACAGAACAGGGAGGGAAAAACTGGAAAACCAGACGTGAACCTTTCTAAAACCAGGAAAACCCCGACCCAAAACCTAGTTTCTTCAAAACCTTCTATTGTTCAAGTTAATCCCTGCGAGCATTATTCTGCATAATGAGGCAGCCCCAATCTTCAGTAAACACTCCGGCGACCAAAATTTTCAATAACAGAACTGATAAAATGCAACCTGGGAAACTGGTCTGTTAAATGTCTAGATAAAGTAAACTTATGCGGTTGGACATCTTAGCTAGGAGTACTTATTAAAATTAACGCTTACTTGAACTGCAGTTCCACTGTTCCCTCTTCATCCTCACCCCCTCCCAATTTAAGTTTAGCCAGAATCCAGCGAGGACTTCTCTCCCAGAAAGAAGGGACGGTCCGAATGTTTATCTAACTTGAGCAAATGTGTGATGGATAGCACCAATGGTATTGACAGAAACATCAAACAACCACGATACTGATAAGAAAAATACAGTAATACAGTACTCCGTTATGTGTAGCAGCATATAATCTGAAGTCACCTGCTAACACAAATCTGACACAACAAAGATGTATTTCGTGTGGTTCAGTGTTTCCTCTCCGGGTTTTTTAAGTGAGCTCATTCTACTCCACAAATCATAAAAAGTTAAAATTTACCCCAGCTAATAAACTTGAAAAACATTAGTGGCAATGGTTCTCCAGAGTTAAAGAAAGTGACCTTAGCAAAGATTAAAACATATTCCCTTCACCAGAAGAGAGGCACTTCAAAACATGATAAAAGAACAAGAGCTGTCATTTCATAACAAAAGATCAAATCAAGTTCTTGCAAGTATCAAGATCCGCAGAGTTTAAGCTTTCAAGTATGCCAATTTGGTCACTGATTTTTTCCGGTTTCAGCTAAGCTGCTCACGTAGTTCTTGTCAATTTCCAACTATTGTATATCTTATTGAGAAAATATCTCCATCATAGCTTGGCATAGAGTACAGGTTACACATACTGCAATAGACGAGCAGCCGCACTGTCTAGTACTGCTCACTAAACAAAAGTAATATTAAAAAAGACTCTGTTATGAGTTCATCACAGGCCGAACAAACTATTGATATTAGGAGTATCAAAATTGCTACAGTAACAGAAGACACGAAGGGGACTCCAGAAGTATTGGAAAAGACTATATGCCCTATCCTTGTACATTCGTAAAAAAACTTGTGAATGGGTGGATGGTGGATGTCGTACATTCGGCGAAAGGATTGCTTTCGAAAATCTTCTTAAACTGCAAGGACTCAAGATGGACCATGAAGACGCCTCCATTTGTTGACACAAACATCACATTCTCATCTCCAGCAACCCCCAACACCGTTTGCAGATTTGTCCACTCGCCTGGTCTCAGCGGAAGAAGCTTGTTCAACTCAATTGCTTGCGCCGGCATCCATCCAGCAACTCCATCAAAATCAGTCGTCCTCACCCATAGTTGAGCTACGAAGTCGTCTGACACAACGATGAAGCCAAGCCCGCCACCCAGCGTACTCAAGTAGAGGCCATGATGACTAGCATGGGCATCAGGCGGCACCTCTACAACAGCCAGGGTCTGCGTATCCAAATCAAGCTCGAGGATGCCAGTCTGAGTACCAAAAATAAACCAGTGAAGTGAATTGCCAGCCAGGATGCTTCGACTTCCAACACAAGACATAGTGTAATACGGAACATCGGTCGATATGAGATCGCCCCATGAGTTGGTCTCAGATGAGTAGACGCAGGCTCGCGCGACGAGCTTGTCGGCGCACACCAAGACGACCTTGAAGGGGCTCGAGTGGCAGCTGCCGTGCACGTGGTCCTTGTCGCCGGCAACACAGAGCACATCCGCTTGCACATGTGACTTGCTCCAGTCGTGGTCCAACTGCGGCGGACTGCCTATGAAGCGGCGGTCGCCTGTGACGGGATCCCACACCAGGACCTGGCGGCAGCCCTTGCCGAGGTGGTCCCCTCTGGTGAAGAGCACGCGGCCGTGGCGGCAGCGGCGGAAGGACCAGATGCCGTCGTTTCCCTCGACGCCGCCGCCGCCTTCGATGCCGTCGAACCGCACTGAGAAGCGCTCGGGCGGGATGAGGTCCGGCCGATCCAGGACCGACCTGAAGGAGAGGTCTCCGCGGTATAAGTCCAGGAACACGCCGATGATGGGGGGCTCCCGGTGGTGGGTGCAGAAGCGGCGCAGGAATTGGGGATCGGCGATGATGTGGCGCCACTGCTTGCAGACGAGGGAGGCGCGGGGGAGGGAGGAAGGCTGCGCGGGGAGGCGGATGAGTACCTCGGGGAGGAGGTTTTCATCGTCCGTCGGGGTCGTCTTCGCCGGCGGCGGCAAGGCGGAGCGGCGGCGGGAGATAGGGTTCATCTCGTCTCTCCTGTCGATGCGGCGTGATCGATTGTGTCCTCTCTATCTATCGATCGTCTCTCCTGTGTCCTGAGTATTTATTATTTCATTGCATATACGGGCTGAGCTATCCGAATTCGAATACAATCGGGACTAGTACGTACAATGCGGAACGTATATGTACACGAACGTATTTTTTTTCTGAAAAATACACGAACAGATTTCTAATCGAAAACAAACTCTCTTTACCGTGTTTGTCCCCGACGACTAACGATCGTGCTCATAAGGTAGAAAGTGTGTGTGCATATTTTTTAACACACTACAAATGCAAGTCTTCATATGAACACACATATACAACCTACCCGCACCTTTGAGTGAGCCGACATATCATTTTGAGGTTTACGAAGTCCGTCTTCTTTCACTGAATGCGAATCGCCAGAAATCCTGAAAAATAAAACCAGAATAAATGCGAGCACCCGAACTTAAACCCTGGTGGGTTGAGGATATCATTGTCCACTTAACCATCCAACCACAAGTTGGTTCACGTATGTATGTATTCATAAATATAAGCATGCACGTATATATATGAGTGTATGCGTCTGTATACTGTGCTAAACCAAAATACCGCCTTTGTCCCGTCTTAGATACAATTGGGAGTACATTATTTTCAACTATTTTTTTACGAGGAAAACTTCCGACCTATTCATCAACTGTCAAAGTAGTATACAAAAAACATCAGAAATAAAAAAATACATCTCATGTGTCGGCGGCTTGTTCTGTGGCAGTAGTGGTTGTTTGGTGGTATCAAAATCTCGATGTAATTTTATTATGGTTGAGATGTTTTACACTTCCGGTGAACTATTATAACAGATATAATCATTTAGAAAATTACGAAGATAAATAGTTTGATGTGTTGTCTGTTGAATTTTTTTAGTAGTTAGATGCAGAGTTAGGACCTAAATATTCTGCGAATGTCAGATTTTTAGACGGGCAAATCAAATCGATTTTTTCTGTTTGTGATAAAATTTTCAAATTTTTTATCATGTTATGACAGTACAAAGAACATAGAAATAAATAAAAAATTACATACATGCTGTAGTCATCTAGCGACGACTACAAGCACTGGAGCAAGCTGAAGACATATTGCCGTCATAGCCTCTCCCTCACGGAGCCAGACAAAACTTGCTGTACTAGACAGTCGAAAAGTCTTTGTGCTAAAGTCCTACATGACTAGCGCACCAGAACAATCGCTGCCGATGAAGAGAAATATAGGTCGAAAGAATCCAACTAGTAAACACATGAACGCATATGAACAAAGACCAGCACCGGCCGAACCCCGCAGAATTTGCCGGAGACACGCTTGCGCACGCCCTTCGACGCCGGTAGACGCATCATAGAACAAGGCTAAGCGGGAAGAACCTTATTACATTTTCAAGAAGCCACCACCGTCTCATCATCATTCTGAGCAGAACATAATAAACAATAAACAAACTCATAAAAATATTTAACAACGGAGCAAGATCCCTCCTACCAGCAAGGGTCGGGGTTCCACCGCGCCTCTATGGCCCTAGAGCCACCGGAGACGAGGCAGGCCAGTGGCGACCCCGCGGTAGGGAGAGAAAACCTAGTTTTTTTAGAGGAGGCGGTGGCTAGGGTTGATGACGTCTAATCGAACATTTTTTCATGGCAAATTATGTTTAGACAATGGTAAATTTAGTTGGCGAGCATAGCCAAATCCGTCTCAGTTTATTCTTTTTTTAAAAAAATCACGCAATTTAAAATGCCATGAAAACAATACTCGTTTGAACTATGAGTGTGTCTAGAATTTAGTTGAAAACGCCAGCATAGTTTTGTTGCTACGATCGACACGATTGGATGCTGCAAACAACGATGAAAAATATTGCAACGGTACTGCAAACAACGACAACATGTGCTATAACCATTTTGATTAAAATGCTACAACCGTCAATGAAGAATATTGCAACCGGTGCGATGGACGACGTGCTACAACTAGCAAGACGGATGTTACAACTGATAGGAAAAAATGTTGTAAACGATGGGATAAAATGCCGCAGGGTTGATTCAGACGTGGTTAAATATGATATGAGTAGATTGAGTTTTAGCAAGCGCTCATATGAACATATATGTACACCCTACCCGCACCTTCGAGTGAGCCGGCATATTATTTTGAGGTTTTACGAAGTCCGTCTCCTCCCAGTAAACGCGAATCGCAAGAAATCCTAAAAAGTAAAATCAGAATAAATGCGAGGATCCGGACTTGAACCCTGGTGGGTTAAGGATACCACTGTCCACTTAACCATCGAACCACAAATTGGTTCGCGTGCGTGTGTATATTCATAAAGATAAGTGTATGCACGTATATGAGTGTATGCGTCTGTATACTATGCTAAACCAAAATACCGCCTTTGTCCCGTCTTAGATACAACTAGGAGTACATTATTTTCAACTAATTTTTTACGAGGAAAACTTCCAACTGTAAAGGTAGTACAAAACAAATAAAAAATAAAAATGTATCTCGTGTGTCGACGGCTTATTCTGTGGCAGTAGTGGTTGTTTAGTGATATCGAAATCTCGATGTAATTTTATTATGGTTGAGATGTTTTACACTTCCGGTGAACTCTTATAATAGATCTGATCATTTAAAAAATTACAAAGATAAATAGTTTGGTGTGTTGTCTGTTCAATTTTTTTAGTAGTTAGATGCAGAGTTAGGACCTAAATATTCAACGAATGTCAGAATTTTAAACGGGCAAATCAAATTGATTTTTTCTGTTTGTGATAAATTTTTTAATTTTTTAATCATGTCATGACAGTACAAAGAACATAAAAAAATAAAATTACATCCATGCTGTAGTCATCTAGCGACGACTATAAGCACTGGAGCAAGCTGAAGAGTTATCGTCATCGCCTCTCCTTCACGGAGGCAGACAAAACTTGTTGTACTAGGCAGTTGAAAAGTCTTTGTGCTAAGGCCCTACATGACTAGTGCACCAGAACAATCGCTATCGATGAAGAGAAGTATAAGTTGAAAGAATCCAACCAGTAAACACATGAACGAATATGATCAAAGACCAGCATTGGTCGAACCCCGCAAAATTCGTCGGAGACACGCTTCCACATGCCCTTCGTCCCTGGTAGATGCATCATGGAACAAGGGCTAAGCGGGAAGAACCTTATTACATTTTCAGGGAGTCACCACCGTCTCATCATCATTCTGAGCAGAACATAATAAACAATACATAAACTCATAAAAATATTTAACAACGGAGCAAGATCCCTCCTACCAGCAAGGGTCGGGGTTCCACCGCGCCTCTATGGCCCTAGAGCCACCGGAGACGAGGTAGGCCGGTGACGACCCCGCGGTAGGGAGAGAAAACCTAGTTTTTTTAGAGGAGGTGGGCGGCTAGGGTTGATGGCGTCTAGTCAAACTTTTTTCATGGCAAATTATGTTTATAGACAATGGTAAATTTAGTTGGCGAACATAGCCAAATCTGTCCCAGTTTATTCTTTGTTTAAAAATTGCCACGCAACTTAAAATGCCATGAAAACAATACTCGTTTGAACTATGAGTGTGTCTAGAACTCAATCGAAAACGTCAGCATAGTTTTGGTTCTACGATCGATACGATTGGATGCTGCAAACGACGATGAAAAATATTACGATGTTACTGCAAACAACGACAACATATGCTATAACCATTTTGATTAAAATGCTACAGCCGTCAATGAAGAATGTTGCAACCCGTGAGATGACGTGCTACAATTGGCAATGGACGACATGCTACAACTAGCAAGATGGATGTTACAACCGATAGGAAAAATGTTGTAAACGACGAGATAAAATGCCGCAGGGTTGATTCAGACGTGGTTAAATATGAGTAGATTGAGTTTTAGCAAGCCCGTTGAACTATCTCCGTCCGTTATAGGAACAGGAAAACATCGTAAATCTGTGCAATACATCGCGCTGGAAAAAACAGGAGTCCTCGCAACCGAATTGTCCCTCCGACTCCTCTTCCGTTGATAGTATTCTCGCTTTTTTCTCTCACAGAAGTTTCGATCCCCCCAAACGCCCTCCGCCGTCAGCGATGCAGCCCGATCTCGCGGCGGCGAATCGCCGTGTGATGGAGGACTTGACCAAGAAATATGGAGTGACCCCCGAAACCATCGACTATGTGACCCTTGGTCCGGTGTGCGTCGAGCCCCGCCGCATCGTGAAGGTGCCTCGCCCTCCGATCCCTGCCGCCGGCGCGGAGGGGCCGCCGGCGCGTCAGCCCCGGGCGGAGCCGAGCCCGCTCGAGGCAGCGCTGCTGGACACCGTTCACCGGCACCACCTCCAGGCGCTCGCCATGATGGACCGCGGGATCGTCGGCCGGCACGCGCGCGGCATGCTGCTCGCGGGCTACGCCTACGGCCTCCACGACCCCGTCTGCAACATCCTCGCCAACTGTCTCTGGCACGACGCAGTGTTCCCCGCTTCCTCCAGCCAGGAGGTCCTTCAGCCCATGATGCTGAGCTGCAAGGCTATATTCCGCCTGGCTCGCCGCTCCCTCGACGCCCTCGTCGCCTTCATGAGGGCGTACGCGCCCACCCTGTCTGCTGAAGAGGCCGTGTCCTACCTGAGCAGAAGCCATGGCAACCTTCACCATGCCGCCGTGCTTGTTGACAGAGAAGGTGTTTCCCACGCAAACCGCATGGACGACGCCTTCAGGGCTGCCGTAATGGCAGCGCATCTCCCTAGTGACGCAGCTCGCGAGGCTCAATTCTTTTTCATTGTCAACTGTGCTCCTACTGATGCTTTTCTTGCAAATCATGGAATTCATGGCCACCCATTAGCTTTTGGATTATCTGACCTGAGGCCGCAAAGCAATTCATCGCTTATAGTGCTTGAATTTGTCAAGTTGGCTGCTTCCAGTTTAGCTCTCACACAGCCGGCACCAAGCTCGCCGAGCCTAAGCCAAGGAGCATATAGAGCGTCAAGGATCAAGATGCATGCCTTCAAGGGGGATCAGGAGTTTTGCCTTGGTATAGTAAACATGGCACTCAAGAAACTTGCGTCCCAGTTTGGGGTAAAATTACCGTTTGCCTAATGGCTGATTTATAGTACTATTTTGGTTTTCCTTCAATCTGCTGCATCTCTAACTTGGTTTAATTTTCATTATTCAGGAAATTTATCAGATTCATCTACTATGCGGCAAGAGTTTGGTTACTTTGGTTCCTGATAGCTATTATCATGTCAACTTCTTGGCATCTAGTGAGAGTGAACCTAATCAGCCTAAGCTGTTTTTTGCTGAGGTTCGTGCTTCACTTCAAGATGTGGATGATGTGACCTTGTGCTGTCCCGTGACATTATCAGAAAGAACTGGTATGCCAAGTTTTTCTTGTTTTTCATTAGTTCATATGACTGAATTCTCATGTTACACTTGACTGAGTTTTTAGAAATTTACCATTGGCAAGTAAACGTCTAGTTTTGCGCAGATCCTGTTTATTTAGTATCTCATCTTACTGAATGAATTTCTGATACTAAAAGAGAGTAGGGCGGAAACATGAATTAAACGTGCAAATCACTTAACTTTGGGTTACACACTTACACTGAAATTAATTTTGGGTTAAACAGGGAGTTTTTGAGTTCGGTTTGTATGATAACCCCGAGTAGCAACTGAACTTTCACATTAGACCAGACTAAGAGTTACTAAAGTTGAGTATTTGCAGCAGATTCACTCATTTAGCATGAATGGTGTTTATTCTTAGATCAATCATTTAATTGTGTGGCAAGCGCATTTTGCTGAAACACCTAATTATGTATAGAAACTGTTTATTTCAGCTTTATTCCAATTGGATTTGAGATACCAAGGAATTTAGATACCAATGAATTTTTTTATTATATGCTCCATTCAATACGAAATATGAATATTATGGCACAACTTTTGTTGCTCAATGCATTCTTGCCTTGCAATCCAAGCTAATTACTGTTTCCTTTTGATGTCTGCTTGATAATTAGGTGGATGTTCTGCTTGTGAGTATATGGGAATGAAACTCATCCATCCTGTAGATGAGAAGTTCAATGGACAATGTGACTTCACTAAGGGTAGAGACCCACACATTGTTGGACTTTTCAGGAAAGACCCTACCTCAGAGTTTGATGTTCCACTGATTGATGATTACATTTTCTTTGAGCTTGATCAACACCCTGAGGTTACAACCTTCCTGGAGACCTCTTACTCCTATATGAGTGATGATCAAGTGGACCTGAGTCTTTTGTGGTTTGAAAATTACATGCCTTGAGCTGTGTTATTACTGGTATGTATATGATATTTATAAATATTTGTATGCGCTAACTTAGGCATTTTAATTGGTCAAAAGCAGATGTAATCATAGAAACTAGAAATTTTGGGGATACAAGAATGCATACATCTTGAATACACTAACAACAATCAAAGAGACATCACTATGGGTGTCCGAGATCACTCGATGAGAAACACTCGTCGATTGGGGTGAAGAAAACTTTGATGGTCCGACTACAAACTAGTTCACAATTAAACAACAAGCAATAACTATGATATGCAATCTGGATATTGCGAATAAAGTATAGATGATGGTTGTGGTTTTGTAAGTGGTCTTGGCCTAGTCGTTGGACAAGTACATGAAGTTGCAGCTATGGTGAGCTTTTAACTAAACAAACCCATGTCTAAACGATGCTCTAGGAGCACTATTTATGGAGGGGTGAAGTGCAAATTCAGCCAACCCAACTCTAGGTAGATTTACTTTGCAAAACGCAGTAAAAAACTTTCTATGCCCCAAAAGTTAACTAGCATAACATTTGTTGAAGGCTATGGATGAAATAATGAAGTGTCAACTTGTTTATTTGATCCATGTCTTCATGCGTCATTATGGTGGCTTCAAAGTCTTGAAATCTTCATTTGAAGCTCCATCTCATTCATTGTGCGTTCGTCTCAGTCTCCATGCTTGATCATGCTTCGACACTCGTCCTTCTTGTTAATGCTAGGCCCTTCATTCGCGAGAAGTATGAACACATGAAATTTTCATGGCAACATGTTCTCATGAATATTTCCCAGAAATGGAATTATCCGATAAATTAATTATCATGTGGAAGCTCTAGTGAGGGATCCAGATTTGTGTGTATCTTGAAAATGAATAGTTGTGGAGGTTGTGGGTGTAACAATCACTGAGATGTCCTGATCGAAAACTCCTCCTAGCTAAGTAACCAATACAAATACGTTTGTATAATAGTGCACATCAAAATACAATCCCGCTACAGCATGGTGACGCTCATCCACTCCTTCCTCTCCCCTCCTCTCGTCCGTCGGGTGCACCTTCTCCTCCATCAAAGAATGGTTTATGCAGGTTTGGTCGCCACTAGTTTTCGGCATAGCTTTCCTCTCCCCTCTGCCCTTAACCTCTCCTTGTCCCGATCTCGGGGTCTCGGGTAAGCCCTGTGATCGAGGTAGAGACAAGAGACAAAAAATAGTTGCACAACAATGTATAATAAAGTTATCTTAAATAACTGACGATCCCTTCGTGTGCGTACATGAGGTTATGAGGATATGCCTCAACCCTTAACCTGAAGGGATTACTCACACATAGTTATTGAATCACAAGCAATAGATATTGTATAAATAGTTACTAAAAGACGAATGATTAAAAGTCTTACAATGCCACTAATTATGATGGAATCTTTTTTGCAAATAATTAAACTAATGAAGGTGGAGGCTATGTTGGTGGAAATGGCTATGGAGATGGGATGTTGACGGCGGCTGTGTTAGATGGTATTGATGATGGTGAAACTACATGGGAATTGTTACTCTCCTCCTTTCACTGGTGAGTCTCCTTCTTCTTTATATAGTGCAAACAGTCGAGAATAAGGTTTCGGGGCATCTTTGTTGCGAATTAGGCTCGGGTCCCTTCATAGAAGATGTCAGAGATGACATCATGGATGCGATGACGCTTGGTACGACTGGTCGTACGGCCAATTTTGGTCGTACTGTACACTGTCTTATTTCCTGGGACCTCTTGTGAGCACCCAATTGTATGGAATAATCTCCACCTCCAACATATCCCCTATATGTCTTGATTTTTTTACCTTATCACATTCATTTGTGCAAGGAACAAAATAAACAATGAGATTTGCAATTGTTAGTAATTAGTGGGCAAATTGAAGTGGTAATCTCAAAATATCTGAGAATGCCAGGTTGAAACACGGGTAAGAGTGACTGGAATATTCACTCATCAACCATTTGTGTCGAATGCACACAGTCGATGTGACACTACGGTAAACATTCCGCATGATCGTGGTCGTGTCTCGAGTAGTCGAAAGGTCACTTTGACTAATTTTGACTAGACCAAACGATGCTTCTCGCAGTCGATAGACCCATCGGGGAGTCGGATTCGGCTCATAACACAATTCAAAGGCGACACCCGGTGCATAGATTGCACACACTCAAACACAGCCCGTCTCTGTGAAATGGGCATCGGCGGTTGACTCCCTCGAGTTTCACACCACTCGGCAAAGCTTGAGCTAAGGGCGGATTCGATATCCCCAGTGGCACAAGTTGGCCTCCATGCCGGAGCCAAATGCTTAAGTTTGCATACTCGGCTTCGAAACTGAAAGTCAAAAGCATTCCTCTTCAAGACAAATAAATGGCAACTGTCGACTCGGATAATTCCAGGCGTTCTTCGTGTTTCACTCAAAATTCTTGATACACCCTTCAGCGGGCCTCCAGCTAGACTCTGGCAGAAAATTTTGGGTATCACTGAGACTTTCCCATATAACATTTTCACGTATTGTTTGCGAGTCCATCAAGGCCCCTGGTAGGCGACTCAGTAGCATAAACCAATTTGTCGAACAAAACTTTCTCAAGCCAAGAGTTGATGTTGATGACTGGACCAGACCCGGGGCCTACTGACAGCGAGATTCCCTCAGGGTAGGCCCATAACAAGGAGTTGGACCAGCAACATTGTAAAAGCCCTAAGTCCATTTGGGTGCATCCACTTAGATGGGGCGGTCCGAGAAGCCCATCCAGCTGATCCACATCTAGAAGCTTATCCGAGTCGTCATCCACGTCCACACAACTAGACCTTTCGTGGGTCATTAAAGCTCACGTTACAAACAACACGATCAAGTTAACTTTATTGCGATGTATTAAATTCGGTGGCAATGATCGTTGACTCGGCCGTTGTACTCTCATTCGCGTCACCCCTATATAAGGCGAAGTTAGGTGAGAATCTAGTTAAGTATTAAGGCATCTTTGACGCCGTCCAGCAAATGGACACCCTAAACATTCACGGAAACGTCCAAGCGTATCCATGGACAGCGATAGCGGAGCCGGCCATCCCATCTGGTGCACCAAATATCCACCCATTGTGCAATGGGGAGAGGAGACAGAAGGGAGGGAGAGGAAATGACGGGTTTATTGTGGAAACGTCCCCCAGACCACTTCTACATTTGCAACGGATTTGCGGGATCGAAAACATCTGTCCATGTCCGTGAATGTTTGATGGACCCATTGAATTATAAAAAGTGTCCGGGGCATTCGGTCATGCATGGCATTTAGAAGCGATTTTGGTGTAACCTGTTGGAGATGTCTTTAGACAAAATATACGAAGCCAAAAGACACCATTATACTCGAAACTATTTATACAGGCATGATAAAAACACCTAACAAGAATAGAGTGTTGCTTCTAAAAGCTAAGAGCCAAAACCTGGATAAAACTCCTCATGTGAAATCCCGTACCTAAATCTTTCACGTGTGTCT
This sequence comes from Aegilops speltoides, assembly GCA_021437245.1. NCBI lineage: Eukaryota > Viridiplantae > Streptophyta > Magnoliopsida > Poales > Poaceae > Aegilops > Aegilops speltoides. Next base: position 302,617,662 of record CM038141.1, on the reverse strand, counting down.
TGCTTCACAAAAATCCTCAAAACATGTGTGTATTGTCATGGAATCCCCACAACATACAGTACATTGTAAGCATCAAACAACCAGATGACTTATCAACCACAATTTGCACGTGAAGCGGGTTTTACTTGCATCCCTACTAACAGAACAACTGTGATTGCGCGAAATCTGTAATGTGAACCCGGATACATAGCGTGATTTCTTTCACTGCTTTTATTTTGCTTCTGATGAAAGAATATTACGAGAACACAAACTTGAAAGTAAAACTGGGCAGAAACCTCAGCACCTTGTTCTCAAGATGATTAAGCCACACAACATAAGACGAACGCGCATCGATCGGGAGCGCAGGCCAGCAGCGCTTCGCGGAAACAACCGATCCTTCTCATGCGGTCTACGCTTCCTCCGGTATGCCGCCCAGCTCAGGCCGCCAATCGCCGCGCCGCACGGCGGCGCCACCCTCCGACTCCGGCCATCGCCGCAGCAGCCGATCACGCTCCCCCTCACGCGCCGACTGCTCCTCCTCCCCCGGAGGCCCGGGCGCCGACGGCACCACGACGTGCCGGTGCCGGCACTGCCTCCGGCTGACGCCCGCGGCGATGCGCTCCAGCTCGCCCCTGCTCACGACGATCTTGACGCTGCCCTCGCCCTCGCCGCAGGACACGACGGTCACGCCTCCGCCGTGATGAGGCGCCTGCCGCCTGGTGCTCCGGGAAGGGAAGCAGCGTTGCATGGGTTTCTGGTAGGCTACTAACCGACGGCACGTTCAAAATTATTGGTGCTCACGGTTTCTTCTCCTGGCGCGCGGATTACGAGTATATATAGACCAGTCGGACCAAAGTATTTAAACCAGAATTTCGTTCTTCGGCTATACTCATGATCCGGCTGCTATAATTAATTGTTAAGTTGACATTCCATGCTGTTCGTTCAATCATCCAACTCTACGTGCGGCCGCGGCGAAGTTGGCGCCGTTCCCGTCCAATGATTTGCTCGCATCCGAGTCGCCGGCCACGGGCAGAACTGACATTGTACCATCGTATAATTGAGAGAATTCTGCAATACTACATGATTGCACATTCCTACTGTTTCCTGAAAAAGATTAGTCGATTCTAGAAGGGTGGCGTGCTTATGTGTCCCATCCGCGATCGACTCGATCCTTCCAGCTTTCCTCCTCTCCCTTTGGGCCCTTGAATTTTGACCTGCACAGTCACAGAGATATTCCAGCACTGTCAGTTCTACGTCAATCAGGAACTCCACAGCTACTAGTCCTAAGTTGTTTTCTCTGTAAGGCCAACTCCAACACACTACGCAGATAGTTTTACAAACAAATAAATTAAACAAGGCAAATAGTTTTTACAATCAAATAATTCCACATCCGAATAAAAACACAACCAAATAGTTTTACAACCCAATTGAAATTGTCTTCAACACACGAAAAAGAAATAAACCGATACATCTACTGGTTGCCAATGTGAGTCCACATGTGCTCCGCGCTTGAGCACCGCCGCGCGTCACTCCGGCGCCGGCGTCCACCACCTCTCCCGGCGCTCGCCACTTCGGCCGCGTCGGCCACCCTCCTGATAGAGGCGGGGGTGTCCCGATCTTTCGATGAGATGATAACTATCGATTTGGTGGAGACGACTTTGACGATACGACTACAAACGTGCACGACGTTGCGCCTTAGAAATCGCTAAACCAACTCCGAGAGGTTACTGACCACGCCGGAGCACAATCAACCTGACCACGAAGGTCTATTCCTGCAAGCAATCGAAGAACAAGCAAGAATATGATAAAAGCAATCTGAATATTGCGAGTATATATGAAGTATTGATAAAGGTGGGGATCCGTAAGCGGTCTTGGTCTGGTCGTTGGACACAAACGAAATACACGAAGTTGCAATGGCTAACTTTTAACTAAACAAATCCCAAAGTCTAAACGGTGCCCTAAGGGCTATATATATGGAGGAAGAGGGGGTGAATTTCGTGGCCCTTGGTGGAGGGGTCCGAAACTAACCCTATCTCTTGTTTCCCCACACATACGGACTCTAAAAATAGCCTATACTTATGTATTTCGAAATTACATGGGCCTGGCCCAATAATAAGGTGACGCAGCACCTAGAATAGCCTCTGGACGAAATTTATGAAGTGGCATCTTGTATATTTCGTCCAAGGCTTCATGCACTCATTATGGTGGCTTCAAAGTCCTGAAATCATCACTTGTAACTCCGTTCTTGTTCCCCTTTGCATGTCATCATCTCCATGCTTGTTCTTGCTCCAATGTTCATCCTTCTCCAAGCTAGGCCCTTCATTTGTAAGCAAAACAAATGTATCCAATTTAGGCAGCATCATATTCTCATGAACATTAGAATCATTACCAAGAAACGAAAGTACCTGGTAATTTAGTTGGCGTGCGCGAGCTCTAGTAATTGGTCCAGTATGTATAGCAGCAGGGGCTGTGGGTGTAACAATGGTATTGATGTCCTCATCATCCTCCCCTTCTTGAAATGAAGTCGTCCTTGACGGAAGTTCATCTTCCTCACCAAATATGGCTTCAAATCTGCAATGTTAAAAGTGGGACTAACCCCAAAATCTGCAGGCAACTCAAGTTTATATGCATTATCATTTACTTTCTCCAACACCTTAAAGGGACCAGCAGCACGTGGCATTAGCTTTGATTTGCGCAAATCAGGAAATCTATCCTTACGCAAATGTAACCAAACAAGATCTCCAGGTGCAAACACAACATGTTTTCTACCCTTATCTCCAGCAAGTTTATATTTAGCATTCATACGCTCAATGTTTTCCTTAGTTAACTCATGCATTTTTAAAATCAATTCAGCACGTTCTTTAGCATCAAAATTAACCTTCTCCGAAGATGGAAGAGGCAACAAATCAATAGGTGCACGAGGTAGGAAACCATACACAACTTCAAAAGGGCACATCTTAGTAGTAGAATGCAATGAACGATTATAAGCAAATTCAATATGAGGCAAGCATTCCTCCCACATTTTCTTATTATTCTTTAGAACAGCTCTAAGCATAGTAGACAATGTTCTATTGACTACTTCAATTTGTCCATCAGTTTGGGGGTGACAAGTAGTACTAAAAAGCAGTTTAGTCCCCAACTTAACCCATAAACATCTCCAAAAGTGGCTAAGAAATTTAGTATCACGATCTGAAACAATAGTATTTGGCACACCATGCAAGCGAATAATTTCACGAAAGAACAAATCAGCAACATTAACAGCATCATCGCTTTTATGACATGGTATAAAGTGTGCCATTTTCGAGAATCTATCCACGACAACAAATATGCTATCCCTCCCCTTCTTTGTTCTAGGTAAACCTAAAACAAAGTCCATAGATATATCCTCCCAAGGAACACTTGATAGAGGCGGGGGCGTCCCGATCTTTCGATGAGATGATAACTATCGATTTGGTGGAGACGACTTTGACGATCCGACTACAAACGTGCACGACGTTGCGCCTTAGAAATCGCTAAACCAACTCCGAGAGGTTATTGACCACGCCGGAGCACAATCAACCTGACCACGAAGGTCTATTCCTGCAAGCAATCGAAGAACAAGCAAGAATATGATAAAAGCAATCTGAATATTGCGAGTATATATGAAGTATTGATAAAGGTGGGGATCCGTAAGCGGTCTTGGTCTGGTCGTTGGACACAAACGAAGTACACGAAGTTGCGATGGATAACTTTTAACTAAACAAATCCCAAAGTCTAAACGGTGCCCTAAGGGCTGTATATATGGAGGAAGAGGGGGTGAATTTCGTGGCCCTTGGTGGAGGGGTCCGAAACTAACCCTATCTCTTGTTTCCCCACACATACGGACTCTTAAAATAGCCTATACTTATGTATTTCAAAATTACATGGGCCTGGCCCAATAATAAGGTGACGCAGCACCTAGAATAGCCTCTGGATGAAATTTATGAAGTGGCATCTTGTATATTTCGTCCAAGGCTTCATGCACTCATTATGGTGGCTTCAAAGTCCTGAAATCATCACTTGTAACTCCGTTCTTGTTCCCCTTGCGCATGCCATCATCTCCATGCTTGTTCTTGCTCCAATGTTCATCCTTCTCCAAGCTAGGCCCTTCATTTGTAAGCAAAACAAATGTATCCAATTTAGGCAGCACCATATTCTCATGAACATTAGAATCATTACCAAGAAACGAAAGTACCTGGTAATTTAGTTGGCGTGCGCGAGCTCTAGTAATTGGTCCAGTATGTATAGCTGAAAGTGCATCTAATCCCTAGGTGGTTTTGGTAATTAATAACAACATATATATCATTGAACTAATCATTTCTTGAGAATATTTCAGAAAGTTCAGTGATATGGGTATGGCAATGACTGATGATGTGGACCCCTCAAAATGCTAAGGAAAACATTGGCAAAAGCTCAAGACTCCATTTTTGGTTTAGTGATCCAAGATCACATTGAGTCCATAGGAAAGCCAATACTATTAAAAGGGGGTGAGGTTATGATGATGATCTGGTTGCTCTAAGTGCTTAGTGATTTATCTCTCAAACTATCGCAATCTTTCACTCCAACATAAACCCATAAGTAATCTCGGTCCCACCGATTCCAAACTCATCACACCGAGATGAACCACCTCACCATATACCCAAACCCTAAGAATCTCAGATTTTCCGATTCCAAACTCGGTCATTCGAAATTGGTGTTGCCAAGCTTCAGAACCTTACTCAAATCGGTGTCACCGAGATGAGAAAGTCGGTCCCACCGAAATTGGCAAACCCTAGACTTTGGAAGAATCGGACTAACCGAGATTGTATTTTCGGTCCCACGAAAATCCCAACGTTCACAAGATTTGAACTTTCGGTCTCACCGAGTTGTCAACTTCGGTCCGACCGAGATTGGTCAAATGTGTGTAACAGTTGGATTTTGTGTGGAGGCTATAAATACCCTCCACCTCCTCTTCATTCGTGGAGAGAGCCATCGAAAGAACTACCACTCCTACCTTACATTTTCGAGAAGAAAACTACCTACCCTTGTGTTGAGATCAAGTTGCTCCACTCCTACCATATGAAACTTGATTTCTAGCCTTCCCAAGTTGCTTTCCACTCAATCCTTTCTTCCACCACAGCCAAATCGGTGAGGAGAGTTGAGTGTTGGGGAGATTATCATTTGAAGCACAAGAGCAAGGAGTTCATCATCACCAACACCATCTATTACCTTTTGGAGGGTGGTGCCTCCTAGATTGGTTAGGTGTCGCTTGGGAGCCTCCGTCATGATGTGGAGTTGAACCAAGGAGTTTGTAAGGGCAAGGAGATCGCCTACTTCGTGAAGATCTACCCGAGTAAGGCTAGTCCTCCGTGGACGAGGCCATGATGGCATAGACAAGGTTGCTTCTTCGTGGACCCTTCGTGGGTGGAGCCCTCCGTGGACTCAAGCAGCCGTTACCCTCCGTGGGTTGAAGTCTCCATCAACGTGGATTGACGATAGCACCACCTATCGGAACCACGAGAAAAAATCTCCGTGTCTCCAACTTGCGTTTGCTCTTCTCCACCTCTCATTTACTATCGTGCAATTTACTTTCCGCTGCCACAACTCTAGAATTGCATGTGTAGGGTGATACTTGACTTGGTTGTCATTGTGAACTTGCTAAGAAACTACTCCAATCAAAAGGCAAAATTTTAAGTTGTCAAGTAGTCTAATCACCCCCTCTAGACATACTTCCGATCCTACAAGTGGTATCGAGCATTGGTCTCCATTGGATTGGTTTCCATTGCATTGGACTCCATAAGCTTGGTTTCACAACCTAGGAGAGTATGGCGTCTAGTGAGGGTAATTTCGAGAGGTCCTTACTTTGATGGTTCAAACTTTGCTAGTTGGAAGCATAAAATGAAAATGCATATTCTTGGACATAACCCCGCCGCATGGGGCATTATTTGTGTTGGCTTGCAAGGTGAGTTCTTGAAGAAGGAAAAGTTCGGATCGCGAAGCTACTGCGATGAGTTGCGGATGTTACAGAACAATGCTCAAGCTTGTGACATTCTCTTCAATGCTTTGTGTCCCGAGGAGTTCAACAAGATCAGCCGTCTTGAGAATGCAAAAGAGATTTGGGATACTTTGGTCGAAATGCACGAAGGTACCGAGTCCGTGAAGGAATCAAAGCTAGATGTTCTTCAAGGTCGACTTGACAAGTTCAAGATGAAGGAAGGTGAAGGGGTCGCTGAAATGTATTCTAGGCTTGCTCTCATCACCAATGAGATGGCAGGCTTAGGAAGCGAAGAAATGACCGACCGATTCATCATCAAGAAGATTCTCAGAGCTTTGGATGGAAAGTATGACACCGTGTGCACTTTGATCCAAATGATGCCAAACTACAAAGATCTCAAGCCTACCAAGTCATTGGAAGGATTGTTGCTCATGAGATGACACTTAAAGATAAGGAAGAGCTTCACAACAAGTCAAGTGGTGCTTACAAAGCTGCAGTTGAAGCTCCCACATCCTCAAGTGACAAGCTAGTTTCCAATGAAGAAATAAGCCTAATGGTGAAGAACTTCAACAAATTCTACAAGAGTAGAAGCAAGGAAAGAAGCTCAAAGTCTAGATCATATGATGAAAAGAGATCTTCTAGTCGTGATCGAAACTGCTACAATTGTGGAAGACCGGACACTACTCAAATGAGTGTTCGACTCCCCACAAGAGAAGAGAAGAATCTCCAAGAAGAAGAAGCTCAAGAGAAGAGTCGCCTCGAAAAGAGAGAAGGAGTAGAGATGATCGTTATGAGCGAAGATCCTCTCGGAGAAGCAAGGATTCGGAAAGGAAAGACAAGTCATCAAGGAGCTACACAAGAAGAAAACATCAAGCTCATGTTGGTGAATGGGTTTCGGCTCCGACTCGACAATCACTCGAAAGAAGCTATCACTCCAACTCCGAATACTGATCAAGATGAAGGTGTTGCGGTCTTGCTCTCGTGTCCTCCAACTCCAACTCCTATGACATATTTGATTCACCAAATGAGGGAATTGGAAGATGCTTCATGGCAAAAGGCCCCAAGGTATCACATCCTGAGTTTATTGACTTTGATAGTGATGAGGATGACTTGCTTGGTGAAGATGAGCTTTTACATGATAAATCTAGTGAGCTTAGTAATGATGAACATGCTAGTAGTCTTTATAGTCGAGAAGAGTCGAATGACAATGCTATGAAGGATATTGAGCGTCTAACTAAAGAACTAAACACTCTTAAGTTAGCTCATGAAACAACTCAAGAAGATCATAGAGAGCTCCTAAGATCTCATGAGAAGCTACGCTTCGAGAAGCTCAATCTAGAGCAAGAACATGAGTTTCTAAAAGCTATCAATGACGATCTTGAAAGAAGAGTTCTTCATATCTTGCCAAACGACTTCTCTTGTCTAATTTCTTGCCACCTATCAAAACTAAGCATGACAAGCATAAGAAAAATTCTTCATCTAGTAGTAACAATAATCATGCTAAATCAAATGTTGTTACTTCTAGTAATTCTCTTGATTCCACTAACAATGTTTCAAGCCAAGTTTCACTTGAGCAAGAAAATAGTCTATTGAAAGGGATTATAGAGAAAGGTGTCTACAAGAGTCTTGCGGAAGCAAAAGCTTTGAGGAAATTGTTCGCAAACAAGGAAGACAGGAAGAATCAAGGAATTGGTTTTGAGCGAAAGTTCAACGCCGAGGGTGTTGAATGGGAAGAAGGTCAATATCCCACTCCAAAGTTCGTCTCTCAAGAGGAGAAGTATGATCCTACTTCTTCCAATGAGGAACAAGCTCAAGATGACCTTCCACCACAAGACCACAAGCTAAAAGGCAAGGACAAGCTTCAAGAGGAGATTGATGCATTCATTGAAGCACCCAAGGCCATGGTCAAGTGGGTTCCCAAGGCAACTTCAAGTTCTACCTCGACAAGCTCAACTACTACCCCAAGGATTCCCATCAAGATGATGTGGATCCCGAAGAAGAAGAACTAGAGAGTTCTTGAGGGTGACTCCGCCAATATACTTCACACACATTCATTTTGGCAAGGACTTGTGCAATCAACTTCCACATCTTGCACTAGTTCATGGAGTCACAAACCCTCATGTTGGTAAGTCAAGGGACAAGGTAATCATTGCTTTCATGGACATCATCTATTGTGAACTTCAATCTATGTCCATGGATATTCTTGTTTGTTCCTTGTGGGACTAACCCATGTAGGTATTGAAAGTGCCGAATCCAAAGGATTGCTCCCAACTCTTGATGATCTTCATCAACATTGAGCATCCACATCTTCAACATCTACATGAAGTCTTCAACGACAACCCAAGGTTAGTTTGACCCTTTAAAAGGGGTTCTCACATCAAGGGGGAGCTTTGCTCTAAAGAAATGAGCTAAAGCATCTTCTAACGATGTGAACACATCAATGCTTTATGGAAAAGTGGTAACCCCACTTGTGCTTAAACGATGAGTATGACCTATGATCAAATGTTCTCATTTGACTCCTAAGTCAATATACTCATATATAGATGACCTAGTCATCGCCAAATTGTGTGCCAGCTGTTAGTGTTTTGTGTGTGCATGTTTGACACATATTTCATTTGCTATCTTATTGTGTGAGCATGTTGGATGCATGATTTTATCCATTCGAGGACATCCATTTGTTGCTTTGGTCTTTTGGATTTTTCTTTTTGACCAAATGGATGGACAAGAATGCCTAAGTTCCTCCCCTAGCTATCTATGCTTTCTTGTCTCAAACTCTATTCATGCTTATATCACAAACTTTGAACAAGACTTTTTCGGACAGACCGAGTGAGGAGCACTCGGAGCCACCGATCCGTCAAAAGCCTAACTTCCAAAACCTTCTAAGTACTTTCGGTCAAACCGATACACTCAAATCGGATGACCGAAATCACTTGATTGATCTAGGTTTTCACCTCGGTGAAACCGAAGTTTCAAATTCGGCGTGACGAAGTGTGTAATCGCACGCAGATTAACCATCTCGGTCCCACCGAAGTTTTCAAACTCGGTCCCACCGACAACCGAAGGTATATATACTCGAGGACGAGCGCGTTGATTACTTCTTCAAACGCTTCGCCTCAAACCCTTCGCTGCCGTCGCCTTGGTCTCCGGATCGTCTCCGCCGTCGCTGCGCCCGCCGCTGGTCTCCATCGCCGTCAGCGGTCCTTCTCATCGCGCCGTTGCGCCGAGTGAAGCTCCACCGCATTGGGTGAGTTTCATCCTCTCGTGCTCAACCGCTGATTCTATGCACGTTAGGTGTTGCCATGTTTCTTGCCAAGATTGAGATCTCCCTATCCAGCCGTTTAGGTCATAGAACAAATTTCGAGTGAAAATTTTAGGGTTAGGTTTCGCGAACACATCTCGGTGTGACCGATTCGACATTTTCGGATGACCGATTTGGCCTCTGGCCATTACAGACCGCACTTTTCGGTGAAACCGAGTTGTAAATCGGTAAGACCGAAGTGAAGATTCAGTGAAACCCTAGTAGTCTCGGGTAGATCGAAACCCATTTCGGTCCAACCGAAAGTGGTGTATGTGGTCTGTTTAGACACTTCGGTTTCACGAATTGATAGACTCGGTCGACCGACATGTATTCTGTGAAAACCTAAAACTAAAGTTTGAACTCAATCTTTTGCAAAATCCTCTGCAGTTTGTGATAACTCTTCTATTCTCGCCTATACCTATTCTATTCACGGGTTGTCGGTCATGTACGATGGAAGTACAATGTCGAACAGTGTCCGAGATGCCGTTGAGATTCAGAGGCAGCTACAAGTCCGAAGCAAGCAGCTTTTCAGATGATGGAGAGAAGCACTCCAAGTGGACTGCTGCAGCTGCTACGGGGCAGGAGGAAGAGGAATTCGATGAGGAGGATTCAGACTTTGTTGCAGATGAGGAGATAACTTCTAAGCCAAAAGGCAAGTGGTTGCCAAGAGCTATCAAGGGCAACAATCAAAGAAAGGCACAAGCAAAGTGACAAAATCCTCTGTTGCACGAAGCTCAGCATGGAAGAAACCTCCAAAGCAAGATCAAGAAGACTTCCAAGAGGAAGAGGAAAGTTCATGAAGAAGCGATGATGATGATGATTTCGATGAGGAAGCACCTCAGCCTCCTCGAAGCGAAGTTGATGGGTGATGCCATCGGTAGGAGCACCCACAAAAGCTAAGCAATCAGCTCCAGCAAAAGGCAGCCCAAGCCAAACCTGCTGCCAAGCCCAAGAAGACTGTGAGGAACATACCGCTTCAGAGAAGAAGAAGGACAATGTGCCACTGCAGAATCGATGATGAGGCTCATGTTTTGCTCAAGCTCGCATGTAAACCGCCAGTTCATAATGAAGCTCATCCTCGAGCTGAAAATATGAAAGAGAGGAAGGACAAAGGTCTCAGGCTATGGAGGCGAGTTGATCCATATGCCACCAGGAGAAGAACAGCAGTTGACTCAAGATTCCACACAAGAGAGCAACAAGACTTTTATGAGGCAAGTGCTCATGGATAAGAAGCCAATTATTGCCGACACGAGATATGTAGATCGGGATTACATCGAAGTGAAGAGCAGAGACTACTTCCCACATGTGCATGAAAGCTTCTTTGCTTGTGGGATTGCGAGTTCGTTGGTCGAAATTGTGCTTGGAGCGATGAGATGATCATGCAGTTCTATGCCACCGCACACTTCTATCCAGATGGCAGGATTGTATGGATGACAGAAGGGCAGAGATTCCATTCTACTGTTGAAGAATGGAGAGCATTGCTGAATGCACCTGTATCAAGGGATGATGATGTTGATGTGTATGGCATTCCGAAGAAAAATCACGAGTCAATGAAGAACATGTACAATGAGGTAAAGGAGAAGGATGTTGAGATATGGAAGCTTGGTTCAGTCTACTATCTTCAGGCAGGTCTCCCAACCACCAACACCATTCTGAGGCATACTTTGATGCCTAAGTCAGGGGACCACCGCATGATAAGAGGGTACTCTATCAACATGCTGCACATTCTAGATCAGAAGACACCTTTTAAGGTGATGGACCTGATAGTTGAGACTATCAAGAGGACAGCAGCAGACCAGAAGAGGTCGTGTGGGTTTGCTCCGCATATTCAGATGCTCATTAATGCCAAGTTTGGCACGGACACCTACTGTTGGATAGACCCCACTTGCCACTGCAGCCTGAACATGAGGATAACGAGGTTGTGATGACTGAGGATGCTCCCACATCTGTAGAAGGACATGCTAAGTCTGAAGCTGCCAAACAAGCTAAAGCTGAGAAGGAAGCAGCAGCAAAGCCCAAGAGCGTTGCAGAACAACTTCTTGAAGCCACTCAGAGAATTGAGCTACGCCTGGCCAGCATAGTGCAGTCTCAGGAGAGCCTTGAGAGGATAGTTGAGGATAAGTTCCATGCTCTGGACGTTAAGCTGACTGAAGTGCAGGTCACCGTCAACAAGCTTGAGGCAGACATCGAGGAAGCTAAGAGGGAGAAGGCAGAACTCATGAGGGAGATGGAAGGTGATATGGTCCAGGATGACTATGAGCAGCCTGCTCCAGTGCCCACAAAGCCCAGATCATTGCTATTCGATTGTCGGACCCTGGGCTACTACATCAAGCACCTCCTACAGCTCCGTCGGTTCCGGCACCACCAATATCCACTCCTCCAGCTCCACAGACTTCAGCAGAAGCTTTGCAGATGCAGCTATCTCCACTCCATCGACGCAGACAGAGCCGCCAGCAGAGTCCCGAGTGACGATTAGCTCTATACCTTCGAACTTTTGGTAACTTGTTGCCAAAGGGGGAGAAATTGTATAGATCATAGGCTTCGAGAGAGAGAGTGCTCGTTTTTGCTCTTTCGTTTGCGGTTTTCCTTGAGATACTTTTGAGTTCTTTGAGATACTTTTGAGTTCTTTGAGATACTTCGTGTGTTTGATACTACGTTTGCTCTATCTTGATGAGTACTTGATCATACTGTGCTTAATGTGTGCTTGATGCTTATCATATTCCATTCATATCTTGTATGATCATTTACTCATGTCTTGGTGATTGGGTGCATGCTATTCATTCTTATCATTTTGTGCGCTCCACCAAGATGTATGTGACATGGAAGAGTAACCCATGATCCTAATCGATTGTGCATTTGCATTCAAACGCAAATCTTAAATAATGCACAAATTTAGGGGGAGCTCTTGCTTATCACATACTTCTCAAAGCGACGATGTTATTCATTGATTATATCATTTGTCGAAGCTTTGATCTATATGTTGTCATCAATTACCAAAAGGGGAGATTGAAAGTGCATCTAATCCCGGTGGTTTTGGTAATTAATAACAACATATATATCATTGAACTAATCATTTCTTGAGAATATTTGAGAAAGTTCATTGATATGGGTATGGCAATGACCGATGATGTGGACCCCTCAAAATGCTAAGGAAAACATTGGCAAAAGCTCAAGACTCCATTTTTGGTTTAGTGATCCAAGATCACATTGAGTCCATAGGAAAGCCAATACTATTAAAAGGGGTGAGGTTATGATGATGATCTGGTTGCTCTAAGTGCTTAGTGATTTATCTCTCAAACTATCGCAATCTTTCACTCCAACATAAACCCATAAGTAATCTCGGTCCCACCGATTCCAAACTCATCACACCGAGATGAACCACCTCACCATATACCCAAACCCTAAGAATCTCGGATTTTCCGATTCCAAACTCGGTCATTCGAAATTGGTGTTGCCAAGCTTCTGTAACCTTCGTACTCAAATCGGTGTCACCGAGATGAGAAAGTCGGTCCCACCAAAATTGGCAAACCCTAGACTTTGGAAGAATCGGACTAACCGAGATTGTATTTTCGGTCCCACCGAAAATCCCAACGTTCACAAGATTTGAACTTTCGGTCTCACCGAGTTGTCAACTTCGGTCTGACCGAGATTGGTCAAATGTGTGTAACGGTTGGATTTTGTGTGGAGGCTATAAATACCCCTCCACCTCCTCTTCATTCGTGGAGAGAGCCATCGAAAGAACTACCACTCCTACCTTACATTTCGAGAAGAAAACTACCTACCCTTGTGTTGAGATCAAGTTGCTCCACTCCTACCATATGAAACTTGATTTCTAGCCTTCCCAAGTTGCTTTCCACTCAATCCTTTCTTCCACCACAGCCAAATCGGTGAGGAGAGTTGAGTGTTGGGGAGATTATCATTTGAAGCACAAGAGCAAGGAGTTCATCATCACCAACACCATCTATTACCTTTTGGAGGGTGGTGCCTCCTAGATTGGTTAGGTGTCGCTTGGGAGCCTCCGTCATGATGTGGAGTTGAACCAAGGAGTTTGTAAGGGCAAGGAGATCGCCTACTTCGTGAAGATCTACCCGAGTAAGGCTAGTCCTCCGTGGGCGAGGCCATGATGGCATAGACAAGGTTGCTTCTTCGTGGACCCTTCGTGGGTGGAGCCCTCCGTGGACTCAGCAGCCGTTACCCTCCGTGGGTTGAAGTCTCCATCAACGTGGATTGACGATAGCACCACCTATCGGAACCACGAGAAAAATCTCCGTGTCTCCAACTTGCGTTTGCTCTTCTCCACCTCTCATTTACTATACGTGCAATTTACTTTCCGCTGCCACAACTCTAGAATTGCATGTGTAGGGTGATACTTGACTTGGTTGTCATTGTGAACTTGCTAAGAAACTACTCCAATCAAAAGGCAAAATTTTTAAGTTGTCAAGTAGTCTAATCACCCCCCTCTAGACATACTTCCGATCCTACAATAGCAGCAGGGGCTGTGGGTGTAACAATGGTATTGATGTCCTCATCACCTCCCCGCTCCCTCTTTCCCATGGCCGCCAGTCCGCACTCGCACTCCGCGACCTCGCGCCCCGCGGTGGAGCGCCCTGTAGTGTCTGGCCTTGGTCTGTCATCCTGCTCGGCGTCGTCGGCTGCCCCGGAGGGGGTCGAGGCCTCGTCGAGGCCGCTGGTTGCTGAGGTCGAGGGCCCGCAGCTGGTGCCGTGGGAGCGTCCGCCCCCCCCTCTGGGCGTGCCAAGTGGAGGCGTCGCCATGACCCGGCTGCGCAGCCACCGCGCGCCCAGCCGCGGCCTTCCCCCCTCCCCACGAGGTGTCGCCGGAGATGGTGGGCCTGTGCTTCCGTTGCTTCCAGGATGGGCACTACAGGAAGGACTGCACCAACGACATCGTCTGCTTCAGGTGTGGGTTGTCGGGACATGGATCTCGGGACTACAAGAGGCCCCGCAGCCCTTCATCGCCGGAGGAACTTCGAAGGCTCGTTGTTGAGAAAGTAGCTCGCCGGGGCATGGGCTCGCTCTGTCGATCGCGCCTTGGGGGCGTCGGGCGGCACCTCCCCTGCCGCCGCCTCCTGCGCCGGCTTCGGTGCCGCCGGTCTGGCCTCGCCTCCCTTCCCCGCCTTCGTCGTCGCCCCCTAGGCCTCCGGTCTGGCCCCGTCCTCACCCGGTGCCGCGCCCGGTGCCTCCCGCGGACGAGGAGTTCGACCCGTCGGAGCTCTACATCGTGCGCCGTTCACAATCCGTGGAGGGTCTGGAAGGCCGGCTGCAGCTATCCATGGTGGCTTACGCGGCGGGTGCTAGGAAGGATATCTCGTCGGAGTTCATCCTCGAGGTGCTGCAGGCTAAGGTGGGCATTGACCCGGAGTGGGTGTCCGTGCATCGTTTCCGGTTGGAAGATTTCCTCATTGTCTTCGCGCGCCCGGAGCACAGGAACAGTCTTTGCGCTATGCCGGTGGTGGATCATCGTGGGGTCAGATTGTTCTTTCGCCAGTGGAATCGGCAAGCCCAAGCTGTGCATTCGGTTTTCAGATCCAAGGTGTGGATCGAGTTGGAGGGCATCCCGCCGCACGCGTGGGAGCTGGAGGTGGTGCAGCGGATTTTGGGATCGTCCTGCCTGGTGGATGCGATGGCACCGGAGACGAGCTCTCGTGCGGACCTCTCCTCTTTCAAGGTCACGTCGTGGACAGCAGACCCGGAGGCGATCCCGACGCTCCGGTGGCTGGGGGTGCCCAGACCTAGCCTAGGGGTGCGGCCCTCTCAGCCGGCGCTGCTACAATACAAAGTCCTCATTCATCTCGTGCAAGTTCAGGATTTCGCGGAGGTGGAGGAGCCATGGTTTCTTGGAGGCGGGTCTTCTAGCAGTGGCCAGAGCGGTTTGCCGGATTCTGAGGGCAGCATGGATGGGGGCGGTGGAGCCGTCGCTCGCCGCCGGTCATGGCAGTTCGGTACTCGGGACTCACGGGGTGGGCGGAGTTCGGGGCGTGCCGGCTCCGGTGCGGGTGCGACTAGCAACGGCCGTGGTCCGGCAATGGCGGCCATGGAGTGGATGCTGCCCGCCATGGAGGTTTCACCGTTGGTGGCCCCGGTGCGCCAGCTGGGCCACGTAAGCGACCGTATTGCGGTCAGGACCTCAGCCTTTGACCGATTGACTGGGCCAGCTCAGGATCAGGATCAGGATCAGGTTCAGGATCAGACAGGCGCAACTCGACTGGGGCCCAGAGAGCTTTCGCCAGACACTTTGGAAGTGGATCGTGGCCCCGCGCATGTGGGAGTTTTGGTGGTGGAAGAGGTAGAGGACCAACGGCAACAGCTGGCATCAATTGTGGTGGTACCCGAGGTGCCCCTGATCGTGGACCCTGCATTGGATCCCAAGGACGCGGTAGGGGGTGCTGGCATGTTTCAGATCCCGGTTCAGGCTGATGCGACCATCACGGGGGTCGAGGAGCAGGAGCCTATCCAGGGCACTCCATAGTCGCAGGAGGGCCCGACCGCAGTGCTGGCAGTTTCGGAAGGGGACAGGACGGAGGTGGGGCATTGCTGTTCGAATGGACGTGCACCCGACCCCACTCCACTGGTGTTGGGCTTCAAGACAGTGCGGTGCCAGGAACTGAGTGCAGATACGCATTTGCTGGTGGATAAGGCTGCGGATCGGGACCCACTGGTGCATGCCCCCTCTGCATGCAATGGTCCGCATCCATGCTTGGTGGGGCAGGACGCGATTGGCCAATCCCCCCTGTCTGCCAATGATTACCAGCTTGCTTCGGCTAGAGGCGCGGATCCACCTGCTGGCTCTTCGCGGTGCGAGGTGGGCCCAGCGGCGCATGCCCCTGCATGCCTGGAGATGCGGGACGTGGCTGTCTCATCCCCCATGCATGGCGATGGTTCCCAGTATGCTTACACTCAAGGAGTGTACGTTGAAGCTCAGGGCACTACGGATGTGGGTCTGCAGTCAGCGGTGCATTTGGCACAGGACTCCTCGGGCGCCAAGGGAGTTGTGCGGCAGGAGGAGGTTGCGTATGGACGAATGAAGACATTCTGCTCTAACCTAATCAAGAGGCTAGCACCACCCATCCTAAAGGAAGTTAATGCTTCGTCCCTTCAATCGGAGGCGGAGCTTTTCACCCCCCGCCCCACGACTAGAGCTGCCAAGAGGGCGGGGTGCATGCTACATCAAAGGCAACGCCGGCGGAGAATGTTCTGTTGAGGGCACTTGGCTTGGTTCCGGAGGACCTGGAGCTAGATGAGGCGACTGTGGAAGAGCTCAAGGAGCTGTTTGACTCACCACTCCGTGAGCAGCATGTGCGAGTGATTGTGGCAATCTTCGGAAAAATGTTACCACCACGGCCCGAGATTGAGGGAGGCAACACGTTGGCACTGGCTGCGTAGTCTTGTCTTGTACGGACGGTGGAGTTTTTTCACATGTTTTTGAATGGATCCAAGCCCTTCGATTACATGTTGGAATGTGCGAGGTTTGAATAACCCGGCGAAGAAGAAGGCGGTGAGGGAGTTTATCTCATCCGTCAAGTGTAACATGGTGTGTCTCCAGGAGACAAAACTGGATGTTGTAGACCAATTTACTATCATGCAATGTATCGGACCATCGTATGATGGCTTTGCTTACCTTCCGGCGATAGACACCCGTGGGGGTGTGGTCTTGGCATGGGATTCGACCGTGGTGAAGGTGGATCATGTTGTGCTGGATACGCACGCTCTCACCGGTCAGGTGCATAACATTGACGGGAGCTTATGGTGGATCACAGTAGTGTATGCTCCACAAGGAGACGAGCAGAAACTAGAGTTTTTGCAGGAGCTACGACATCGAAGGACGGCTTGCCCCGGTCCTTGGATGCTTCTGGGAGACTTTAACATGATTCTCAGGGCCTCGGAGAAGAACAACTCTAACTTGAATCGGCGAACCATGAACTACTTCAAAGCTTTCGTGGATGATCTCGAACTGAAAGAACTGTACATGCATGGGAGGCTCTTCACGTGGTCCAATGAGAGGGACAACCCTACTCTTGCAAAAATCGACCGTGTCCTAGTCTCGGTGGATTGGGATCTTGTGAACCCGGACTGCTTTCTCCAGGTGCTGGGAGCAAACGTCTCGGACCATGCCCCACTTCACTTATGTTTGCAGGCCATGTGCACCCCCAAGCGGAGATTTAGATTCGAGATCTATTGGACTAAGCTGGAAGGGTTTGAGGAGGCTGTCCGAGAGGCCTGGGTGTGCGATGAGGCCATCGTGGATCCCTTCAAAAGACTTGATGCCCTATTTCGGAACGCGACCATGTCTCTGCAATCGTGGGGGCAGAGGAAAACGGGGAACATCAAAGTCAGGTTGGCAGTAGCAAACTGGGTGATCCTAAGGCTAGAGCAAGCGCAGGAGTCCCGCACCCTCACCGTGGAAGAGCTGTGGTTGTGGAGAACCTTGAAGATGACGGTGCTTGGGCTGGCTACGCTTGAGAGAATGATTGCCAGGCAACGCTCGAGGATTAGATGGCTGGGTGCTGGGGATGCCAACACCAGACTTTTCCAGGCAGTGGCTAACGGAAGGCCCACAAAGAACTACATTGCGCATGTCAAGGAGGGAGATAATATTATCACTGAGCAGAACCAAAAGGAAGAGGTGTTCACCACCGAATTCAAGAACAGGATGGGAAAGTGCCAAGCCAGAGATTTCACCCTTAACCTTGATTACCTTGAGATGGAAGCTGTGGATCTCCAGGATCTTGACGCCATATTTACGGAGGAGGAGATTTGGAATGTAATCA
Source organism: Aegilops speltoides (assembly GCA_021437245.1). NCBI lineage: Eukaryota > Viridiplantae > Streptophyta > Magnoliopsida > Poales > Poaceae > Aegilops > Aegilops speltoides. Next base: position 302,599,607 of record CM038141.1, on the reverse strand, counting down.
AAGACCTTCCGGCTGATCGAGCGCCAAGACCGGACAGATTTATTGGCATGTTCTACCAGAAGGCATGGCCTATTATCAAGCAGGACATTATGGCCGCCATTATGAAGCTTTATGTCGGAGACAGTCACGGGTTTGGCAAGTTAAACAAGGCGCTGATCACTCTCATTCCCAAGCGCGCAGATGCTGACTCGGTGGGAGATTTTCGCCCAATTAGCCTAACACATAGCTTTGCGAAACTCTTCGCCAAGGCGCTGGCTATCAGGGCAAGGAGATGAATGAAGGAAATTGTCCAGGCCAATCAGTCAGCTTTCATCGCCGGACGATGCTTACATGACAATTATCTCCTGGTCAGACAGATCGCCAGGAAACTTCACGCACGAAAAACACCCGGAGTGTTCCTGAAGCTCAACATTACGTGGGCGTTTGACTCCTTATCCTGGCCGTTTTTGTTCCAAGTGCTGAGAAAGAAAGGCTTTGGGGAGGCGTGGATCAGGTGGGTGGCCATTTCGCTTCAGACAGCTAGTACTAAGGTTGTGGTCAATGGATGTCCGGGACAGAGCTTTGTTCATGCATGCGGCCTTCGCCCAGGGGACCCAATTTCACCACTATTATTTGTCATCGCAATGGAAGCCCTAACGGTGATGTTCAGGAAAGGCGCTGAGGAAGGGGTGATCAGCAACCTCACTGGGATCTCCCCGACTCAAAGATTATCAATCTACGCGGATGACGTTGCTTTATTCATCAAGCCAACGGAGATGGACTTGATCTTTGTTAAGCAAGCGCTAGCAAGCTTTGGGCATGCTTCAGGCTTGGAGGTGAACTACAGGAAATCTAAGGCAATCTTGATTCAGGGCACGGAGGACGACCAGCGCAGGGTTGCCGCTCATCTGCAATGTGACTTTGGGCAGTTCCCTTGTAAGTATCTGGGCATTCCACTGGCGATCCATCAACTGTCCAGAGCGGACTGGCAGCCTCTCGTTGATCAAGTGAGGAGTCTATTACCATCCTGGCAACGCGATCTTATTCAACGGCCGGGGCGTCTTGTTCTCATCAAATCAGTGGTGGCTGCGAGGCTCATTCATCACCTTATGGTGCTAGACGCTCCTGACTGGGTGTTTGATGAGATTAATGCCAAGATGAGGTCGTTCTTTTGGGCTGGGAAAGATAAGGTGAACGGCGGACAATGCCTTGTGGCATGGAACACCGTATGTCGCCCAACAAGGTTTGGAGGCCTCAGAGTTAAGAATCTGAAACTGCAAGCTATGGCACTCTGGATGAGATGGGAATGGTTGAGGCGAACGGACTTGGATAGACCCTGGCAAGGCATACCGTTCTTGGTCGATGAGGAAGCGAGGCAGCTCTACAACCAACTCGTGCAAATCACGGTGGGTGCCGGCAACAGAGTGCTCTTCTGGAAGGATCGATGGATGAACGGCTTGGCGGTTGAAGACATTGCGCCGGCCATCTTGCCTTTGGTTCCCACCAGAGTGCAAAACAAGCGGACAGTCGGCCAGGCCATGGTGGATAGCACGTGGGAGATGGATATCAATGGAGAGCCACCTTTCATGGCCCTTATACAGCTCATGCACCTCAGAGTGGCTTCTATGGATGCTTTTCGTAACCCACAAGCGCCGGATACGTTTACATGGCCGTGGGACGCTTTGGGGCATTACACAGCTCGGTCCGTGTATCGGGCTCTGCATCTTGGGCTTGCGACCTCTCCAACGTATGAGTGCATCTGGAGGAGTGGGGCGATCCTCAAATGCAAAATCTTTGCATGGCTTGCGGTGCAATATAGACTCTGGACTTCGGACCGGCGAGCGAGGCACGGCCTGCAGGATAGTACGGTGGCTTGCTACACATGCTTACAAGAAGAAGACACGGTTGATCACATACTTATCCATTGCCCCTACGCTCGGGAGGTGTGGCACCTATGCTTCACACAAATCTGCGTCACCGTGAGGCATCCACAACCTGGCGATTCACTTGAGACATGGTGGCTTCAAGTGAGGAATGGTATTGTGACAAGGGATAGAAGAGGTTTTGACACTATTGTCATCTTTGTCGCCTGGTCACTATGGAAACAAAGGAATGCCAGAGTCTTTGGGCGGCTGGAGCAATAGAGGAGGCCGAGCCAATTGGTGCACCAAATCTTCGATGAGCTTAGAGAATGGGACGAGGCCAGAGTGGGAAGAATACACCATTTTGTGAGAAGTTAGATCTTTTTATTCCCGTAGGTGTTGAGTGGGTTTGCTAGCATGATGTTCGCATCTATGCCTAGCCTCTTGTAATTATGTTTGCTCTCTTCTATAAAAATATGGTACGCCATTGGCGTACTCTCGAAAAAAAAGTCCACATGTGCTCAACGATGTCATCTTGGAGCTGCATATGAGTATGTCAATCACACATTTCATGATGAAATTGGGTGAGTTGTTCAAATGTTACCAGTTCCTGGTGTTTAGACTCAACATTTTCATCCTGAAAATCAAACCTCTAGGTCGTAGATGTTGTCAGCACGCTCATCATCCACGATCATGTTGTGCATGATCAAACAATCAGTCATCACCTACCAAAGTTTTCCAGTGCTTCATGTCAATGCAGGGTTTCGGGCGATACGCCGTCGAGATTGAAGCACACCAAAAGCGATCCACATCCTTCCTAGCACTTTCTTACTCTTAGGTAAATATCTGTCTCTTCTCTCCTTGCGGATTGGACATTGTCTTCAAAAGAGTTGATCACTCATGATAGATACCGTCAGCTAGGTAGTATCCCTTATTGTAATGGTGGCCATAGATCTCAAATTTGACCTCTAGGGAGTGGCCTTCTGCAAGCCTTGCGAACACTGGAGAACGTTGAAGCACGTTGATATCATAGTGAGAACCAGCCATGCCGACCAAAAAATGCCATATCCAAGGATCTTGTGAAGCCACTGCTTCTAGTATGAGTGTATGACAGTGACACCTTTCACATGCCCCTTGTACTGCCCCTGCCAAACATATGGACTATTCTTCCACTTTCACTGCATACAATCTATGCTACCAAGCATGTCTAGAAAGCCCCTACCGGCATTGATTGCCAACAACATTTCTGTATCAGCGGCAGTTGGCTCTCTCAGGTACTCAGGCCCAAACACTGCCACCAGGGCCTTGCAGAAACTGTACATTGATAGGAGACATATGGACTCACTCATACGTACTTGCCCATCCACAAGATCGCATTGAATTCCATATGCAAGCATGTGAATAGCCACAATGCATTTCTAGAAAGAGGAGAAGCCAAGCTTGCCAAAGGCATCCTCTTTGCACTCAAAGTATGGGTCATATGCTACCATTCACCACCGAATACGATTGAACACATGTCTTTCAATACGGAAGCAGCGGCGGAATCAAAGTGGTTTGAAGAGCGCGGTATTCTCAAAGTAATCGACATAGAGCAGGGCGTGACCGCTCTCCCTATTGCAGTTCAAGGCCAGAGCATGCCCCAGGATTGATCCCCTGAACCTAGGCCGCTGCCTAGCAAGGTGGTCATTGATGACCAATGTAGCCACCATAGCCACCATAAGCTCCTCGTCATCCGAGGATGAATCATCCAATGAACAAATGAAGTTGTGGAAAAAAAATACTCGTTCCCTCTATCCATGGTACCTTGTGAGCAAAGTGTCGAACACCTTGCGGTCATGGTGGAGACATGCCCAGGAAGATCACCTGGATCTCCCCTTGTAGGCAGCAGGCAAAGTTGGTGTTGATGCCCGGCATTTGTCCTGTGCCTGCCGGAAGGTGCTGGGATCGATTGGCGCCATCGGGTAGTACTTTGCTTCTAGGGTTGATAAATTTTCACAATAAGTATGTGAGTTCTTTATGAAGAAGGTGACTCCATGGATTATATGCACTCCTACCTTTCTGCAATTTGTTAGCCTTTTCGGTATCATGCATTGCCCTCTCTCACCTTGAGAGTTGGTGCAAACTTCGCCGCTGCATCCAAACCCCATGATATGATACGGTCTATCACATATAAGCCTCCATATGTCTTCCTCAAAATATCCACCATACCACCTATTATGGCAATTCCATAGCCATTCCGAGATATATTGACATGCAACTTCAACCGCTCCGTCATGACTTGTGTGTTCATCGTCATATCGCTTTGCATGATCATAGAGAGCTGACATGATATGTGTGGCACAACCACCATTCATCATTATTATACATGTTACGCTAGATCATTGCACATCCTGGTACACTGCCAGATGCATTCATGTAGAGTCATATTGTTTCAGTATCGAGTTGTAGTACCGAGTCGTAAGTAAATAAAGTGTGATGATCATCATTATTAGAGCATTGTCCCAGTGAGGAAAGGATGATGGAGACTATGATACCCACAAGTTGGGATGAGAATCTAGAGGAAAAAAGAGGGAAGAGAGAAGGGGCAATGTTACTATCCTTTTACCACACTTATGCTTAAGAGTAGCACCATGTTCTTCATATAGAGAGTCTCCTAGGTTATCACTTTCGTATACTAGTGGAAAATTTTCATTATAGAACTTGGCTTGTATATTTAGATGATGGGCTTCCTCAAATGCCCGAGGAATTCATGAGCAAGCAAGTTGGATGCACACCCACTTAGTTTTCGTTGATCTTTCATACACTTATAGCTCTTAGTGTAGTCGTTGCATGGCAATCCCTACTCCTTGCACTGATATCGATTGATGGGCATCTCCATAGCCTGTTGATCCGTCGAGTTCATGCGAGACTTTCTTCCTTTTTGACTTCCCTTATTGATCTCTACCATGACATTATATTCCACCTATACTGCAATATCCATGGCTCACACTCATGTATTACGTGGGGTTGAAAATGTTGAAGCGTGTTAGAAGTACAATCCAATTGCATGGTTTGACACCGGGGTGCTTATGATTTATATTTATGCGAAGAAGGCAGAGTCATGCAATGATAACATGATAAAATGAGTAGGGATAACATTCCTGAAGGATCGTATATTTTTAAAAAGTAATGATTATGCTTCTTATAATCATGGATATTATTATGTTGATATTGTTACTTCATCTTTTCTCAGTAATTATACCATAAAGAGATTACATGATATACATGTTAGGTACCATTAAACATCAAAAAATATGTTTTTATCATTTACCTACTCGAGGACGAGCATGAATTAAGCTTGGGGATGTTGATACGTCTCCAACGTGTCGATAAGTTTTGTATTGTTTCATGCTATTATATTATCAATCTTGGATGCTTTATATGCATTTTATGTTATTTTATATCATATTTTGTGACTAACCTATTAACACAGTGCCCAGTTGAAAGAACATGCGGTGCCCCCATGTTTGGTTTTGGTAATTGATGACAATCTCTATGGACTAATGGTTGCCTTGAGTTATATTTGAAGGTTTTCTCCGTAGGATTTTCTTGAAGTCCATCTGTTGGTTTCAAGGAGTTTATGAGTTGACCAAGGTACTATTAAGGAATTATCCAAAGATTGGTCATGTGAGTGTTGAGCTTATTGCAAGCATGTCTTGAAGAAGAAGATTGCGTGATCATTCATATTTACCTTCAAGACATCAACCAAATGAAGAGAGTTGGAAAAATTCAAGGTTGATCAAGACTAAGTCAAGAATGAATCAAGTTGATCAACTCACAAAGCGTAGAAGATGTACCGAGAAGGATCAAGTGATCCCATGGTATGGTAAGCATTATCCATTGCACCTTGTGTACTAACCCATGGTCTATGTGAGAGTTCTATGTGGGGTTAGGTACATGTCCATGGGCTTGCGTCAAGAGGAAGATATCATACAACCCATGGAAAGGATGACATCAAGTGGTGATCGTCATCAAGATTGTCATCTGCAAGTTCAAGTGGACCTTCACGAAGAGATCAAGTGCTTGAATCTTGCCATCCATTGTGGTGTCAATGGACTTGTGAAGATGTGCCGAAGAGTGGCTCACCCATAGTGGACTATGGGAGAGAAATCATCTAGTCTTCATCGAGCCAACACAATCAAGAAAGGTGGTCCAACTTGAGGGAGTCAAGATCGTCATCATCTAGCTCAAGTGGACCATGTGCAAGGCAAAGGTTTGCCCTTGATAGGTTTTCTATTTTACCGGTCTCGTGGTGGTAGTTGGGAGACCGGGTTATAGGATCGTTTGCCGTACTATCAAGGGGGGCTCTCAAGTTGGTAGCTTGATCGTATCGTTAGTAGAGAGCTTAGAGCTTATGGTCATGTTTCTTGCATCATGTTTCTTGGTTCTTGTTTGGTTCTCTTTGTGAGTCTTAGAGCTTATGGTCATCTTGATGACAAGCTTGAGTTCATCGAAAACGGAGTTCGCATGCTTCTTCTATTGCATTTTCGGTGTTGGAGGTTTTACCGATCCTATTCGAGGAAGGGTTCTCACCTTTTTCTTTTGGGCCTTTTCTAATTTGCTTCTTATTGTTATTTCTATCAAGACTGTGTTAGGCCTTGTTGCTAGCTTTCCAACAAACTTGGTTTCGTTGAATTCGGAGTCCATTTGCAGAAGTTGTGGCAGTTTTGGTGTTTTGAAAAGGCTGCAGCGGTACTACCGCGAATTGGAGCGGATGTAATTTTTTACTACTGCTCCAGAGCAGTACTACCGCGGCTCCTACAGCGGTAGTACCGCTCCGGACCAAAAACTCGTCCCAAGTCATGCGGTGGTAGGCACGGATGTATTTTTTTAGTACCGCTACCCTTTGCGGTAGTACCGCGATCCCTAGCGGTAGTACCGTGAGGACGAGCGGTTGTACCGCTCTGTGCGGGCTGTGAGGATAACGGTTGGATTTTACCCCTCCTATAAAAGGGGGTCTTCTTCCCCATTGAACCTCATCTCTTAAGCTCGTGTTCTTCCCCCATTGTGGACCTTCTTCGAGCTTGCTAACTCTCAATCCCTCCATGGATTCTTGCTAGTTTTTGAGGGAAAAGAGAGAGGAGATCTAGATCCACATTTCCACCAATCACTTTCTCCTCTATGTGAGGGGAACCCCTTGGATCTAGATCTTGGAGTTCTTGGTGTTCTCCTTATTGTTCTTCCTCTCATTTTCCTCCCTAGCATTAGTTGCTTCGTGGAATTTGGGAGAGAAGGACTTGGGCACTCCATGTGCCCTTGCCATTGCATTTGGTGCATCGGTTTGAGTTCTCCATGGTGATACATGGAAGTTTAAAGTTGAGAAGCTTATTACTCTTGGGTGTTTGGGCACCCGAGAGCTTGTTCCTCTTGGGTGCCTTGGCGCCCTAGACGGTTGGTGTTGTTCGGAGCTCAATCATTGTGGTGTAAAGCTCCGGGCAAGCGTCGGGGTCTCCAATTAGGTTGTGGAGATCGCCCCGAGCAATTTGACGGGTACCGGTGACCGCCCCCAAGATTTGCCAAAGTGTACGGGTTCGGTGACCGCCCCCAAGGGTTGCCATTTGTACGGGTTCGGTGACCGCCCTCAAGGGTCCCTTAGTGGAATCACGGCATCTTGCATTGTGCGAGGGCGTGAGGAGATTACGGTGGCTCTAGTGGCTTCTTGGGGAGCATTGTGCCCCCACACCGCTCCAAACGGAGATTAGCATCCGCAAGGGTGTGAACTTCGGGATACATCATCGTCTCCGTGTTCCTCGGTTATCTCTTACACGAGCCCTTTACTTATGCACTTTACTTTGTGATAGCCATATTGTTTCTTGTCATATATCTTGCTATCACTTAGTTCTTTATCTTGCTTAGTATAAGTTGTTGGTGCACATAGGTGAGCCTAGCTGTTGTAGGTTTTGTGCTTGACAAATTAATCGCTAGGTTTATTCCACATTTGTTCAAGCCTAAACCGTAATTATTTGAAAGCGCCTATTCACCCCCCTCTAGGCGACATCCACGATCTTTCACCAGTGTCAGTTCCTATTTTTTGCTTGTTTTTGGCTTTTCAGAAAATCAATACCAAACGAAGTCCAAACATGATGAAACTTTACGATAATTTTTTCTGGAACATAAGGGACCCTAGAAGATTCAGGAGGAGGCCAGAAGACTTATGGGAGAGCCATGTGCTCACAGGGCGCGCCCCCTTAGCTCGTGGGTCCCACACAACTCTGTTTAACCTAATTCAACATCTATAAATTCACAAATATTCCCAAACCAACAGAGAGCTACCCGAAACACTTTTTTCACCGCCGCAAGTTTATGTTCTTTCGTGATCTTATATGGAGGCCTTTTCTGCTACTCTGTCGGAGGGGAAATCGATCACGGAGAGCATCTACATCATCCTTGCTGCCTTTCGATGATGTGTGAGTAGTTTACCACAGACCTACGGGTCCATAGCTAGTAGCTATATGGCTTCTTCTCTCTCTTTGATCTTCAATACAATGTTCTCCTTGATCTTCTTGGAGTTCTATCCGATGTAATCTTATTTTGTAGTGTGTTTGTTGGGATCCAATGAATTGTGGGTTTATGATCAGATTATTCATTGGAAGTAATTGAGTATTGTCTAAACTTTATTATGCATGATTGTTATCGCTTTGTATTTCTGTCTAATCCATCCGTTTGGTTTGGCCAACTAGATTGATTTATTTTCAGTGGGAGAGGTGCTTTGTAGCGGGTTCAGTCTTGCGCTTTCATCACCCAGTGACAAAATGGGTAGCGAGGCACATATTGTATTGTTGCTATTAAGGTTAAAACAACGAGGTTTAATCATATTGCTTCAGTTTACTTTGCCTATATCATCTCATCTTGCTTAAGGCGTTACTCTGTTTGTCATGAACTTAATACCATAGATGCATGTTGGATAGTGATCGATTGGTGGAGTAATAGTAGTAGATACAGACAAGAGTCGATCTACTTGTCACGGACGTGATGCCTATATAGATAATCATTGCCATGAATACGTCATAACTATGCATTTTTCTATCAATTGCCCAACAGTAATTTGTTTACCTTCCGTATGCTATGTGTTCGAGAGAGAAGCCTCTAGTGAAAACTACGGCCCCGGGGTCAACTATAATCATATTATAAAACCCAAAAATACCTTGCTACAATTTATTTACTTCTATTTTGTTTTGCAATTTATCCATCTACCTATACAAGATTTGATCCTTGAAAGTAACGAGTTCAAGGGGATTGACAACCCTCTTGCCGGCGTTGGGTGCAAATAGTTGCTTTTGTGTGTGCAGGTGCTATTCACTAGGATTTGCGTGGTTCTCCTTTTGGTTTGATAAACCTTGGTTCTCCTTGAGGGAAATACTTATCTCTACTGTACTGCTTCACCCTTCCTCTTCGGGCAAAATCCCAACGCAGCTCACAAGTAGCAGCACCCTTGAATCCTTGAGAGTGTGCTCGAAGGTGGGGAGGAACTCGTCAGTGATGCCGCGGTATATCAGGTAATGGAATTTAATAAAACTCCTATACCAACATTGTCCGCTAACCATGTGTAGTCGTTATGCAGCCCTTATGACTCCAAGAGCTGTCACACTTCCACTTCGTGGGTGTGATCCCCTGGTTGTTCACTCGTGCATAGTCCTTATTGATGGCAGCATGAAGGTCTTCCCCCTTGTTCCGGGCACGCTTAGAGCGCGAGCCCAAGGACTTCTTCCCCGCAGCAATTGCCGATCTCATTATTTTCTACACACAACAAAAATAGCGACAGGAAAATGTAAGTTTTACATAGGGACCAAGTACTAATACTATCTAAGATTGATCCTAACCTATTACTCTGAATCCTAACATGTGAATTGAATGAAAAATAAAAAATATTTGAATCTCATCTAGCATATGAACATGGATGAAATCACCACCAAAACTTGCAAATGAACCATGAATCGGAGGAGAAACTCATCGAGGATGAAAATGCACGGATCAAACGAACGAAATCCGCAAAGAAATGGAGGATTTTAGTTAGGGTTTGAGAGAGAGAGAGAGAGAGAGAGAGAGGTGAGAGGTTTGGGTTCTAGGGGAGGAAGAAGAAGTTACCCCCTGCGCTGGCAGCCTCATTATATGAAAATTCCAGTCGTACAACCTCTCATACAGGCGCGAGCGCCAGTATGGAACGCCGTCTCGCATTGATTTCTATTGATCTAGGTTTTGGGTACTTGGGTCGGGCGCTCTCATATGGATGTGAGCTCCCGTATTATAGACCTTCGTTTGCTCTGTTTTCCTAGGTTGATTTCGCTCAAGGGGTCAAATTACCACGCATGCGGGTGCTTGCCCTATTCGAAACACCGTCTTCTATGCTGGATGTTTTGGTGATTCTCGGCGGAGGTCTCATACGATGGCTCAAATGAGAGCGGGTAGTCGTATGATACACCATCGTTCTTCCTGACCTTCTTTGACGTTTCCTTTTGTCTTTTCATGCGACCGCACATACGGGCGGCTGCGCCCGTATGACACGCCGTCTTACTCCCTGATTGCTCTTCTCTCTTGTGTTGACATCGGATTTTGGCAAGGTACAAAAGGCAAGTAAGATGGCCTCAAGTAAAAGAGTTTTTGGCATGCAAAGTTTCAGGTCGCCGAGTGGAATAACTTTGATGTTTAACTTATCGCCATTCGACCTTATCTCGGTGGCCGAAGTTGTACTCCGAGTGACAAAATTCAACATTCCGAGTGGTTTTCGGCCGACCATGCCTTCAAGACGACCTCGGATGATGGAGTACTCTAAACGAATTGTCTTCGTCTCATCGACGTGATCGATTTTGATATATAAATCATCTCAATCCGAGTTCATATGCAAAAGTTAGAGGCAATACACTGCGGGCCGAAGCTGAGTGGAAATATGGCGCGAAGTACCAGACGCCATGTCTGATGGGTCGCGCGAGCAATTCGGCCTTCAAGACGGCATTGAATCGAAAAACCTTCAACACGAAAAAGTTTCGTCTCGTCGAGCCGATCGATTTTCATATATAATTCGTCTCAATCTGAGGTCGTATGAGACTTGGGGAGACAAATCAAGATCAGGCTATGTTTTTGGTCGAGTGAAAAGCTTACCATCCGAGTGAAAACTCACCGGTCGAGTGAAAGTTTACCTTTCGGGTGAAAACCTACCGATCGAGTAAAAGGTCGAGTGAAAACCTACCGATCGAGTGAAAGGTCGAGTGAAAACCTACTGATCGAGTAAAAGGTCGAGTGAAAACCTACCGATCGAGTAAAAGGTCGAGTGAAAACCTACGGATCGAGTAAAGGGTCGAGTGAAAACCTACCGATCGAGTAAAAGATTGTCTTCCGACTGAAAACGTGGTCATCGTTTGTCTTCCAAGTGAAAATATAGTCATCCGAGTGAAGAAGTCCAGCCGGACCATCCGAGTGAAAGACTCTAATATCCGAGTGGATGAGCTCAAATCCGAGTGAAACTGAACATATGCCCAAAAGTTTATCAAGATGATTTCTGATGAAGAAGTGTTCAATACAGAAGTTGTGTGTATCATCAAGACGGTAAACTTTGGTTTTGGAGTCATTGTCATCAGAGATAGTATATGGCCTGCAAATTCACTACAAGACTCGGATAATTCAGTCTACCGCAAGACTGAGTCCGACTAGAAGGTAAAGACGACCTCGAAAAGTATTCAAGATGGCCTTATTTGAAAAAGTGATCAACATGAGAGTTGTTCGCATCGTCGAGGCGCACAAGTTTGATATTTGGGCCATCTTGATCGGAGGTCATATGGAGGCTCGGCGGCCTGCACAAGGAGGAAGACAGAAGTTGGGCCAGATTCAGACTGAATCCGAGTTGGAATAGAACTAGGACTCTAGGACGTGAATTGATGTAATTTTTCTTGTAAGGAAAGCCTAGATGAATCCTTTACTTGTACGGGAAGTCCAGCTGCCTCTTATATATGTTGGGGTGACGGCCGATTGAACAACACACAATCGAACAAATCAATATACTACTTTTTCCTGTCTACTTTTTATCTCTCCACCGTTTTTCTCTCTCGTTCTTCGCTGTTCTTCGTGTTTGAGAGCTGCGAATCCCGAGGATCTAGGGGCGAGCGAATTGACCTAGGGCAGCCCATAGCCGCCGCAATCCCTGACGGGGTCCCTCCCGGGTGCGCGGGGTTTCGGGTCTGCAAAAGCACCCGCCGACTGTCTTGTGTATCGCGCTATCGGTCGGGTCTCCTTCGACGTGAGTTGCGGTGCATCACCCCCGGCGTCGAGGGTACACGTGACGTGTTCGTGTGTCAACAAACTTTTTGGCGATTCCGCTGGGAACGAAGATCAATCATCATCATTCACCATGTCGGATCTTCCCAAGACATCCGAGGTAGACGCCGATAACATCATTAAGCCCAGTCTTGATGAGATATTGGCTGATCATCGCCAAGTCTATGAGGAGTACAAGAAGGCGCGCGAAGAGAAGGATTTGCAGGAGTTCCTTGCAAAGTTCAAGAAGGATCGCCAAGGCAACATCACTCCGATTGAGGAAATCAAGTTCCCTCCTCTTCAAGCCGAGCAGGTTAAACCCTCTGTAAGTACCGCTTTTCTCTCCGAGCGGTGGGCTGAGATTGAAAGTCGATTGCTGATGGTAACAATCTAGTCTATCAAACTTTCATAGAAAATACTAATGCTCAGAAGAATACATCTCAATCGACTAGTGGCAATGATGGTGTAGCTGCTAGTGTGCAAAACCCTAATCTGGCTTTACCTATCTCATCGGCGCCGCCCGTGCCGATGACTTATTATCCTACCCAAACAAATCAGATTGTGGCTGCACCCATTAATCCTATTATGAGCATGCCAGGTTCGGTGGCAACGCCGAACCCAACCTTACCTACAGCTACAACCACTCGACCACTAGCAAATTATGGGTCGACATACCTGCCACAATTCCTACCTACAGCTAGTAACCCTACTCCTCCTATGCCACTGCCACCAGCTTCATCGTCTACTATGGATGATGGTTTAGCTAATCTTAGAGAGGAGATGGCTAAGATGCTTCGAGAGAATTTTGGAGTTGAGTTACCTCGGAATCGGATTTACCAAAAGCCGCACTCGAGTACTTTGATGCCATCCAAGTGCCCTCCGTGATATAAAATTCCAGATTTTGTTAAGTTTAATGGAGAAGGCACAAAAACCACATGGGAGCATGTTAGTCAATACTTAGCACAATTGGGTGAGGCAGGCTCACTGAATGAGTTGAAAGTGCGTTTATTTCCTTTGTCATTAACTGGTACCGCATTTTCATGGTTTTCTTCTTTACCACATGGTTTCATTCGAGTTTGGTCGCAGCTAGAGCAGAAATTTCATGATCACTTTTATAGCGGCGACAATGAACTCAAGTTGTCACATCTAACATCGGTTAAGCAGAAGCATGATGAATCGGTCTTCGATTACGTCAAGAGATTCAGAGAAACGAAAAACCGGTGTTTTAGTTTGGTGATAACCGAGAGAGACTTGGCAGACCTAGTGCTGAGTGGTTTGAGAACTCCCATTAGAGAAAAGCTAGAAGGCTACGAGTTTTTAAATATCAACCAAGTCTTAAAAAGGGCTTTGGCTCAGGAAAGCCGAAGCAAAGATCTCAAAGAAGTGCATAGATACAAAGCCGATCGACCAAAGATGAATATGGTGGAATATGATAGTGATCACTCAGACGATGAGGGTGATGTTTTTGCTACTGAATTTGTTTGGCCATCTAAGGCCAAACCCTTTACATGCAATGATCTGAAACCGATTCATAAGAATCGTGATGAAGAGATGAAGTTTACTTTTAACATTGCTAAGTGTGATAGAATATTTGATGCTTTGCTGCAGGCTAAGATTATTAGAATATCTCATACTTTACCGCCGTTTGAAGAGCTAAAACGGCGTGCTTATTGCAAGTATCATAATTCTTTTTCTCATGCTACTAACGATTGCAATGTTTTTCGATGACAGATACAATCGGCCATTAATGACGGACGATTGAACTTTTTTGAGATGCAAGTTGATAAACAACCTTTTCCAATGAATACCATGGATTTGGAGGGGAAGAAGCTACTCATTCGGCCGGAGGTAGCGAATCTACTAATAAAGCTAATGTCATTGTTGGTGAGGCCAGGAAAGACAAGGAGGGTGACAAGGTCTTGGGGAGACAGATTGTGCTTGATAAGCAACCCGATGGCAAGGAAGTGATCAAAATCACCATCTAGAATCCTACACTCGGGGGGCAACCGCAAGTGCAAGAGAATACTCATGTTAAATTTGTCAAGCCCAAGAGTCCAGAAGTTGGCAAGTGGAAGAAGAATGAAGTTAAAGTGCAGCGCAAGCGGATCAAGCCAACTTTTGATATGTTGCTGTCCAAGTATGCTAACCAGTCGGCCGGTTCTAGTTTCAATCGACCGACTCATCTGAAACGACCAAGGTCACCATCAGTTGATATGTTCAGTCGGTATACAAAACCGAGTGGACCAAGGGCGCAATTTTCAGAAGAGCAGAGGCAATCTGTGTGGGATCGACTTGATTACTCATATAATGGCCAACATCGGTGACTATCAGTCGGCTGGTCAAAATATGCGACCGGATGGAAATTATCCGAGTGTAAGAATGCACCCAGGTGGAAACTATCCAAGTGAAAAAATGTGGATGGGTAGATTCCATCCGACTGAGTTCCATCCGAGTGGATACCATCCGAGTGACATCAATCCGAGTGGATTCCATCCAAGTAAAAAGGTGCGCCCGAGTGGAAATTTCATGCATCTGGAAAGTCGAAAAGAATGGCGTGTTAAGTCACCAAGTGTTGCAGCAGTTGAGTCGGGAAAAGGCAAGGAGAAAATGGATGCCGACTCACTTATCTTGGGCACCGAAACATTTGCCGTACAGCAGCCTATTGTGCATAGCAATCCGACTGAGCCAATACTTTCTATCGCGTCAAAGCACTCGGCTAATGACCATGAAGCAAGCACCAGCCGAGTAAAAACGAGAGATCCTAAATACACTCAGCCAAAGTGGTGTCCTCTAGGGCTAACAAAGACACAAAAGAGAAAACTACAGAGGTTAAGGAGTCAAGAGATGGCAGAACAAGAGGCCGAGAAGCAAAGAGATAAGTTGTTCAATGACACTCGGCCTATGGTACCTACAAAACAAGTGTGGAGGCCCAAACAAATACAAGATGCGGTGGCTTCTACACCTATCACAGCAGCACCCACACTACCAAAAGAGGACGATGCAATCATTGCATCGTCTACGTTACCTATTGCTTCCTCTTCATTCGGGCAAATTTCAGAATCGGTGGATGCACTCGAGGAGGAGGCTGATATGTTGGACTATGAATCTACACCGGTTCATGAATGCATGGATATCAATATGGTGTATTACTTACCTGCTGAGTTTCGTGTTGTAGATGAGGAAGGGGAAGTGGCTCAGCTGGATTTTGGTCCTAAAAATGCAATATTCGAGAAGCCAAAAGAACCAGTAAAGCATCTGAGACTATTATATCTCAGAGGTCATATCAATGGGTCGCCGCTCACTCGGATGCTTGTTGATGGTGGCGCTGTGGTAAATCTTATGCCCTATTCGGTCTTCAAGAAATTGGGTCTGCCTGATGAAGAATTGATCAAGACCAATATGGTGCTCAACGGATTTGAAGGCAAAGAAAAAACTGAAGCCAAAGGTGTGATGTATGTGGAGCTTACAATGAAGCAAAACTTTGGCTATCGTGATTCTTTGTCGCTGATGTGCAAGGTAACTACAACGTTATACTAGGCCGTGATTGGGTTCATGCAAACCAGTGCGTGCCGTCCACTATGCACCAGTTTTTGATTCAGTGGGTTGATGACGAAGTGGAAGTCATTCATGCGGATAATTCGGCTTGTGTTGCTTTGGCCGATGCATCGGTGGATTGGCAATACCCCAATGCTACTTGCTTGACGGGACGTGACTTATCAGAGTTTGATTTTCTCAGTGCGACCAAAAATGGTTTTGTGCCCGTGTCTTTAAAGCCGACTGAATGCAATCGGCTCCAAGGTATGATATGTTTAAATGGATCCTAATTCCAAGTGGTTACAAAAACGTCTTGTAAAATATCGGTCCAGTGAGGACGATATGTATGAGTCTATAGAGGAGTTGGATGACATGGATAAACTTGGACAAGGTTTTACATCGGCTGATCCATTAGAAGAGATAGATATTGGAGATGGTTCAGTCACTCGACCGACGTTTATAAACAAAAATTTGAAAGCCGATTGTAAGGCTAAATTAATCGAGCTATTGAAAGAATATGTTTGTTGCTTTGCATGGGAATATCATGAGATGCCAGGGTTGAGCCGAGAGCTAGTGGAGCATCGGTTGCCTATAAAGGCCGGTTTTAGACCTTATAAACAGTCGGCCAGAAAATTTAATCCGAAAACATATGACCGGATCAAGGAAGAGATCGGTCGACTACTTGAAGCTAATTTCATTCGACCTTGCAGGTATGCCGAGTGGATTTCTAACATTGTCCCAGTAGAGAAGAAAGGATCCGCAAGTTGAGGGTGTGCATTGATTTCAGAGATTTGAATAGGGCTACACCCAAAGATGAGTATCCTATGCCAATAGCCGATATGCTTATTAATGATGCTTCTGGGCATAAGGTTATTAGCTTTCTAGATGGTAATGCCGGATACAATCAAATTTTTATGGCCGAAGAGGACATGTACAAAACGGCTTTCCGATGTCCTGGTTTCTTGGTTTATTCGAGTGGACAGTGATGACATTCGGATTGAAAAATGCTGGAGCCACATATCAAAGGGCTATGAATTTGATTTTCATGATTTACTTAGTATCATACTTGAAGTTTATATTGATGATATTGTTGTCAAATCGGATGCTTTTGAATCTCACTTGGCCGATTTATGCTTAGCTTTTGAAAGAATGAAAAGTATGGATCAAGATGAATCCTTTGAAGTGTGCATTCGGCGTGTCACCGGCAAATTTTGGGTTTCATTATTCATGAAGATGTCATCAAATCGATCCCAAAAGATAGAGGCCATACAGAAAGTGGAGGCTCCAACATGCAAGAAAGATATGCAAAAGTTCCTTGGCAAGGTCAATTATTTGAGAAGGTTCATAGCTAATCTGTCGTGGAAAGTTGATGCATTTACTCCTATCCTTCGTTAAAGAATGATGTTGATTTCACTTGGGGGCAAAACAGCAAGAAGCCTTTGATATGATCAAGAATTATTTGTGCACTCCTCCGTGATGAAAGCACCCAAGCATAGAGAGCCTTTTAAACTTTATATCGCAGCAGAGGAAGGTGTTATTGGTGCTGTTTTGACTCAAGATACCGAAGGAAAAGAGCATGCCATTACATATTTGAGCAGACGTTTATTGGACGCCGAGACAAGGTATACATTTATTGAAAAACTATGTCTATGCTTATATTACGCTTGCACAAAATTGAGACATTACCTAGTGTCGAGTGCTTGTGTAGTAGCTTGTCAAACCGATGTCATTAAGTACATGTTGCATAGGCCAATTCTTAGTGGTAGAATTGGCAAGTGGGCTTATGCTTTGATTGAGTATGATTTGGCTTATGAATCTCTAAAATCCATGAAAGGCCAAATTGTTGCTAATTTCATTGTTGAACATCGGATTAATGACAAGCATGATGTTGATATGAACCTTGTTTCATTAGTGCCATGGAGATTGTACTTTGATGGTTCAGTTTGTAGCAATGGCCAAGGTGTTGGTATTGTTTATATATCTCCTCATGGTGCTGTTTTTGAAGCCTCATGCCGCTTAGAATATTTTTGCACAAACAATCAAGCCGAATATGAAGCACTGTTATTCGGTCTAGAGATGTTACTTGCTATAGGTGTTACACATATTGAGGCTTACGGTGGTTTGTTACTAGTGGTGCAGCAAATATCCAGAGTCTTTCAGTGTTTTGAAGAATCACTTAATGTTTATCTTGATAAATGTCTAGATATAATTTCTACTTTGGATTGTTTTAGCATTGCACATATATCTAGACATGACAACTGGAAAGCAAATGAGTTGGCACAACAAGCATCTGGATATCATGTTGATCATGGCATGTTTCATATCTCTCAAAGACCGATGTCTTGTCTTGCCAATGGGAGAGGCCGAACCTGAACCCACTAATTCGGCCATTAAAAAAAATCTAGTGCAGGTGATAATTCCGACTGGAGAAAGCCCATTGTTGACTACTTGTGCAATCCGAGTGAAAGGGTAGACAGGGCTGTTCGGCGTATGGCTTTCAAATATACAATGAGAGATGATGGTCTTTATCGCCGAACAGTCGATGATGTTCTTCTATAGTGTTTGGATGAGGACCAGGCAAGAGTTGCTATGGGAGAAGTACATGAAGGTATTTGTGGCACTCACCAGTCGGCTCCCAAAATAAAATGGTTATTGCGACGTGCTGGGTTTTATTGGCCGACTATGATTAATGATTGCTTCAGATATTATAAAGGGTGTGAAGCTTGTCAAAAGTTTGGTGATATTCAATTGGCTCCTGCTGCTATGTTACATCCTATTATCAAACCGTGGCCTTTCAGAGGTTGTGGGTTAGATTTCATTGGACAAATTCATCCGTCTTCCTCAAAAGGGCATCGGTTCGTATTGGTGGCAAATCGATTATTTCACTAAATGGTCTCAAGCAAGACCTCTCAAGAACATGACACATACGGAGGTAATTCAATTCATAATCGAGCACATTATTCATAGATTCGTATTCCTCAAACGTTAACTACAGATCAAGGTTCATCTTTTATGTCACACCAAGTCGAGAGTTTGCGAATCTTATAATATAAAGTTGCTCAATTCCTCTCCATATTATGCCCAAGCTAATGGACAAGCTGAGTCTAGCAATAAAATTCTAATCAAGCTCATCAAGAAGAAGATTGAGGATAATCCGAGGAGATGGCATGAGTTGTTGTCCAAGCTTTATGGGCACACAGAATTTCAAGGCATGGTGCTACTGAAGGTGACTCCATATGAGCTAGTATATGGTCAGGAGGCTGTTTTACCAGTGGAGGTAAATTTTAATGCTTTGAGAATAGCCAAACAAAATGATTTATCGGCAGTAGACTTTTATAACTTAATGATGGACAATATTCATGAGGTTGCCGATAAACGTTTGGTTGCTTTGGAGTCCATAGAGAGAGATAAGTTGAGGGTAGCAAGAGCTTACAATAAGAAAGTCAAGTTGAAGAATTTTCAAGTTGGTGATCTTGTTTGGAAAGTGATTCTGCCGATTGGTTCAAGAGATAGAAAATTCGGGAAGTGGTCTCCAAGTTGGGAAGGTCCTTTTAGGATTACAAGGGTTGTTCCCGGAAATTCATATTTGGTGGAATCAATACAAGGGGCATTGTTACCTCGAGCTCTCAACGGAAAATATTTGAAGAAGTACCACCCGAGTGTGTGGCAGGAAGCCTGAGTAGGCAATGGCCGATATACGATTATCGCCCTTAGCACAAACATGGCTGATACATAATTATCGCCCTGAGGAAAATAAATGGCCGATGGAGTGTTGACATCGTCCTTAGAACAAACACCGTGCATATTATTTTTCGCCGCGCAAGCTTTGCCAAAAAACAGGGGGGCATGTGTTGACATCGGATTTTGGCAAGGTACAAAAGGCAAGTAAGATGGCCTCAAGTAAAAGAGTTTTTGGCATGCAAAGTTTCAGGTCGCCGAGTGGAATAACTTTGATGTTTAACTTATCGCCATTCGACCTTATCTCGGTGGCCGAAGTTGTACTCCGAGTGACAAAATTCAACATTCCAAGTGGTTTTCGGCCGACCATGCCTTCAAGACGACCTCGGATGAAGGAGTACTCTAAAGGAATTGTCTTCGTCTCATCGAGGTGATCGATTTTGATATATAAATCATCTCAATCCGAGTTCATATGCAAAAGTTAGAGGCAATACACTGCAGGCCGAAGCTGAGTGGAAATATGGCGTGAAGTACCAGACGCCATGTCTGATGGGTCGCGCGAGCAATTCGGCCTTCAAGACGGCATTGAATCTAAAAACCTTCAACACGAAAAAGTTTCGTCTCGTCGAGCCGATCGATTTTCATATATAATTCGTCTCAATCCGAGGTCGTATGAGACTTGGGGAGACAAATCAAGATCAGACTATGTTTTTGGTCGAGTGAAAAGCTTACCATCCGAGTGAAAACTCACCGGTCGAGTGAAAGTTTACCTTTCGGGTGAAAACCTACCGATCGAGTAAAAGGTCGAGTGAAAACCTACCGATCGAGTGAAAGGTCGAGTGAAAACCTACTGATCGAGTAAAAGGTCGAGTGAAAACCTACCGATCGAGTAAAAGGTCGAGTGAAAACCTACGGATCGAGTAAAAGGTCGAGTGAAAACCTACCGATTGAGTAAAAGGTCGAGTGAAACCTACCGATCGAGTAGAAGATTGTCTTCCGACTGAAAACGTGGTCATCGTTTATCTTCCGAGTGAAAATATAGTCATCCGAGTGAAAAAGTCCAGTCGGACCATCCGAGTGAAAGACTCTAATATCCGAGTGGATGAGCTCAAATCCGAGTGAAACTGAACATATGCCCAAAAGTTTATCAAGATGATTTCGGATGAAGAAGTGTTCAATACAGAAGTTGTGCGTATCATCAAGACGGTAAACTTTGGTTTTGGAGTCATTGTCATCAGGAGATAGTATATGGCCTGCAAATTCACTACAAGACTCGGATAATTCAGTCTACCGCAAGACTGAGTCCGACTGGAAGGTAAAGACGACCTCGAAAAGTATTCAAGATGGCCTTATTTGAAAAAGTGATCAACATGAGAGTTGTTCAGATCGTCGAGGCGCACAAGTTTGATATTTGGGCCATCTTGATCGGAGGTCATATGGAGGCTCGCGGCCTGCACAAGGAGGAAGACAGAAGTTGGGCCAGATTCAGATGAATCCGAGTTGGAATAGAACTAGGACTCTAGGACGCGAATTGATGTAAGTTTTCTTGTAACGGAAAGCCTAGATGAATCCTTTACTTGTACGGGAAGTCCAGACGCCTCTTATATATGTTGGGGTGACGGCCGATTGAACAACACACAATCGAACAAATCAATATACTACTTTTTCCTGTCTACTTTTTATCTCTCCACCGTTTTTCTCTCTCGTTCTTCGCTGTTCTTCGTGTTTGAGAGCTGCGAATCCCGAGGCTCTAGGGGCGAGCGAATCGACCTAGGGCAGCCCATAGCCGCCGCAATCCCTGACGGGGTCCCTCCCGGGTGCACAGGGTTTCGGGTCTGCAAAAGCACCCGCCGACTGTCTTGCGTATCGCGCTGTCGGTCGGGTCTCCTTCGACGTGAGCTGCGGTGCATCACCCCCGGCATCGAGGGTACACGTGACGTGTTCGTGTGTCAACATCTTGCCTCTTCCTTCCACCTCCTTTAATTCTTCAATTTTTCTCCTATGACACAAAGTCAAATACAAGCTTTTCAAGAGTTTTTCATCAGAGTTTTATGGGAGCAAAACAACAAAAACAATTTTTTCGACAAACTAATGGGTTGCCTCCCATTAAGCACTAGTTTTTAGGTTGCTAAGCTCAACCTCATACCTCAGTATCATGTCGAGTCCCTGGTGGCCTGAGATTTTCTTTGCTTACCGCACATACTCATTTAGGTGGGGGAACATAGTTCTCCTTTGCTCCTGGCTTCTTCGGGAAGTACTTTACTATTTCTTCTTCGCAAATTTACTCTCCCTTCGGGGCAGTGAAGCGCTGCACCTGCACATTCAAAAATGGTCTACCAAGGATAATTGATGTTTTTCTATATTCAGGCATGTCAAGAATAACAAAATCAGTAGGTATAACATGCTCATCTAGTCTTAGTGGAACATTCTCAGCCACTCGCACTAGCTTCTTTGTGGACGTATGTGTCATTTGCAAGGTTATGCTTGTGGGCATACATTCTGCTAAATTCAGCTTATGATAAAGATTTAGAGGCATCACACTAACACCTGCTCCTACATCGCAAAGATCATTACTTATACCAAGATTACTAGTTGAACAAGATATAGTGGGTATGCCTGGGTCTCCCAACTTTTCTGGTATCTTATTCTCAAAGGGGTACTCCGTTATTGTAGCCACCTGCTCCTTCAAATTCATACTTCTTTTTTTGTTAATGATATCACGCATGAACTTGGCAAAAGTAGGAATCTTTAATATATCAGTTACATGCATCGAAACTTTAAGATTAGCTATTTCTTGTAAAGAGGAGGAATAAAGTGCTTCATTCGAAGGTGGCTTGATAGTCTTAGGGTAAGGAAGGGTTTTATTTGTTTTATCTTTGTTTTTATCCTTTTCCTTGCCCCTTTCTTTATTCCATGTTGCTTGGCTACTTTCTCGTCTGGTGGGATCAGGTGGTCAGGTGTTCCTCTATACCCTTGGTTCTCTAGCTATTTCAGTTTCTGGAACTACTTCTTCATTATTGTCACCATCTACCATTTCAACATCAAGGTCAATTTCTTTGTCAGACTCTGTTTCATTTTCTTGAGCATCCTGATACACCTATTCTTCAGGTTCTTCTTCACCAAAGAGCATTTCTTTGTTCTCCTGTGTTTTGCTCTAGCTCTCTCTTCTCCTTTGTTCTTATTACTTCTCATACCACTCGGGGCTTTTAGGATCCTATGTTCTCTTACCACTACGAGTGGAAATTTAATTAGTAGAAACAAGATTATCTTTATCTAATTGAGCAAGAATCAAAGATTGAGTGTTAGAGATTTGAGAACATTGAGTTTCTATCAGTGAGGGTGTTTATTAAGATTCTTTACCACTTGACTTAACCCTTCTACCTCTAGCGAAAGATAGGCTATTACCTTTTCATTATGATAAACACATCTTCGAAAGTCTCTGTTGAAGTTGCCTTGGTGGAATTTGAATTCACTGTCTCTTGAAGTTCATCCTCCTAATGATAGATACCAAATATATCCACTTTTTTCATTAATAAAATGTTCAACAGGCTTACCTTTCTCTTGAGTAACCCTTTTAAATTCTTCCATGTCTTCAATATGATATACTTTTCCAGTAGGCTTGACTAGCTGCTGGATATTCCACTGTTCTTGTGTAGATAGAATTTTCTCTATAAGTTCTTTCCACTGTTCAAGAGTTAAAGAAATAGATTGTCCTCATGCACTTAATCAAGAAAGGATTTTGTTTCCTTGTTAATTCCATGAGAAAACATATGATGTATAACATATTCAGCATAGCCATGGCCAGGGCATAAGTTCAAAATTTTAGAATATCTCTCCCAAGCTTTATATAAACTTTCACTGCCCTCCTCGATAAATAGGGTTGTAGGATAGAAAGTATGTCTAGAGGGGTGTGTGATTAGACTACTTGACCAAATAAAAATCTATCATTTTCCCAATTTTAGTTGTGGGCAGATTTTAGCAATTCTACCAAGTCTAGTATCACCCTACACATGCAATTCTAAGAGTATAGCAGTGGAAAGTAAAGCATTGCACATGTAAGTAAAGGAGGGGATTGGACATTTCAAATGCAATGAAGACACGATGATTTTTGGTGTGGTTCTGATAGGTGGTCCTATCGTACGCCCACATTGATGGAGACTTCAGCCCACAGAGGGTAAGGTTGCGCAAGTCCACGGAGGGCTCCACCCACAAAGGGTCCATGAAGAAGCAACCTTGTCTATTCCACCATGGCTTCCGTCCATGAAGGACTAGCCTCACTTGGGTAGATCTTCATGAAGTAGGTGATCTCCTTGTCCTTACAAACTCCTTGGTTTAACTCCACATCTTGGAGGCTCCCAAGTGACACCCAGCCAATCTAGGAGACAACACTCTCCAAAAGGTAATAGATGTTATGTTCGTGATGAACTCCTTACTCTTGTGCTTCAAATGATAGTCTCCTAACACTCAATCTCTCTCTCACATAGATTTGGCTTGGGTAGGAGAAGGATTGGAGTGGAAAGCAACTTGAAGAGGCTAGAAATCAAGGTTCAAATGGTAGGAATGGAATCTCTTTATCTCAACCCATGAGTAGGTGGCTCTCTCTCAAAAGATGAACAGTGGAAGTTGTGTTTCGGTCTGATGGCTCTCTTGAAGAGTAAGTGGCGGTGGAGGGGTCTAAATAGGTAGCACCAAAAATCCAACTGTTACAAGTCTTTGACCCAACTCGATGGCACTGACATGAGAATCTCGGTGAGACTGACTAATGTAAAAGACTTGACTATTAGGCTTTTAAATGATACCGATTATACCAACTCGCTGGGACCGAAGTGCAATGGCTAGGGCAAGACCTCATTTCGGTAATTCTGATCAGTTCATCTCGGTGATTCGGAAATGAAGCGCAACTTCATCACAGATACTTGGTCAGGCCATCTCGGTGGGACCAAGAACCATTTCTGTTAAACCAAATTGCTAGGGTTTTGGCTATGGCAATGGAATGATCATCTTGGTGGGTCCGGAGTAGGTGATATCAGTGGGACCGAAATGAAGTTTTTGGGCTTTGGACAGATATGTTGGCAAAGTGATTGAGGGTTTTTGGAGCAATACCACTAAGCACTTGAGCAACAACCTCATCAACAATACCTCATCCCCTTTTAATAGCATTGGTTTCCTAAGGGACTCAATGTGATCTTGGATCACTAAACAAAAATCTAGAGTCTTGGAGTAGCCAATTCTCGTCCTTGACATTTTGAGGGGTCCACATCCATTAGTTCTTGCCATGCCAATCATGGATCTTTTCTGAAATCTATCATCAATGTTCATTAGATCAATGACATGTATATTATTATTAATTACCAAAACCACCCGGGGATTAATTGCACTTTCAATCTCCCCCCTTTTGGTAATTGATGACAACATAGAGATCAAAGCTTCGACAAATGATATAATGAATGAAATACATCATCGCTTTGAGAAGTATGTGATAAGCAAGAGCTCCCCCTAAATTTGTGCATTATTAAAAGTTCGCGTTTGAATGTAAATGCATAATCGATTAGGATCATGGGTTACTCTTCATGTCACATACATCTTGGTGGAGCGCTCAAAATGATATGATTGCATAATAATTAGCACTCATTACCAAATAAATAATTAAATGATCATACAAGAGCATAAGTAAATGATCATACAAGAGCATACGAATGGATGTCCAAACAAGCATAGCATTAAGGTACGGTATGATCAAGCACACGATAAAGTAGTCTCATACGTGCATCAAGCAAAAGTAACTCAAAGTAGCAAGAATCACTCAAGGAAAACCAAATGAACAAAAGCAAAGCACTCCCAAGCACTCACTCAAGGCCTAATGATCTATACTATTCCCTTTGTCAACAAGTACCAAAAAGTTCAAATAAGTATAGAGCTAAATGACACTCTAGGCTTGATCTCTTGAAGCTCTTGGTGGTGAAGTCCTCTAACTTAGAGCGCCGGTGGGCGTCGATGTCGGAGTAAAGAGAAGTGCATGTGAAAATGCCTTATACAAAGTCTATTGTGGAGGAGTGGAGATGGCAGGAGGCATTGAGGGGGCAACCAAAGGTGTAGCTGCTGGAGCTGAAACTATAGCTTTGGAAGATACTGGTACTACAGATGATCTAGGCATAGTCCAGAACCGAGTAGTCATGGTAATGCCATCACTTGGGTGATCCTCATCATCACTGGAAGCTCGTGTCTTGGCTTCATGCACTTCACGCTTAGAGCTCTCAATAGTGGTCTGAACCTTTCACCTTGACATCCCGATCATGAATCTTAGTCTCTACAATCCTCTCAAGACTCTTTTGGTTCTCTACGAGGTTGTCCAAACTCCGCTTGTTCCTCCGAGTAGCTCGAATGAGTTATAGCACCTGGTTGGTCTTGGTCTTGAGCACTGGAGATGAAGAAGCACTAGGTCCTGAAGTTCTAGCAGCTTGTATGCTTACATGTGGCGCGACTGGGGTAGGATGGGATGGATCTATCATCACGGTGTTGTCCTCAAACTCAGGTCGAAGCAGAAAATGCTCATAATCCAGCAGAAAAGAATTGTTTGCACCCTTTGAGTTGATAAGCATCTTAATATGAGGGGCAAAACCACAAGTCCTCTTCTGATCAGCAGTTGTCCTCTTGATAGTTTCCATTATGAGACCCATCACCTTGAATTTCTCAATGTTGGTCAATATACTTCCAGTCCACCCACTTCATATCACTAACTATGGGCTTCTTGTCAAGCAACATAGTCTCATAGAAATCTTGTTGTTCTTTGGTGTGGAAGCGATAGTCTACATCAATCCTCCTTCTGATGGAGTAGGGATCGGACTCTCTCCATTTTCTCAGTCTTCTATCCTTCCTCTTCCTGACGTTCTTTGCAACTGGGTGAGTGTCATTGTGTTCAGGCAATCCGGGTCTGAGCTTCATAAGCACTGTGGCATCATCCTCTTCTTCATCCCTCTCAGGCACTGTGGCCCTGTTCTTCTCTCCCGCTGAGATGTTTCTGATGGTCTTTCTCTTTGGCTTGGAGGAAGTGGCAGTCTTCATAGCATCACCCAGGAGCTTCTACTGCTTGGCTGGAGGTGGGTTAGCAGTTGGCTCAGGCATGTCATCTCTCTTCATGAAGGTAGGCTTGAAGGTCACTTGCACTGACTCCTTCCTTACTCTCTTTTTCCATACTGCCTTGGCCATAGATTTGTTTGCAGCTGGCCTAGTGCTTGCAATAGTGCCATATTCCCCGGCAAGCACACCTTTCTTCTTCTTTGAAGGGACTTCTTTTGCAACAAAGTCTTCATCCTCATCATCAATGTCCTTTTTCTTTCTTGATCTAGAGGCTGCCTTGCGCAAGTCTGGAGGACTTCTCCCTCATGGCAGCTCTCCTCGGGACTAAAGCCTGCACTCAAATCAACACTATGCTCTTCTGACCTGTTTTGGCTGTCACTGGCATCTGACATCTTTCAAGCAGACGTGTGAAGTAGATGGGTATGGGAAGAATAGATGAGCTTCACAAAACACAACATTTTGACAAAATTTGGTTTTAACATAAATGATTTAGGAAATTCCGAGTATATTATCTCAATAGCACTGAAGCTGTAACATAAACTTTGCCACATAGACTCGGTCTAATCGAGGTGTGTTTTGGTCTCTCTGACATGCTAGGGTTCGACTTAGACTTTAGACTCGGATCCATTGATATGTACCACTCGGTGACACCGAGACGTATAGTGTGCAATGGCCGGATGCCAAATCGGTGAGTCTGAGTATCTCTATTCAGTCTGCCCGAGATGAATTCTGCTTAAACCTAACCCTATTTTTTTTCCTCAAATCTATTTCTACAGAATTTGATGGAATAGAAATCTCAATTAGTGGGAATATTGCGGGTGCAATTACTCTAGTGTATAGAATCAAAAAATTGAAGCACTAGGGGATCGAATTTCACCCTAACTCGGTGGAGATCCTCTATGGCGGCAACAGAGGTGAGGAATGCTATTAAAAACGAAATCTGGCGGCGAGGGCGTGCTGGAGTCAAGCTGATGATTTGGGGACCATGGGTGACGGTAGCAATGGGGTGTGGGAGAACGTAACTGTTGAGAATTTCCAATGTACGGTCCACACGATATATATACCCGTAAGTTGTGAGTGAGACCGAGCGAAACTAATAGGTGGCATCGAGATGTGTAACTGCTGTGAGCACATTGATGACCCACAAGTATAGGGGATCAGTCCTAGTCCTTTCGATAAGTAAGAGTGTCAAACCTAATGAGGAGTAGAAGGAAATTACAAGTTGTTTTCAGCAAGGTATTTACTGCAAGCACTGGAACTGTTGGTGATAGGTTGTTTGATAGCAGGATAAGTTGTAACAAGTGAGTAACGGTAACAGTAAAAAAAGTGTAGCAAGGTATCCAATTCCTTTTGAGGCAAAGGACAAGCCAAAACGGTCTCTTATAATAAGCAAAGCGTTCTTGAGGGTACACGGGAATTTCATCATATCACTTTCATCATGTTGATTTGATTTGTGTTTGCTACTTTGATAATTTGATATGTGGGTGGATCGGTGCTTGCTACGTCTTGAGCTTGCGTTGGTTTTCCTTCAAGAGGAAAGAGTGATGCAGCAATAGTAGCATAAGTATTTCCATCAGTTTTTGGGAACCAAGGTATCAATCCAGTAGGAGGCTCCTCAAAAGTCCCACGCACCTACACAAACAAACAAAGAACTCGCAACCAACGCAATAAAGGGGTTGTCAATCCCTTCACGGCCACTTGCGAAAGTGAGATCTGATAGAGATAGTATGATAAGATAGATATATTTTTGGTATTTTATGATATAGATAGGAAAAGTAAAGATGCAAATAAAAGTAGATTGAAAGCTTATATAATAAAAAATAGACCCGGGGGCCATAGGTTTCACTAGTGGCTTCTCTCAAGATAGCATAAGTATTACGGTAGGTGAACAAATTACTGTCGAGTAATTGATAGAAAAGCGAATAATTATGAGATTATCTAGGCATGATCATGTATATAGGCATCACGTCCGCGACAAGCAGACTGACTCCTGCCTGCATCTACTACTATTACTCCACACATAGAGTATTAAGTTCATAAGAACAGAGTAATGCATCAAGAAAGATGACATGATGTAGAGGGATAAACTCATGCAATATGATATAAACCCCATCTTTTTATCCTCGATGGCAACAATACAATACGTGCCTTGCAACCCCTATTGTCACTGGGTAAGGTCACCGCAAGATTGAACCCAAAGCTAAGCACTTCTCCCATTGCAAGAAAGATCAATCTAGTAGGCCAAACCAAACTGATAATTCGAAGAGACTTGCAAAGATAACTCAATCATACATAAAAGAATTCAGAGGAGATTCAAATATTTCTCATAGATAAACTTGATCATAAACCCACAATTCATTGGATCTCGACAAACACACTGCAAAAAGAGTTACATCGAATAGATCTCCAAGAAGATCGAGGAGAACATGGTGTTGAGATCCAAAAAGAGAGAACAAGCCATCTAGCTAATAACTATGGACCCGAAGGTCTATGGTAAACTACTCACAACTCATTGGAGGGGCTATGGTGTTGATGTAGAAGCCCTCCGTGATCGATTCCCCCTCCGATGGAGCACCGGCGAAGGCTCCAAGATGGGATCTCGCGGATACAGAAGGTTACGGCGATGGAACTAGGTTTTCATGGCTTGTTCTGATGTTATCGGGGTACGTGGGTATATATAGGTGGAAGAAGTAGGTCGGTGGCCGCCTGAGGGGCCCACGAGGTAGGGGGCACGCCTTGTAGGGGTGGGCGCGCCCTCCACCCTCGTGGCCGCCTCGGATGCTTCTTTACTTGCACTCCAAGTCCTCTGGATCACGTTTGTTCCAACAATCACGCTCCCGAGGGTTTCATTGCATTTGGACTCTGTTTGATATTCCTTTTCTTCGAAATACTGAAATAGGAAAAAAAACAGCAATACGGGCCGGGCCTCCGGTTAGTAGGTTAGTCCCAAAAATGATATAAATGTGTAAAAAAGCCCATAAACATCCAAAACAGGTAATATAATAGCATGGAACAATCAAAAATTATAGATAGGTTGGAGATGTATCAAGCATCCCCAAGCTTAATTCCTGCTCGTCCTCGAGTAGGTAAATGATAAAAACAGAATTTTTGATGTGAAATGATACCTAGCATAATTCTCAATGTAATTTTCTTTATTGTGGCATGAATGTTCAGATCCAAATGATTCAAAATAAAAGTTCATATTGACATAAGAAATAGTAATACTTCAAGCATACTTAATCAAGCAATCAAGTCTTCTCAAAATAACATGGCTAAAGAAAGTTATCCCTACAAAATCATATAGTTTGGCTGTTGCTCTATCTTCATCACACAAAGTATTTAATCATGCACAACCCCGATGACAAGCCAAGCAATTGTTTCATACTTTGGTAATCTCAAACTTTTTCAACTTTCACGCAATACATGAGCGTGAGCCATGGACATAGTACTATATGTGGAATAGAACGGTGGTTGTGGAGAAGACAAAAAGGAGAAGATAGTCTCACATCAACTAGGCGTATCAATGGGCTATGGAGATGCCCATTAATAGATATCAATGTGAGTGAGTAGGGATTGCCATGCAACGGATGCACTAGAGGTATAAATGTATGAAAGCTCAAAAAGAAACTAAGTGGGTGTGCATCCAACTCGCTTGCTCACGAAGACCTAGGGCATTTTGAGGAAGCCCATCATCGGAATATACAAGCCAAGTTCTATAATGAAAAATTCCCACTAGTATATGAAAGTGACAACATAGGAGACTCTCTATCATGAAGATCATGGTGCTACTTTGAAGCACAAGTGTGGTAAAAAGGATAGTAGCATAGTCCCTTCTCTCTTTTCCTCTCATTTTTTTCTTTCCTTTTTCTTTTCTCTTTTTTCTTTCTTTTTTTCTTTGGCCTTTTTTTGGCCTTTCTTTTTTCTTTTTCTTTTTTTCTTTAGTCTGAAGTCTCATCCCAACTTGTGGGCGAATCATAGTCTCCATCATCCTTTTCTCACTAGGACAATGCTCTAATAATGAAGATCATCACACTTTTATTTACTTACAACTCAAGATTACAACTCAATACTTAGAACAAGATATGACTCTATATGAATGCCTCCGGCAGTGTACCGGGATATGCAATGAATCAAGAGCGACATGTATGAAAATGATGAAGGTGGCCTTGCCACAAATACGATGTCAACTACATGATCATGCAAAGAGCAATATGACAATGATGATGCGTGTTATATAAACGGAATGGTGGAAAGTTGCATGACAATATATCTCAGAATGGCTATGGAAATGCCATAATAGGTAGGTATGGTGGCTGTTTTGAGGAAGGTATATGGTGGGTGTATGGTACCGGCGAAAGTTGCGCGGCACAAGAGAGGCTAGCAATGGTGGAAGGGTGAGAGTGCGTATAATCCATGGACTCAACATTAGTCAAAAGAACTCATATACTTATTGCAAAAAATCTACAAGTCATCAATACCAAAGTATTACGCGCATGCTCCTAGGGGGATATATTGGTAGGAAAAGACCATCGCTCGTCCCCGACCGCCACTCATAAGGAAGACAATCAATAAATAAAATTGTGCTCCAACTTCATCACAAAGCGGTTCACCATACGTGCATGCTACGGGAATCACAAATTTCAACACAAGCAATCTTTAAATTCACAATCACCCAACTAGCATGACTTTAATATCACTAGCTCCATATCTCAAAACAATTATTAAGTATCAAATTGATCATAGCATCCAATTCACTTTCTATGATAGTTTTTATTATACCCAATTTGGATGCCTACCATTCTAGGACCAATTTTATAACCATAGCAAATACCATGCTGTTCTAAGAGACTCTCGAAATAATATAAGTGAAGCATGAGAGATCAACAATTTCTACAAAATTAATCCACCGCCGTGTTGTAAAAGATATAAGTGAAGTACTAGAGCAAAAACTATCAAGCTCAAAAGATATAAGTGAAGCACATAGAGTATTCTTGTAAATTCTAATCAAGTGGGATTCTCCCAAAAGGTGTGTACAACAAGGATGATTGTGGTAAACTAAAAAGCAAAAATTAATATCATACACGATGCTCCAAGCAAAACACATATCCCGTGGCGAATAAAAATATAGCACCAAGTAAAGTTACCAATGAACGAAGACGAAAGAGGGGATGCCTTCCGGGGGCATCCCCAAGCTTAGGCTTTTGGCTATTCTTGAATATCTTGGGGTGCCATGGGCATCCCCAAGCTTAGGATTTTGCCACTCCTTATTCCATAGTCCATCAAATCTTTACCCAAAACTTGAAAACTTCACAACACAAAACTCAACAGGAAATCTCATAAGCTCCGTTAGTGAAAGAATGCAAAACCACCACATAAGGTACTGTAATGAACTCATTATTTATTTATATTGGTGTTAAACCTACTGTATTCCAAGTTCTCTATGGTTCATACCACTTAATACTAGCCATAGATGCATTAAAATAAGCAAACAACACACGAAAAACAGAATCTGTCAAAAACAGAACAGTCTGTAGCAATTTGTAACCTACGAATACTTCTGGAAGTTTAAAAATCCTACAAAAATAGGAAGTCCTGGGCAATTTGCCTATTGATCTACATCAAAAAGAATCAATGAAAAATCACGATTCTGTGATTTAAAAAACTAATTTCGTGCGAGCAAAGTTTCTCTTTTTCAGCAGAATCAAATTAACTATCACCATAGGTTATCTTATAGGTCCTACTTGGCACAAACAATAATTAAAACATAAAAACACATCTAAACAGAAGGTAGATGCAAAGTTTATTACTAAACAGAAACAAAAACAAAAAACACAAATAAAATTGGGTTGCCTCTCGACTAGCGCTATCGTTTAACGCCCCTAGTTAGGCATGAAAGCGAGGATAAATCTAAGTAGTGCCATCTTTGGCACTCAATTCATAAGTAGCTCGCATGATAGATTCATAAGGTAATTTAATTTTCTTTCTTGGAAAGTGCTCCATGCCTTTCCTTAATGGAAATTGGAATCTAATATTCCCTTCCTTCATATCAATAATCACGCCAATCGTTCTAAGGAAAGGTCTACCAAGAATAATAGGGCAAGAAAGATTGCAATCTATATCAAGAACGATAAAATCACGGGCACCAAATTTCTATTTGCAACAATGAGAACATCACTGATCCTTCCCATTGGATTTTTAATGGTGGAATCCACAAGGTGCAAATTTAAAGAGCAATCATCAAGATCATGGAAACCTAGAATATCACATAAAGTTTTCGGAATCGTGGAAACACTAGCACCCAAATCACATAAAGTATAACACTCATGATCTTTAATTTTAATCTTTATAGTAGGTTCCCACTCATCATTAAGTTTTCTAGGTATAGGAACTTCCAAATTAAGTCTTTCATCATAAGATTGTATCAAGGCATCAACGATATGTTTGGTAAAAGCTTTATTTTGACTATAAGCATGAGGAGAATTCACAACGGATTGCAACAAGGAAATACAACCTTCTAAATAACAATTATCATAATTAAAATCCTTGAAATCCAAGATAGTGGGTTCAATGCTATTTAAAGTCTTGACCTCTCCAATCCCGCTTTTACCAAAATTAGCATCAAGATCTAAAAACTCCGAATTATTGGGACGCCTTTTAACTAAAGTTGACTCATCTCTAGTCCCATCATTATTAAGATTCATATTGCAAAACAAATATCTAATAGGAGACACATCAATAACTTTAAGATCTTCATCATTATTTTCATTGAAACTAGAAGAACACGCCTTTACAAAGCAATCTTTCTTAGCACGCAATCTAGCGGTTCTTTCCTTGCACTCATTGTCGGATTTCGGGTTCCGGCAGACCCTCGAGGTTCGAACACTGGGGTGCGCGTGGAGATTCAACCCTCTACCGTCTCGCACCTCGCCGAATCGGTGGGACCTAAACTACCAAACTGAACAGCACAAGAGACACAAGATTTATACTGGTTCAGGCCACCATTGTGGTGTAATACCCTACTCCAGTGTGTGGTGTGGTGGATTGCCTCTTGGGCTGATGAGGAACAATACAAAGGGAGAACAGCCTCGCGAGGGTCTGTTCTTGGCTAGCGCGATGAACTGCTAGGGGGAGTTCGGTCGCCTCTCTCTCTCTGTGTGTCTTCCTATCCTTGTTCTCTCGATCGATGCCCCTACCTTGCTGGTCGCTAGTCCTATTTATAGGCAGAGGCCCTGGGCCTCTTCCCAAATATTGAGCGAGAAGGGCGCCAACAGTTGACCATTTTGAAGGGGAACAACGGGTAGACTTATCTTGACTAAAGTTGGTCCTCGCCTGTCAAAGGCTCTGGTGGTGACGTCGGCTTGGGCTCCACAATGACTTCCTTCCGGACGTTGGGCTGGTCTTGGTCTTGTTGCACCGAAATGGACACCTTTGCTCGATGCTCTCGCCTGTGCTTGCTCCCTTTGCACCAAAGAGGAAAGGAGGACACTGTGCGGGCTAGCGCCCGACTGGCACCCTTGGTCGTCATGGCTTGCGTCATGGGCACCTCGCGAGGTACCCTGCATTGAACTCTCCGCCTCCTCATGAGCCAGCCTGACGAGGCCGTGCCTGAGGAAGCTCCTTGTCGTACGCCCCGCGAGGCTTGGCCCCTCGCGAGGGTCTTGAGCTTGCGTTAATGAAGATGGGCTATGCTGGGCCTCCTTTGAGCCACGCCGCAGGCCGCAGGCAGGCAAGTCTGGGGACCCCTGTTCCCAGAACACCGACAGTAGCCCCCGGGCCCACGGCGCGCCCGAACTTGGCTGAGCAGAGAGGCGAAAGGGCAAGTCTTGAAGCGTCAAGGCCCCTAACAGCCTCATGGCCTTGGGCGCCGCATGGCGGTTGAATGGACGTGGGCGGCACTGTTCCCCCACGCCTCCTTATTTCGTGTTTTGCTAGGCGGACTCGCCGCCGCACACAGCCGTTCCCCTTTCTGCTGCTTGAGCACTCCCTGCCTTTTCTTCTCTCGAACTCCAGCTCTCGCATCCAATCCAATCTCGAACCTTCCCCCATCCCCTTCCTGTCGTCATGGCCCCGCCGAGGAAGGGAAAAGGGAAGAAGCCCGTGCTGCCGCCTCGCTCGTCGTCGACGGCGGCCCCCGCCGTCGATTGGCCAGTCATAATCAATCAAGAAGGCCTGGGCAAGGTCCGCTCGGCCCTGGCCACCGTCTTCAATGAGTGCGGGAGGACGACGGCCTGGCCCGCGTCTCGCTTCTCCGTTGACAAGATTCCCACCGAGGTCCGGTATTTCGCCGACGCCCTGTGGGCGGGACTGGTTCCCCCCTTCTCTGATTTCTTCAACGCTGTGCTTTCCCATTATCAGATCCATATGATGCATCTGGGTCCTGAATCCATCACCCTTCTCGCGGTATTTGCCTTCGTTTGCGAGGCAATGACGGGTATCCTTCCTTCGGTCGCCTTGCTGCGCCATTTCTTCTCTCTGCGCCTTGTCGACCCCACCCAATGCTCGGGGTGCGTGGAGCTTCATTGCTGCGCCTGAGACAGCGGCTTCTGGGATTGACTTTAGTCTTCCTCCGCCCGCGCCTGGGTTTCGTGAGCGGTAGCTGTATGTGGACGTTGGGGTGCCCAGCCCCCTGCTGACGGAGCCATCTTCGCCGGCTGTCCCCAACTCAGGCTGGGGCCAAGTGACGCTCGCGAGCCCCCGGCTCGCCTTCGTCTGGCACCGCTTCGAGTTCCTGAGAAAGCTTGGCGTGACGGTGCCCAAGGTGGTGAAGTAGTTCTTGCTACGCCGCATCGCCCCTCTCCAGCGCCACTCTCACTGAATGTGGGCCTACAGCGGCCGTAGGGACCGCATGCGGCTCCAGGAAGGGGACCTGACGCCTGAAGCTCTGAGGAAGGTGCACATGGTCTTGACTGGGGATCCTTCCCCCGGCGACATTCGTCAAGGGTGGCCCTGCTGTACCTCTGCTTGAACTGAGGCGATTTTGTGAGCCAGATGCCCATCTTCGATGAATGGGGGCCGCGCCCCGCTGGCCTCCAGGGGCCTCGCGAGAACCCAGTGGTGGTGGTTGCCCTCGGAGCCGCCCGGGGCGACTCTTCCTCAAGTGGTGGTGCAGGGAGGCATGAGCCTCCGGAGGCCGAGGGTGCCCTCGCCGAGGCGACAGCGCTCGGCGGCGCTCATGAGGGAGCGGCTCCCGAGGCCCGTGCTCCTGCAGTTGAAGGTGGCGACAGGCCGCTTGCAGTGCCCGAGGCTGAGGCTCCCGAGGCCCCAGCCGCTCTTCTTGGTGAGGCGACCAGCAGCGCACATCAGGCGGACGCCCCTGACGCGAGTCACCTCGATGCTTCCTCCTCGTCGCAAGCTGACCCCTGCGCTCAACTCATGGGCCGCTTCCGCGTGGACTTTGAGGCCCTACGGAAGAGGAGGGAGGCCCTGGGCGACGACTACCCTTGTCGCCTGCTGAGGCGTAGGAAGTACTATGCCATCGACGAGTAAGCCTTCTCCCTTTCCTGCTCCTGACTCTTTCGTCGCTTGTTCTGATCCTTGCCCTGCAAGGCCCTTCCTTCCGAGCTCACGGGGGTGGATGAGGAGCCATCCCCTTCGCCTCCACCTCTCCCGTCATCTTCGATCATCCCGAGCAGCCGGGCCCTCGTGGTGAGGTCGGTTGGCGAGACGAGTCATCCCGAAATGCAACTTGGCCCTGCGCTCCCCGCAGTCTTCCTTCGCGGGCCTTCCCGTGGCATTGCCAGCCTGCCGTGGGCTTCTCGCCTGGCTGTGGACCGCTATTGGCTGGGGTACTCCCGGCGCTCTTTACTTGGAGATGGGATGGCTTCAGGTCATCTCGAGGGTGCCAGCCCCCTGCCCCCTGCCCGAAAGGGGAGTGCTGATCCGTGCCCCACGACGCTTGCTTGGGGCGGGTTATGGTGTGGAGGACGTACTCGAGCGCTCCCGGGAGCGTCGCACTCTTCGCCAAGGGTTCCTCCGGAGGGCGGCTGATGCGGTGAGCCTGCTTGGTGAGGAACTTGCTGATGAGGACGCGCGCCTTGAGGCTGAGGGCCTTCGGCTGGTTGCGGAGAGGCGCGAGCTGGAGGCGGCTGCCGCCCTTGCGCATCGTCGGCGCGATCTTGATGATGAGGAGGCCAAGGCGTTGCTGGCGGCCTCTCGAGAGGCCCGTTCCCAGGCCGTCGAAGAAGCCCGGGAAGCTGACCGGCGGCGAGAGGCCATGGAGGAGCGGGCATGGGAACTCTTGGCCGGGTGGTGCTCACTGGAGGAGCAGGTGGAGCTGCGCGAGGCGGCCCTTGCGTCGATGAAGGTGGCCTCCGGCGACCCAACGGAGCTCCAGAAGCGTGAGGAGGCGTTGACGCTGGAAGCCGCCGAACGCGCGCGCGAGCACGAGCGCCTGGAGACGAGTGAGCATTGGGTGACACGGGCGGAGGACGACATCGCTGCGCGGGAAGCCCGTGTCGCGGAGGAGGTCGTACGTTGGGTGGCGACGGCGCGCCTGAATCTCGAGCGTGAGCTCAAGGAGAGGCTGGAGTTGGTCCGGACCGAGGCTGAAGGTAGGACCAACGCCCTCAAGGCCAAACTGGAGGAAGCAACGAGGCAGGCCGATGCCTTGCGGGTCGCACTTGAGGCAGCACAGGGGGAGTCAGCTACTTCCCATGCCGAGGTGCTTCTTCTTCGCCGACAGGTGGTTGAGGCTGAGGCTGTCGCTCGCCAAAACGCGGACGAGATGCATCAGCGGCGGCTCTTGGAGCATGAGCACGCCCCATGCTCTCCACACTCCGAGGGAGGGCCAACACGGCCTTGGGTAACATCTATGAGGCAGCCGTTGGCGAGCCGCGTGCTATCAACTACGCCGGCAATCTTCAGTTCTTCACCGACATCGTGACGCAGCTGGAGGCACGGTCGGTTCGTGCCAACAGGTTAGTGGAGGAGAGGAGCCGAGCCCTACTCGGGCGCGCCTTCTCCCGCGTCTTTAGCCATCTCCGGAATATGGATCCCCATTTTGACTTCGACGCTGCCATCGCCCTAGTTCCCCAGGCCGTCCGAGACGACCTAGCGTACTGGGTGGAAGACAACGTGGATGCCCTTGTCAGGGCCTTCGCTTCAGACAACGACGGCGTGATTGTGGCCACCGACGAGGGCGGCGTGGTGAACGGCCCTGACGCCGCTGGCGGCAACGCGGAGGGCGATGGGGAGGCCAGCGACGCCAGCGACAGCTCGGGCGGCGCTCCTGAGGACGCATTGGGGGATTTATCTGACAGATAGCACGCCGTTCCTGTTTCCTTATCCTGCATGAATAGAACTCGGGCTTTTGTCCCGATGGTTGTGAGAGCATTTTGGGAGGGGGTGCCCCTCATGTAAAGCCAATGTTTAAGCGCATTAGTCAATGCTATATTGCTCATAGGCCCGTGCCAAGTGGTTGGCTAGGTAACGAGCCAGCTGGTTAGTTTACCTTCGTCCCGCGCGGGTCCTGAGATAATTTGTGGGGGGCTGTGGTGCCTCGAATATCTCCTGATAGAATCCGTAGGATCTGCTGTGAAAAAACCCCGAGCGGCTATGACGGCGACAGTCTGGGCTGCACGCGAGCTAGGCCAGACCCGGCTCGCGAGGGGCTGGCAAGGGGAGGCAGCTGAGGCGAGGTCGTAACCGAAACGCGAGAGATTGCTCGAACGAGACTAAGCACCCCACCCCCAACACACACAAATTTCAAATTCGAGTTCAACTTAAATCCAGCGGGGGAAAGCAGCAACCAAGGGAAAATCAATGAAAGCAAACAAAAAGCCGCGTCCGGCACCTAGTCTAGTCTTGGACGTCTTCTCACCAGCATGAGCTAAGTGCTGCCATCTGGGCGTGGAGGGAGCCCGGGGCTCGAGGCCGGCACCCCTAAGACTCCGGGGCGTGTACAGCCCCACTCATTATTACGTGAGAGTGTCACGGGGCGGCGAGCTTCACGAGCACCGGGCCTTCTTCACAGTGTACCGCCTTGCTTCATATCGCCAGACGAGGGCCCGCTTTGCGCCACACTCTAGTGCCATCAACAGCGACCGAAACCAGGGACGCCGCCGATGGGGTAGAGCAGTCGCCAGCGGTTCCCCCAACGACCACGGGTCCTCCGCCAGGGGCAGGCCCTGAGGCACCTCCCCAGCGGAGGGCCTACCTCCTGGGAACGCCTTGCTCCAAACGCCACGGTGGTGATGTCAGATCTCGGCCCCTCTCCTGCAGCCCCCGACGCCCTCCTCCTGAGGGGTAAGAGACTGCTGGAGCGGGGCAACTGCTCGCTGTGGCGACCTGCACCTCCTGCGACCCATGATTAGTGTATGCTTGCTCCTGAGGGATTAGTGGTACCCGATAATCGTCGCTCCCAGCGTGGCCGGCGGGGCCGTCTCGGGGTTCCTGGAAGAGCTCAGCTTCTGGCGCCTCGTCCCCCCAGCTTGGGCTGAGGAGCGAGCCTTGTTCGCCCTCGCGCGGGTGCCCTTGATCCATCATGTGGGGCACGTACTCTTCCGTGGCCGTCACCCCCAAGGCTGCGCCATAGGGCTCCGCGTGCCACACAGCTCTGCTTGACGTGCTGGCCTGGTGATGGTAGCGCGGCGGTCCTCAGGGGCCATGGGTCCCGACGAGTCCTTCTTCACTAACGGGGAGCGGGGTCGGCGCTACCGCCGGCTCTGTGCTGATGGCTTCGCTGGTGTTGGAGTAGCTTTGGAGCCCGCGGTTGCACGCGGGGCCCCCGCGCGGGCCGCCCTGGGCCTGAGGCGGGAGCGGTGTGCAGAAGGGGTGAGCCCCCGAGGCGCCGAAGCCCAGGAGCTCCGCCACCCGCTCTAGCAGCACGTCGCGGCCGCCTTCCATCAGTCTGCACTGTAACAGCTCTCGGGCCACCGTGAGCGCGGCCCTTGAGTTCGCCTGCTCCCGGCGGGTGTACGGCGTTGTTGCCGCGGCGTGGTTGGAGGCCCTCGTTGCCGACCGCGTCTGCCGCGGTGTTAGAGCCGTCGAGGTCTGTCCGCGTCGCCCACGGCCCGCAGCGCCCTGCGGACCGCGAGCTGCCTGGGGCACGGGGTCACCCGAGGTAAGCGGCTCTGCGCGGGCGGGCCAAGCCGCGCAAGGATCTGGGTTGCCCGCCTGGTCGCCGGACATGGTGATGACGATGCGACGGGGCGCGAGGCGGCAGAAGGCATACCCTGGCACACCCCTACCTGGCACGCCAAATGTCGGATTTCGTGTTCCTGCAGACCCTCGAGGTTCGAACACTGGGGTGCGCACGGAGATTCAACCCTCTACCGTCTCGCACCTCGCCGAATCGCTGGGACCTAAACTACCAAACTGAACAGCACAAGAGACACAAGATTTATACTGGTTCAGGCCACCATTGTGGTGTAATACCCTACTCTGTAAGTGCATCTAGTGCCCCTTACTGATTTTGGTGTATTGAAGACTTATAGGTTAAGTAACTGATGCGTTTGTGAGTGTACATAGGTCTATAAGTCTATGAGGAGTTTGATATTTACAGAGAAAGTCGACCCCTAAAAATGAAGTTCTTCAACTGAAGACTTTGATATTCTGAAGACTTTCTGAAGACTTTGAAAGTGAAGAATTTGGTGTGACCTTGAAGACTTGATATTCATTCGAGGAATATGAAGCGTGAAGACTTTTGTTTTCGTAGTTTCATTTTCTCTTTCTTGAGTCATAGGAAACACCGTCATCGTTAAGGGGGTCGAGGAAATACTAAGGAAAAATTTCCATGTGATGCTCAACTCAAAATCCTACACCTACCAATCCCTTCGAGTGAAGCCATTGAAATCTCATACGATTCATCAAATTCTTGATGATGAGACGCAGTTCTTACCGTCATCGATGACTTTGCTCGATCGAGGAGTTAGGAATTCGCCATCGAATTACCTACACGATGAGGAACATGATAGCCCCGAGGAATTTGAGAGTCAAATTTCCGACCGTTCTTTGTCTTCTTGCTACGGCTGTCCCAAAATATCTTATCCACCTAACGGTCATATCATTAAGGGCATTTATGTCTTATCATGTCAGGCTGCTCCCTAGGCTATAAATAGCCGCCCCCTATAACCACTAGTTTGTTGGCTGCTCCGAGAGAACTTGACACTTGTCATTTGAGAGCAACCCATCCTCCGAGGACTTTGAGCGAAAATCATCAAATGAGGAAAATCCCAAAACCAAACCCCCACAAACCCAAAGTGATTGAGCATCACTGAAGAAATTGATCCTGCGTGGATCCGACGCTTGTTACCTTTGAAGACTGTGCTTCTTCCAAACGGTTAGGCGTCAAGGTCTAGAGCATCCAAGAGGAATTGTGGATCGCCTAGTGACCAAGTCTGTGAAGGTTTGGAAGTCACCTGAAGACTTACCACAAGTGATTGGACGAGGCCTGCGTGGTCTTAGTTCAAGGAGAATACGGTGAGGACTGGGTGTCCTGAGTTGCGGCTAAGATCGGGTGTCAGGGACTGTGTGTCCTCGAGTTTAAATACTCACCACTCCAACCAGACGCATAACCGAGACAGCAGTTGAACTGGTTTACCAAATCATTGTCTTCACCAACCGATTGGTTCTATTTCCTCAACTCATCCATTTCCTCATTCTGTGTTGCATGTTGTTCATATCTCGTGCTTGAAGACTTTGATCAAGACTTTCACAAATTCCTCAGTTCAATTTCTTTAGTCTGTTTGTCTTCATCTTGTTATCCTGTGTTTACGCTTCCTGTACTCTGTGTTAGTCTTCATTTCATCATGATGACTATGTTTGTATCCTGTTATGTTTACTTCGAGTACATATTCATTTGCAAGTAGTTCTTCGCTAAGGAATTTCCTCACCAGCAAATTCCTCGATGAAGAATTCATAAAATCGCCTATTCACCCCCTCTAGTCGATATAACGACTTTCAATTGGTATCGAGCAAGGTACTCCCTTGTTCGTGTGATTTTGGTTTAACCACCTGGAGTTCTAGTTATGTCGACCGCAGGTATGATCAAGGTCTCGGCTGGGTGTCCTACCTTTGATGGAATGGACTACCCCTACTGGAAGAACAAGATGCGAATGCATCTTGAGGCAATTGACAATGATCTCTGGTATGTTGTGGAAAATGGTGTCTCCTCTGTCACTGAAACACTGACCGCTACTAATGTGAAGAGATTCAAACAACTCGATTCTCAAGAGAAGAACATCATCTGTGGCCATCTGAGAAAAGGACAGTATGGAAGAGTGAGTGCTTTGGAAACTGCTAAGCTTATCTGGGATAGGCTGTCCAAAGTAAATGAAGGAGTCTCAACTCAGCGTGATTCTCGAGTCGATGATCTTCGGAATCTCTTCAACCGCTTCAAAAGACTCGACAACGAAAATGTCCAACAAACCTTTGATCGCCTCACTGACATCTCAAATGAGCTTCAAGCCCTCGGTGCCACTGACATCACTGATCATGAAGTTGTGAAGAAACTGCTAAGATCGCTTGATTCCTCATTTGATACTCTGGGGATGATGATACAAGAACGTCTTGACTACAAGTCGCTTGATCCTGCTGATATCCTCAAAAGGCTTAACACTCACGAGTTCGACTTGCTGAAAAGAGAGATCTCTATGGCTCAAACTATGGCAAACCACGTGCCTCAAGGCTAAGGTTGTGTCGACTCAATGTGAGGATTCGGTAGTAGCCTTGGTGATCTCAAGAATCGAGCCAGATCTAGCTCGCTTGTGAAGAAATTCCGAAGTTCACAAGACGTGGTCGCTTTGGAAAATCCTCAAGAGGAAATGATTCTTCATCCCAAGGACTACAAGAGAAGACTTTGCCACAAATGCAAGAAGCCTGGTCACTATATTCAAGATTGTCCTCAGTGGGAAAAGGAAATGAAGAAGAAGAAATACAAGGACTACAGTTTTGACGATATGAAGAAGAAGAAGAAATCGTCAAAATCTTCGTCATCAAAACCCTCAAAGTCTTCATCTCACAAGAAGGGCAGCTCCAAGAAAGCTCGGGCATTCATTGGCAAGGAAATGGACTCTGAAGCTGAATCTGAGGAAAATGACGAAGAGGAGGAGTCTGAAGAATCTGAGTCTGGTGTGGCGAGTCTGGCCGTTGCTACTGCTTTTGTCAGCAAGTCCATCTTCAACACTGAAGAAACTGACTCCATCGACAAGCCTGATGAAGATAATGATGGCTACGCTCCCACCTATTGCTTCATGGCAAAAGGAGCTAAGGTACTCAAATACAACTCCTCTGACTCTAGTGAAAATGAATCTGATGAGGATCTCAAGCCCAGCTACTCTAAACTTGCTAAGATTGCTGTGA
This sequence comes from Aegilops speltoides, assembly GCA_021437245.1. NCBI lineage: Eukaryota > Viridiplantae > Streptophyta > Magnoliopsida > Poales > Poaceae > Aegilops > Aegilops speltoides. The sequence goes on along the minus strand of CM038141.1, from coordinate 302,556,894 downwards.
AACAACAACGGGCTCTTGAAAAGGTTCAAAACATGCTAGATAAAAGTGATGATATGTTGGGTGAAGAAATGGATCGCACTAAAGCCCTCGACCGAAATCTTCAGAGACTTGGTTTAAGTATGATGACCTTCAAGGTCATCATAACTCTCTCTTGTCTGATCATGAGAAACTTTCTTATGAATTTCTTCAAGAAAAGCAAGATCATGAGAAGCTTTCTCTTGAAGCTATTCAAAGAAAGGCAGATCTTGAAAAGCTAAGAGTGTGTTATGAAGATCTTCAGAAGGAGCGCGATTCATTACTAGCTCAACAAATCAGCGCTTCTCAGGAAGAATTTGTTCGTCCATGCTTAAAGTGCATTGAACGTGAATCTGCTAATTCTTCACCTGAATGTTCAAATGCTTCAACTGTTACAAATTCTTCATCTACCTCTGCTATTACTAATTCCTCATCCGAGGACATTGCTAGTATCCCGACAATGCAGGGTTGAAGGAATTGTACATGGTAGCATGTACAAAAGCCTCAAAGGGCATCAGACACTTTGTGATGTGCTCAAAAAGCAGATCCTCAATAGAAACCCTAGGAAAGAGGGTATTGCCTTTGAGAGGAAACTCAATGCCGATGGAACATATTGGAAGCCTGAGCAGTACCCCAAAACCTCATGGGTTGCTGCAAAGGGACCTCCAGTTGATCCATCTAACTTATCTGGCTTTACATGTGAATCTCCTCATTCTTCTGATGAGTCATTTGAGTCCAACTATAAACTGTTCAAAAATCAGAATGGTGAAGTATTTGCTAGATATGTTGGCACTAACTGCAGGAACGGTTCTCCTATGAAGAAAATCTGGGTTCCCAAAAGCTGTGTTGAAAGTCTTCAGGTGAATGTCCTCATGACACCACCTATGAAGAACAGGAACCCCAGATCAAATTCTTCATATGGACCAAACTCTTCATATGGATCAAAGTCCTCATATGATTATCATCGTGCTGACAAATCTGCCTTGCAGGGTAGAGCTAAGGGCTATGAATATGTGCATTATTCTTCAAACCATTATGTTCATAAGTCCTCGAAGAATTACTCTGCTTATTCATATGCTTACCCTAACCCCTCCTATGCTAAGCGAAATGGTTTGGCATCTTTGCCACCTTTCTCACATGGTGCTCGCAGGATGATAAACTCTTTGCCACCCCTCCGGATGTGGGTGGTGAAGAAAAGAATTAATCTCTTCTGCGTAGGTCAGGTCTCCGCACGTGCTCTAACGTCTCAAGAATTTCTTGGGGACGACAAAATGCCGAAAGGACGAGGCGAATCATGATGAAATGAACCTTCATTTCACACGCCCTCATACCGCTATAATGTTTATCGCTTGATGAAATTCATCGATGAACTTGATATCATATTCTTCATCGATGAAGCATATGAGATTGTAAGCTACACTAATTCATCTGCAGGATGATCAACCCAAAACCACCGAATGGGTCCTCGATAGTGGATGTACAAATCACATATTGGTGACAAGAATCTATTGATGGATGCTCCCTTATCACCGTCACCTCTCAAGCATATCATCTTTGCCGACAAAGGCAAAAGTCGTATTGGGTCTTGGTAAGGTTGCTATTTCTAAGGATAAGCACATGGACAAAGTCATGCTTGTTGAGTCCTTAGGATACAATCTCATGTCGATCTCAATGCTTTGTGATCTTGATATGGTTGTTGTCTTTGGCAAATATCGCTGTGTTGTGATTATGGAAGTCGACAATTCCAAAGTCTTCAAGGCTTTAGGAGAGGAGATCGTATATTGTTGATTTTTCTACAGACCACAACCAGCCATGTGCCTACTTGCAAAAGCTTCGAAGGCTGGCTATGGCATCAACGACTTGGTCATGCAGCATGAGGAATTTGAACACGCTTGCAAAGAAGAAGCATGTCATTGGCATTGAGAATGTCAAATTCCTCAAGGATCACTTATGCGAGCATGTGAAGCGGAAAAATGACCAAGGCCAAGCATCCAAATAAGACTATCATGACCACTACTCGTCCATCGAATTGCTTCACATGGACCTCTTCGACCAAATCATTATTCAGCAATCACTAATGATGCATCTCTATATGGTTTTGTCATTGTTGATGATTATTCTCGATATACATGGGTACACATTGTTACTTACAAACATGAAGTGCGGAAGTCTTCAAACGATTTTCCTTGAGGGCTTCAACCAACTTGGTGTGAAGATCAAGCATATCGAAGTGACAATGGAACTGAGTTCAAGAATTCTGGTCTTGATGCCTATCTTGATGAACTTGGTATTACTCATGAATTATCTGCTCCCTATACTCCTCGTGAAGATGGCATCGTGGAGCGCAAGAACATAACTCTTGTTGAGATGGCTCGCACTATGCTTGATGAATACAAAACGCCTCGGCGCTTTTGGATTGATGCAATTGATCTTGCCGCCACATCATCAACAAAGTATATCTTCACAAATTCTTCAAGAAGCGCCTATGAACTCCTCACCGACAAGAAACCCAATGTGAGTTATTTCAAAGTCTTGATTGCTAAATGTTGGATTAGAGATCCTCACCACAACTCTAAATTTGCACCGAAAGCACATGAAGGTTTTATGCTTGGTTACGGAAAGGACTCGCACACCTACAGAGTCTTCAACATTGTTCTTCACAAGATTGTTGACATGTAGATGTGCGGTTCGATGAAACTAATGGCTCGCAAAGAGAGCACCTACCTTCGTGTTAGATGAACCAGCACCGAGGATGCTATCAAGCTCAAGGCAACCGAGGATGTCATTCCTCATCAAGAATGAAGAATTCATTCTGTTCGTGAAGAACGCCGGTGATGCACCAAGAACATGATGAGGAAAATGGTGCTGAAGAAAATGCTGATCAAAATCCTCAGCGACAACCGACTTATCCACGCATTGCAAAAGAAGTGCAAGTGGAGAAGATCATCGATGACATTAGCGCACCAGGTCCTCTCACACGCTCAAAAGCCTCACACTTATCTAACTTTTGTGGGCACTATGCTTTTGTCTCTATCTCATAGCCCACTAAGGTAGATGAAGCATTTCTGGAGCCGGAGTGGATTCAGGCTATGCAAGAAGAATTACATCAGTTCGAGCTGAACAATGTCTGGGAATTGGTAAATCGCCCAGATCCTCGCAAGCATAATATCATTGGCACAAAGTGGATCTACCACAACAAGCAAGATGAAAATGGCCTTGTGGTGAGGAATAAGGCACGGCTAGTAGCTCAAGGCTACACAGAGTTGAAGGAATTGATTTCGATGAAACTTTTGCACTGTTGCTAGACTTGAAGCTATTCGCAGATCTTACTTGCTGTGCTAACCATCATGATATCATCTTATATCAAATGGATGTGAAAAGTGCATTCCTCAATGGTAAGCTTGAGGAAGAAGTATATGTTGCTCAACCCCGTGTTTTGAAGATCCCAAGAACTCGACAAAGTCTTCAAACTCAATAAGGCCCTCTATGGCCTCAAGCAAGCCCCTCGGGCGTGGTATGACACATTGAAGGAATTCTTCGTGAAGAATGGCTTCACACCCGGTTCACTCGACCCTACTCTTTTTACTAAATCATATGATGGTGAACTGTTTATGTGCCAAATATATGTTGATGATATTATCTTTGGCTGTACTAACCAACGATATAGTTATGAATTTGCCTATATGATGAGTGAAGAATATCAAATGTCTATGATGGGAGAGTTGAAATTCTTCCTAGGTCTTCAAATTAAAGAAAGCACAATGGCATATTCATATCTCAGAGAAATACCTCAAAGATGTCTCGAGGAAATTCGCATGCAAGATTGCAAAGGCGTCAAAATTCCTATGCCCACAAATGGCCATCTATGCAATCGATGAAAATGGTATTGACTTGATCACAAGGTATACCTCTCCATGATTGGTTCTTTATTGTACTTATGTGCATCTAGGCCGATATAATGCTTAGTGTTTGCGTGTGCCCGGTTTCAAGCTGCACCAAGGAATCACACCATAAGGTCTGTGAAACATATTCTTCGATATCTAGCTCACACACCAACACTAGGATTATGGTACCCCAAGGGCTCTACTTTTGATCTCATTGGATATTCGACTCGACTATGCTGGTGATCGTGTGGACCGCAAGTCAACATCCGCACTTGTCATTTCCTCGGACGATCTTTGGTCCGTTGGTCCTCGAAGAAACAGATCGTGTATCACCGCTCATCTTTGAAGCTGAATACATTGCTTCTGGCTCATGCTGTGCTCATCTGCTTTGGATGAAGCAAACCCTCAAGGACTATGGCGTCAACGTGAAGAATGTGCCTCTCCTCTGCGACAATGAGAGTGCCATCAAGATTGCTCACAACCCGTTCAAGACTCAAGACTAAGCACATCCAGATTCGTCATCATTTTCTTCGTGATCATGTGTTGAAGGGCGACATCTCCATCGAGCATGTGAAGATCAAGAACAGCTAGCTGATATCTTCACTAAGCCCTTGGATGAGAAGAGATTTAGCAAGTAGCGGTGTGAGATAAATATCTTAGAATCTTGAATGTTCTTTGAAAAGACACACATCCTAACCCTTATGCGTAATTGATGACTTAGATGTGCAACACATGAAGAAACGTTTTCTTCAATCAATGAAGAATAACACTCTAAGTGTGAAGAAATTAATGAAGAATTTGATTCTCAGAACCCTACGACAATTGTACGCGGTGTCTAAAATCATCATTCTTATACGGTGGGCTACGCCACCACAAAAGTTGAAAATCTTCAATTTGAGTTTTTCCTCATTTTTGAAATTCCTCAGTTTTTCAAATTCTTCAACTTTGCAAAATCTTCAATGTTTCCGCTGTTTTTCTTCATTTATATATATATATATATATATATATATATATATATATATATATATATATATATATATATATATATATATATATATATGAGTTTATGTCCTCCACAGCATTCACTTATTGCTAATTCTTCAAGTTGTGATTTCTGCTAAGTGAATGTGATCGGACCCTTCCCCCTCTATGCTATACTCAATCCAATCTATTCACTAATTCTTCATGTGCGTTCTAATTGAAACTCGTTCAAAGTCTTCACTGTGTCCTTGACAGCTGAAGAAATTGCGAACGAAATTTTTAAACTAATCTTATCCAAGTTTTCGGTTTTACCGCTCAAACCGTTCCGCTCCCCACGATGCATTAGTTTAATCACCCACGATCTTACACGATCTCATCTGCACAGTACGTGGGTGACACACGTCGCGTGAAGGAGAAAGGGCAGGGGCATGTTCGTCCCAAAATCTTCGGGCGAACAGTTTTCACAGTGGCTATAAATACCCCTCTCCCTTCCTTACTTCATTTACTCTGCTCGGTCGCTGTCTCTCGCTCGAGCTCTTCTCAAACCCTAGCGCCGCCGCTACTTCATCGCCGTCGGTGAGGAAGAGCTTCACTACCTCGACCTCGTCGCCGTCGTACTCGCGCCGATCATGAATTCTTCACTCCGCCGCGCCGTAGCCGTCTCCCTCGCCAAGTTAGGGCGTGGGAGATCTAACGTGATTTAACTTCACTAGAGTTCATTCCTGTTCGTCGTGTTCTTCATTCGGGTAATTAAAAGTTACTTTTATTACTCGCGTTGATTCTCAAATCTTTCGAAAATCTTCAAAGGTGTTTTTGTTCTTCAAATCTTCACATATGAACACCTCACACATTGTATGCTCTTGATTTATCTCTAAGCATTCATTTCTTCTAGATTCCTCAATTGTGCGGATTTTCAATCTGCACAACTCGAACCCGAGACAAAACGCTTAGTGAAATTCCTCAAGGCTCAACTGGTCAAAATCCTCAAAACTTGTTCTTTTGAAAAATCATCGAGAACGATATGACCTCTCCAAATTCCTCGCACCTACACTCTGCTCACGGTACTCATGTCCGCCGCTGAATCACTAGGTTCTCATCAACTTAACTCATTTGCAGCGTTCCTCGAAGAAAAACTGCATACTTCTTGAGTGCTCTATTGTTCAAATTCCTCATCCAAGAAAATGGCGTAAGGCAAGAGACTGCAGAAGGGAGGAAAGAAACCGGAGGTCATGATCGCTTTGAGATTCCGAGGAAATATACAAAGATTCTGCACACCGATGAATCCAAGTTTGGCAAGGAGACTAAAAATCAGCGCAAAGTGCGATACAAAGGATAGAAAGAAGATGGGCAAGAGAATGGAGAGAATATCGCTATGTTACTTCCAAGTACATGAGGAAATTCGCGTTGAACCCTCCATGCCCAAGAGCTCCACCGCACCGCCAAGTCACGATCCCACCAAGCATCAAGCGTGGTGAAGACTTTCTCAAGAATGGTCCAGCGCCAAGCCAAATTGGCAAGACAGCCAAGGAGGCGGTGAGGAAATTCAATGAGGATTGCTGCTGCTGCTGCTGCCGAGCCCTCGGTCAAGCCGAGGAAATCAATGTCAAGAAGCATGCTCGCAAGCCAAGTGCTTCACCATCAGCGCCCTCACGGCCAGTTCCTCACCGCGCCCTCACGGCAAATTCCTCGATGCTGTTGTCGACTCCAAATCCTCGGCAGCTCACTCCAAGTCCTCAACTCCTGTGCATCCGCTACATGTCAAAGGACTGTGGATTCTCAATTGCTTCGTGTCTCAAAGAAGTTCTCACCGCACCAATGTCCTCAACAGCCCCACTCTGCTGAAGACAAAAGCAACAATGGACGCGGACCTCGCCAAGTCCAAAGAAGAAACAAAGTTGCGTTCAACGTGCCCTCTTATAATGAAGCTTCGATGAAGAACTTGCGAAATCATCGAGATAGATCGACCAAGGCCGCTAGAGCCAAAAGAACAAATGTGCCTCGCTTCGATCCGAAGAAGATCCTTGACTTCATCGACTGTGGCATCAGGATCCAAACACTCCCATACCGGATCTCGCCATCGACTCTGGTCAAAGTCATATCTGAACCATTTCATCGCAAGAGAAATGGAAATTTGAAAAGGCTCGTGAATTAAAGAGAACACAAGCCAGAAAGGAGAAGCTTCTGAGGAAGAACATTGTCAACTTGACTCCTGAAGAACTTCTCAAAGCTCAATCTGAAATCCAAGCCCTCAAAGAAGGATTTTGATGCTTATAATGCTGATTGGCAAGGAGCCAAGGTGAGATTCATCAATTTGACAAAGAAATGACTACCGCTGCAGCCCCATCGCAACAAGAAAATCCTTAGGTGAAGACTCGCCACCGCTGAAGAACATGCCAAGATCGCTGATGACTTTCAGCGGTCGATGAGAACACAAGTTCCGTGGCTGATGACTCCATTCCACCGCCGAAGAAATTCCTGTGGCATCCACTAGTGGTGCGCTCAAGAAATGAAGGAAATAGGGCAATCGCACCGCCATGCGCCAAGAAACTGCTCCACAGTCCTCAGCTCCTCCCGCACCAACACCAACTCCAATTCTTCCTTCGCCTATGAAGTGAAGAAGACAAAGGCTGCAGAACGAGCTGCAGTGAAGAAAAGGAAGGCATCAGCTGCGTCAAATTCTTCAGCTGCGAAGAAAATGAAGCCAATGACCAGCTCGATTGAAAATCCTATTGATGCCATTCCTATTTCCTCCATGTCGTCTAAGGAAATCGTTCCTTATGGAGAAGATTACAAGATCCCAAGCGGATCTGATGAGGAAAATCAATCTGTTGCTACTTCAGAACAGCTTGATGAAGAAATTGAAGTGGAAGCATTCCCTTCAACCCCAGTTGTTTCCTCACCCGTGCCTCAGTTCACAGCTGAAGAGGCAGGTGTTGAGGAAATTGAAAAAGAAGACGAAGACGTGGATATTGGGTGCACTACACCAGTAATGAACGATGACTTTTGGGAAAGTCAGCATCCCGATACTCCTCTCTTCACTCCGATTCTACAAGTTCCTCAGTCCCCGGCTACAACTGTTCAATTGGGCTCTGAAGAAACTCAACCCACATCGTCTGTCAATGAAGAAATTCCAGCCACTAGTATTTGAAGAACCCATCGCTGATCCTCAAACCGCACAAGGAGAGGAACCAGAAATTCCTTAGCATGAAGAACACGAGATCGCGATTCACGAGGTTGTGCTACAAATCACCGATATTCCTCCGCCCAAACCAAGAATCCGTTCTCGAGCAAGCAAAAGTTCAAGGCTGAAGACTTCTTTTACGAGCACGTGTTCTTCATCGCTTATAATCCCTATGACTCTGCTCGTATGAGGAAAAGACGCTTCTGGACTCCTACCCAAGCAAACTTCTATTCCTCAGTGCTGTTTGACAAGGACAAGATCTTCGACCATGAGCATATTCCTCATGTGGATATGGAATCATTGCCGTGCTTCGAGCCAAGATTCGAAGTTATTCACGATGCAGGCTGCTGAATTTCTGACCGACATCGTGGATCGGAATGAAGAACTCATTCTTGAGTTCTATGCCACCGCACATCACCGGAGATGTCAAGATATCAATTCATGGGTGTTGGATTGGATGACAGAGAATACTCACTACAAGGCGCCAGCAACTGAATTTCTTCGTGTCCTTCCTCTTGATCCTCCCCATGAAACTGCACGTTGCATCTACAATGACCGTGAACTGTCTGATCACTTTATGCAAGTGCTCATGAAGCCGCTGAAGCCAGGACAAGCCCCTCGAACCAAATTCCTCGTCAAGGAATTGTTGTATGTGCCTCGGACTGTCTATAGAATCTTGACGAAGACAATGAGTCCCATCAAAGGCCACGACTCGAATGAAGAAGATGACGTTGGCATCATGAAGAACATGCATTTCAATATCATTCATGGCGTTCCTGTCAACTTCCATGATTTCTTCATGAGGACTCTGGTCAATGTTGCAATGTCACCTTTTGAGCTGAAGCCATATGCGCCTTGGATCATGAGATTCATAAGGGCAAGATCTTCACTGAACTATAAGGCTGACATTCTGAATCATGGCAGCTACTTGCCGCCCATTGAAGTCCTCAAGCGACCAGTTTGATCATCTGATGATAAGGGCAAGGCAACAGCTATGATTGATGAAGGCACTCGTCCATTGGATGGTCAATTTCGCAAGGCTGCATCTTACTCCACCAATGACGATTCTGCAACGCATGACACTGCCGCAAATACCTCAACCAAGCAACAGCCTCAAGCAATCGCACCTGTGGTGATGGTGATCGTGAGTTACTCCTCGCCTTCATCGGAAGGTTGATCGCAATCGAAAGCGGTTGAAGCGCCAATTTGCTGCAATTCTTCACAACATGACCTCAACACATAATGCAGTGAAGAAAAATCAGTACTACCTTCATGAAACCCTCAACCGCACCTGGGCTGTTCTTAATCATGTCTATTCCGCGGAAGAATTGAAGACTATGGGTCTTCAGGAAGCATTTGACTGGTCTGCACCACCTCCGAAGAAATTCAAGAGAGTCAAAGTTCCTGATCTGGTGGCCAGCTCTTATTCTTCATCGCGTGAAACTGATGAATATGAAGATTTGGAAGACACTGTGGCAGGCCCTACTCCAACAACCAACCCCGATAACGGCGGGCTCCTCCCTCGACTTGAAAATCTTGAGGCGTTAGTCCTCGCCGATCCTTTTGGTCATTTGATGACAAAGGGGGAGAAATCTGAGTTAGTCTTCAAGCGGGTTTATATATTATGGGCGTTTTTATTAAGTTACAACTCTCGTTCTTCCGAAACTTTTTATTGGATCGAGTTGTAATCTTAAATCCGATGGTGCCTTGATACTTTTTGATCGTGCTTGATACGATTGATGCTCTGATGCTTTTCAAGCACTAAGCTCTGAATGTGATATTTGAGCTCTGAAACTTTTGATGTGATATTCTGCATGCTTATTCCTAGTCAATATTATTGCACGCATGCTGAATCTCATCAGGCACCATATTTCATCATGCATTTCAAATTCTTCATATTATATATCAAATGCGTGTATGAATTACAAGATATAGGGGGAGATCTCCATGATTCAACTCTTCAAATGTGCATTGCCTCAAAAGCAAATTCCTCATTATGCACACATTCAGGGGGAGTTCTTCTATATCTTGCAATCAAATTCCTCAATATCAGTATTTACACTCCATACGTTTATCCCCGTTGAAAACTTAACCTATGTTGTCATCAATCACCAAAAAGGGGGAGATTGTAAGTGCATCTAGTGCCCCTTAGTGATTTTGGTGTATTGAAGACTTATAGGTTAAGTAACTGATGCGTTTGTGAGTGTACACAGGTCTATAAGTCTATGAGGAGTTTGATATTTACAGAGAAAGTCGACCCCTAAAAATGAAGTTCTTCAACTGAAGACTTTGATATTCTGAAGACTTTCTGAAGACTTTGAAAGTGAAGAATTTGGTGTGACCTTGAAGACTTGATATTCATTCGAGGAATATGAAGCGTGAAGACTTTTGTTTTCGTAGTTTCATTTTCTCTTTCTTGAGTCATAGGAAACACCGTACTGTTAAAGGGGGTCGAGGAAATACTAAGGAAAAATTTCCATGTGATGCTCAACTCAAAATCCTACACCTACCAATCCCTTCGAGTGAAGCCATTGGAAATCTCATACAGTTCAGTCAAATTCTCAAAGGATGAGACGCAGTTCTTTCCGTCACCGATGACTTTCTTTCGACCGAGGAGTTAGGAATTCGCCAGTGCGAATTACCTACACAGTGAGGAACATGATAGCCCTGAGGAATTTGAGAGTCAAATTTCCGACCGTTGCTGTGCTGCGCACCGGCTGTCCCAAAATATCTTATCCACCTAACGGTCATATAGTTAAGGGCATTTATGTCTTATCATGTTAGGCTGCTCCCTAGGCTATAAATAGCCGCCCCCTACAACCACTAGTTTGTTGGCTACTCCGAGAGAACTTGACACTTGTCATTTGAGAGCAACCCATCCTCCGAGGACTTTGAGCGAAAATCATCAAGTGAGGAAAATCCCAAAACCAAACCCCCACAAACCCAAAGTGATTGAGCATCACTGAAGAAATTGATCCTGCGTGGATCCGACGCTTGTTACCTTTGAAGACTGTGCTTCTTCCAGACGGTTAGGCGTCAAGGTCTAGAGCATCCAAGAGGAATTGTGGATCGCCGAGTGACCAAGTCTGTGAAGGTTTGAAAGTCACCTGAAGACTTACCACAAGTGATTGGACGAGGCCTGCGTGGTCTTAGTTCAAGGAGAATACGGTGAGGACTGGGTGTCCTGAGTTGCGGCTCGAGATCGGGTGTCCGGACTGTGTGTCCTCGAGTTTAAATACTCACCGCTCCAACCAGACGCATAACCGAGACAGCGGTTGGAACTGGTTTACCAAATCATTGTCTTCACCAACCGACCGGTTCTATTTCCTCAACTCATCCATTTCCTCATTCTATGTTGCATGTTGTTCATATCTGTGCTTGAAGACTTTGACTGAAGACTTTCACAAATTCCCCAGTTCAATTTCTTCAGTCTGTTTGTCTTCATCTTGTTATCCTGTGTTTACGCTTCCTGTACTCTGTGTTAGTCTTCATTTCATCATGATGACTATGTTTGTATCCTGTTATGTTTACTTCTGAGTACATATTCCGCTGCAAGTAGTTCTTCGCTAAGGAATTTCCTCAACAGCAAATTCCTCAGTGAAGAATTCATAAAAATCGCCTATTCACCCCCCCTCTAGTTGATATAACGCACTTTCATACTCCAGTGTGTGGTGTGGTCGATTGCCTCTTGGGCTGACGAGGAACAATACAAAGGGAGAACAGCCTCGCGAGGGTCTGTTCTAGGCTGGCGCGATGAACTGCTAGGGGGAGTTCAGTCGCCTCTCTCTCTCTCTCTCTCTGTGTGTGTGTGTGTGTGTGTGTGTGTGTGTGTGTGTGTGTCTTCCTATCCTTATTCTCTCGATCGATGCCCCTACCTTGCAGGTGGCTAGTCCTATTTATAGGCAGAGGCCCTGGGCCTCTTCCCAAATATTGAGCGGGAAGGGCGCCAACAATTGGCCATTTTGAAGGGGAACAACGGGTACACTTATCCTGACTAAAGTTGGTCCTCGCCTGTCAAAGGCTCTGGTGGTGACGTCGGCTTGGGCTCCACAATGACTTCCTTCCGGCCGTTGGGCTGGTCTTGGTCTTGTTGCACCAAAATGGACGCCTTTGCTCGATGCTCTTACCTGTGCTTGCTCCCTTTGCACCAAAGAGGAAAGGAGGACACTGCACGGGCTGGCGCCCGACTGGCACCCTTGGTCGTCATGGCTTGCGTCATGGGCACCTCGCGAGGTACCCCGCCTTGAACTCTCCGCCTCCTCATGAGCCAGCCTGACGAGGCCGTGCCTGAGGAAGCTCCTTGTCGTCCGCCCCGCGAGGCTTGGCCCCTCGCGAGGGTCTTGAGCTTGCGCTGATGAAGATGGGCTGTGCTGGGCCTCCTTTGAGCCACGCCGCAGGCCGCAGGCAGGCAAGTCTGGGGACCCCCGTTCCCAGAACACCGACACTCATCAATGGAAATTCTCATGGATTTGAGAGACTCATTGATATCATGCTTAGGAGGAGTAGATCTAAGTTTCAAAGAATCAATAGCAAGCAAGAGTCTATCAACATTCCTAGCCAAATCATCAACTTTGAGCAATTTTTCTTCAAGCAAGGCATTAAAATTCTTTTGAGAGATTATAAATTCTTTCACACTATTCTCAAAATCAGAGGGCATCTTATTAAAATTACCATAAGAATTATTGTAGGAATTTCCATAATTATTAGAGGAATTACTAGGGAACGGTCTGGGATTAAAGTTTCCTTTATAAGCATTGTTTCCAAAACTATTCCTACCAAAAAATTCACATCCATAGATTCATTATTATTCTCAATCAAAGTAGACAAAGGCATATCATTGGGATCAAGAGGAGCATTCTTAGTAGCAAAAAATCTCATAAGTTCATCCATCTTTCCAATCAAAACATTAATTTCTTCTATAGCATGCACTTTTTTACTAGAAGATCTTTCAGTGTGCCATTGAGAATAATTAGCCATAATATTATCAAGAAGTTTTGTAGCATCTCCTAAAGTGATTTCCATAAACGTAGCTCCCGCGGCCAAATCTAAAAGATTTCTAGAAGCAAATTTCAATATGCCATAAAAAATTTGTATGATCATCCATAAATTCAAACCATGAGTAGGGCAATTGTGAATCATCAATTTCATTTTTTTTCCCAAGATTGCGCAACATGCTCATGATCAAGTTGTTTAAAATTCATAATATCATTCCTAAGAGTGATGATCTTAGCGGGAGGAAAATACTTAGAGATAAAAGCATCTTTGCACTTGTTCCAAGAATCAATACTATTTTTAGGCAAAGACGAAAACCAAACTTTAGCACGGTCTCTAACGGAAAACAGAAATAACTTCAATTTAACAATATCATTATCCGTATCTTTCTTCTTTTGCATATCACACAAATCAACAAAGTTGTTTAGATGGGTAGCGGCATCTTCACTAGGAAGGCCGGCGAATTGATCTTTCATAACAAGATTCAACAAAGCATTATTGATTTCACAAGACTGAACATCATTAAGAGGAGCAATCGGAGTACTAAGGAAATCATTATTATTGGTATTGGAGAAATCACACAATTTGGTATTATCTTGCACCATGGCGACAAGTAATCCAACACACAAGCAAACAGAAAAAGGGCAAGCGAAAGAGAGAGGAGATTGGGAAAGAGAGGGCGAATAAAACGGCAAGGGTGAAGTGGGGGAGAGGAAAACGGGAGGCAAATGGAAAATAATGTAAATGCGAGGGAGATGAGTTTGTGATGGGTACTTGGTATGTCTTGACTTGAGCGAAGACCTCCCCGGCAATGGCACCAGAAATCCTTCTTGCTATGTCTTGAGCTTGCGTTGGTTTTCCTTGAAGAGGAAAGGGTGATGCAGCAATAGTAGCATGAGTATTTCCCTCAGTTTTTGAGAACCAAGGTTTCAATCCAGTAGGAGGCTCCTGAAAAGTCCCATGCACCTACACAAACAAACAAAGAACTCGCAACCAACGCAATAAAGGGGTTGTCAATCCCTTCACGGCCACTTGCGAAAGTGAGATCTGATAGAGATAGTATGATAAGATAAATATATTTTTGGTATTTTATGATATAGATAGGAAAAGTAAAGATGCAAATAAAAGTAGATTGAAAGCTTATATAATAAAAGATAGACCTGGGGGCCATAGGTTTCACTAGTGGCTTCTCTAAAGATAGCATAAGTATTACGGTGGGTGAAGAAATTACTATCGAGCAATTGATAGAAAATCCAATAATTATGAAATTATCTAGGCATGATCATGTATATAGGCATCACATCCGCGACAAGTAGACCGACTCCTACCTGCATCTACTACTATTACTCCACACATCGACCGCTATCCAGCATGTATCTAGAGTATTAAGTTCATAAGAACAGAGTAATGCATTAAGAAAGATGACATGATGTAGAGGGATAAACTCATGCAATATGATATAAACCCCATCTTTTTATCCTCGATGGCAACAATACAATCCGTGCCTTGCAACCCCTATTGTCACTGGGTAAGGTCACCGCAAGATTAAACCCAAGCTAAGCACTTCTCCCATTGCAAGAAAGATCAATCTAGTAGGCCAAACCAAACTGATAATTCGAAGAGACTTTCAAAGATAACTCAATCATACATAAAAGAATTCAGAGGAGATTCAAATATTTCTCATAGATAAACTTGATCATAAACCCACAATTCATCGGATCTCGACAAACACACTGCGAAAAGAGTTACATTGAATAGATCTCCAAGAAGATCGAGGAGAACATGGTATTGAGATACAAAAAGAGAGAACAAGCCATCTAGCTAATAACTATGGACCCGAAGGTCTGTGGTAAACTACTCACAACTCATCGAAGGGGCTATGGTGTTGATGTAGAAGCCCTCCATGATCGATTCCCCCTCCGGCGGAGCACCGGCGAAGGCTCCAAGATGGGATCTCGCGGATACAGAAGGTTATGGCAGTGGAACTAGGTTTTCGTGGCTTGTTCTGATGTTCTCGGGGTACGTGGGTATATATAGGAGGAAGAAGTAGGTCGGTGGCTGCCCGAGGGGCCCACGAGATAGGGGGCGCACTCTGTAGGGGTGGGCGCGCCCTCCACCCTCGTGGCCGCCTCGGCTGCTTCTTGGCTTGCACTCCAAGTCCTCTAGATCACGTTCATTCCAAAAATCACGCTCCCGAAGGTTTCATTGCATTTGGACTCCGTTTGATATTCCTTTTCTTCGAAATACTGAAATAGGCAAAAAAAACAGCAATATGGGCTGGGCCTCCGGTTAGTAGGTTAGTCCCAAAAATGATATAACTGTGTAAAGTAAAGCCCATAAACATCCAAAACAGGTAAGATAATAGCATTGAACAATCAAAAATTATAGATACGTTGGAGACGTATCAGTGCTTAGGTGTTGTTCTTACTTGAACAAACCTCCTACTTATGATTAACCCCCTCGCAAGCTTCCGCAACTATGAGAAAAATATTAAGATAAAATCTAACCATAGCATTAAACTTTTGGATCCAAATCGGTCCCGCATAAACTAGGGTTTAAGCTTCTGTCACTCTAGCAACCCATCATCTAATAACTACTCCACAATGTATTCCCTTAGGCCCAAATATGGTGTCATTTAGTCGACGTTTACATGACACCACTAAGGGAATCACAACATACATACCATCAAAATATCGAACACATATCAAGTTCACATGATTACTTGCAATATGACTTCTCCCATGAGATCAAGAACAAAAGTAACTACTCACAAATGATAATCATGCTAAAGATCAGAGGGGTATTAAATAGCATAATGGATCTCAACATATAATCTTCCACCAAATAAACCATATCGTAATCAACTACAAGATGTAATCAACACTACTAGTCACCAACATGTACCAATCTAAGGTTCCGGTACAATGATTGAACACGAGAGATGAACTAGGGTTTCAGAGGAGATGGTGTTGTTCAAGATGTTCATGGAGATGGCCTCCCAAAGATGGGAGAGTTGTTGGTGATGATGATGACGATGATTTCCCCCTCCGGGAGGGAAGTTTCCCCGGCGGAATAGCTCCACCGGAGGGCAAAAGTGCTTCTGCCCAAGTTCTGCCTTGAGACGGTGGCGCTTCGTCCTGAAAGTCCTCTCCTTATTTTTTCTAGGTCAAAATGAGTTATATACCCGAAGAGGGGCACCGGAGGTGGGCCAAGGAGGGCACAACCCACCAGGGCACGCCTGGGCTCCCTGCTACCTCTTGAGCATGTGTTGGTTTTCCCTTGAAGAGGAAAGGGTGATGCAACAAAGTAGCATAAGTATTTCCCTCAGCTTTTGAGAACCAAGGTATCAATCCAGTAGGAGGTTACACGCAAGTCGCCTTGTACCTGCACAAAGAAATAAGAACCTTGCAACCAACACGATAAAGGGGTTGTCAATCCCTTCACGGCCACTTGCAAAAGTGAGATCTGATAGAGATAATAAGATAAATAGTTTTCGTATTTTTGTGATATAGATTGGAAAGTAAAGATTGCAAAATAAAATAGATCGGAAACTTATATGATGGAAAATAGACCCGGGGGCCATAGGTTTCACTAGTGGCTTCTCTCAAGATAGCATAATCTACGGTGGGTGAACAAATTACTGTCGAGCAATTGATAGAAAAGCACATAGTTGTGAGAATATCTAGGCATGATCATGTATATAGGCATCACGTCCGCGACAAGTAGACCGAAACGATTCTGCATCTACTACTATTACTCCACACATCGACCGCTATCCAACAGGCATCTAGAGTATTAAGTTCATAAGAACATAGTAACGCATTAGGCAAGATGACATGATGTAGAGGGATAAACTCAAGCAATATGATACAAACCCCATCTTTTTATCCTCGATGGCAACAATATAATACGTGCCTTGCTGCCCTGCTGTCACTGGGAAAGGACACTGCAAGATTGAACCCAAAGCTAAGCACTTCTCCCATTGCAAGAAAGATCAATCTAGTAGGCCAAACCAAACTGATAATTCAAAGAGACTTGCAAATATATAAAATCATAAATATAAGAATTCGGAAAAGAACCAAATATTGTTCATAGATAATCTTGATCATAAACCCACAATTCATCGGATCTCGATAAACACACCGCAAAAAGAATTACATCGAATAGATCTCCAAGAGAATCGAGGAGAAATTTGTATTGAGATCCAAAGAGAGAGACAAGACATCTAGCTAATAACTATGGACCCGAAGGTGTGGTAAACTACTCACACATCATCAGAGAGGCTATGGTGTTGATGTAGAAGCCCTCCCTGATCGATTCCCCCTCCGGCGGAGCACCGGAAAAGGCCCCAAGATGGGATCTCACGAGTACAGAAGGTTGCGGTGGTGGAAATAGGGTATCGTGGTGCTCTATGATGTTTTCAGGATATATGAGTATATATAGGCGAAAGAAGTAGGTCGGTGGAGCCACGAGGGTGGGAGGCGCGCCTACCCCCTAGGCGCGCCTCCCTACCTCGTGGCCGCCTCGTTGCTTCCTTGACGTCCACTCCAAGTCTCCTGGATTGCGTTTGTTCCAAAAATAACTCTCCCGAAGGTTTCATTCCATTTGGATTCTGTTTGATATTCCTTTTCTACGAAACACTGAAATAGGCAAGAAAACAACAATTTGCACAGGAGCTTTGGTTAGTAGGTTAGTCCCAAAAATAATATAAAAGTGCACAATAAAGCCCATTAAACATCCAAAATAGATAATATAATAGCATGGAACAATAAAAAATTATAGATACGTTGGAGACGTATCAAGCATTCCCAAGCTCAATTTCTGCTCGTCCTCGAGTAGGTAAATGATAAAAATGGAATTTTTGATGTGGAATGCTACCTAGCATAATTCTCAATGTAATTTTCTTTATTGTGGCATGAATGTTCAGATCCGAAAGATTCAAGATAAAAGTTTAATATTGACATAAAAATAATAATACTTCAAGCATACTAACAAAGCAATCATGCCTTCTCAAAATAACATGGCCAAAGAAAGTTATTGAAAGTGCAATTATCCCTAGGTGGTTTTAGTAATTCATAACAACATATAGCTCATTGAGCTAATGACTATTTCAAGACTATTATTTCAGGAAAGCTCAATGAATGGCATGGCATGGATGATGAAAGTGGATCCCTCAAGATACTAATGACAAAGGATTGGCTCAAGCTCAAAAGCTCAAGACTCTTCATTTTACATTTTAGTGATCCAAGATCACATTGAGTCTATAGGAAAAGACAATACTATCAAGGAGGGATGAGGTGTTGCTTAATGAGACTCTTGCTTCATGTGCTTGGTGATATGCTCCAAAACCCTCAACTACTTTCTCACATCCACAAATGACCTAAACCTAAAGCCAAACTCGGTCACACGGATTCTTTCTATCCGGCGCCACCGATTTCTAATGTCATAGCCACTGCCACAAACCCTAGGCAAATCGGTCCTACCGATAGGGATCTCGGTCTCACCGAGATGGGATTGTAATCTCTCTGTTTCCCTTCGTAACGTTTCGGTCTAACCGAAATGAGCGATCGATCCCACCGAGATTGCAATGTAAACTCTCTGTTTCCCTTTTGTAACATTTCGGTCTCACCGAAAAGAGCAAATCGGTCCCACCGAGTTTACCTGACCAACTCTCTGGAAAGCTTATTACCAAAATCGATCTCACCGATTTTGTGTGATCGGTCTTACCGAGATTACGTTATGCCCTAACCCTAACCAAATCGGTCTTACCGAGTTGCATGTCGGTCCCATCGAAAATCCTAACGGTCACTAGGTTTACTAAATCGGTCCGACTGAGTCTATTGAATCGGTCCTACCGAGTTTGGTAAATTGTGTGTAACGGTTAGATTTTGTGTGGAGGCTATATATACCCCTCCACCTCCTCTTCATTCGTGGAGAGAGCCATCAGAACAAACCTACACTTCCAACTTACCATTTCTGAGAGAGAACCACCTACTCATGTGTTGAGGCCAAGATATTCCATTCCTACCATATGAATCTTGATCTCTAGCCTTCCCCAAGTTGCTTTCCACTCAAATCTTCTTTACACCAGATCCAAAACCTATGAGAGAGAGTTGAGTGTTGGGGAGACTATCATTTAAAGCACAAGAGCAAGGAGTTCATCATCAACGCACCATTTGTTACTTCTTGGAGAGTGGTGTCTCCTAGATTGGCTAGGTGTCACTTGGGAGCCTCCGACAAGATTGTGGAGTTGAACCAAGGAGTTTGTAAGGGCAAGGAGATCGCCTACTTCGTGAAGATCTACCGCTAGTGAGGCAAGTCCTTCATGGGCGACGACCATGGTGGGATAGACAAGGTTGCTTCTTCGTGGACCCTTCATGGGTGGAGCCCTCCGTGACTCGCGCAACCGTTACCCTTCGTGAGTTGAAGTCTCCATCAACGTGGATGTACGATAGCACCACCTATCGGAACCACGCCAAAAACATCGGTGTCTCCAATTGCGTTTGAATCCTCCAAACCCTTCCCTTTACTTTCTTGCAAGTTGCATGCTTTAATTTCCGCTGCCTATATACTCTTTGCATGCTTGCTTGATTTCTGTGATGATTGCTTGACTTGTCCTAAGATAGTTAAAATCTGCCAAACTCTAAAATTGGGAAAAGGTTAAGTTTTTAATTGGTCAAGTAGTCTAATCACCCCCCCTCTAGACATACTTCAAGGTCCTACAGTTATCCCTACAAAATCATATTGTCTAGCTATGCTCTATCTTCATCACACAAAATATTTAAATCATGCACAACCCCGATGACAAGCCAAGCAATTGTTTCATACTTTTGATGTGCTCAAACTTTTTCATTCTTCACGCAATACATGAGCGTGAGCCATGGACAGAACACTATATGTGGAATAGAAGGCTGGTTGTGGAGAAGACAAAAAGGAGAAGATAGTCTCACATCAACTAGGCGTATCAACGGGCTATGGAGATGCCCATTAATGGATATCAATGTGAGTGAGTAGGGATTGCCATGTAACGGATGCACTAGAGCTATAAGTGTATGAAAGCTCAACAAAAGAAACTAAGTGGGTGTGCATCCAACTCGCTTGCTCATGAAGACCTAGGGCATTTTGAGGAAGCCCATCATTGGAATATACAAGCCAAGTTCTATAATGTAAAATTCCCACTAGTATATGAAAGTGACAACATAGGAGACTCTCTATCATGAAGATCATGGTGCTACTTTGAAGCACAAGTGTGGTAAAAGGATAATAACATTGTCCCTTCTCTCTTTTTCTCTCATTTTTTTATTTGGGCCTTTTTCTCTTTTTTATGGCCTCTTTTTTTTTCTTTTTTTATTTTTCATCCAGAGTCTCATCCCGAGTTGTGGGGGAATCACAGTCTCCATCATCCTTTCCTCACTTGGGACAATGCTCTAATAATGATGATCATCACACTTTTATTTACTTACAACTCAAAAATTACAACTCAATACTTAGAACAAGATATGACTCTATGTGAGTGCCTCTAGCGGTGTACTGGAATATGCAATCAATCAAGAGTGACATGTATGAAGGAATTATAAAGGTGGCTTTGCCACAAATACGATGTCAACTACATGATCAAGCAAAGCAATATGACAATGATGAAACGTGTCATAATAAACGGAACGGCGGAAAGTTGCATGGCAATATTATCTCGGAATGGCTATGGAAATGCCATAATAGGTAGGTATGGTGGCTGTTTTGAGGAAGGTATATGGTGGGTGTATGATACCGGCGAAAGGTGCACGGTATTAGAGAGGCTAGCAATGGTGGAAGGGTGAGAGTGCGTATAATCCATGGTCTCAACATTAGTCATAAAGAACTCACATAATTATTGAAAAAATCTATTAGTTGTCGAAACAAAGTACTACGCGCATTCTCCTAGGGGGATAGATTGGTAGGAAAAGACCATCGCTCATCCCCGACGGCCACTCATAAGGAAGACAATCAATAAATAAATCATGCTCCGACTTCATCACATAACGGTTCACCATACGTGCATGCTACGGGAATCACAAACTTTAGAACAAGTATTTCTCAAATTCACAACTACTCAACTAGCATGTCTCTAATATCACCATCTTCATATCAAAACAATTATCAAGTATCAAACTTCTCATAGTATTCGATGCACTTTATATGATAGTTTTTGTTATACCCATCTTGGATGTTCATCATATTAGGACTAATTTTATAGCCAAAGCAAATTAACATGATGTTTTATAGGACTCTCAAAATAATATAAGCGAAGCATTAGAGATCAATAATTTCTATAAAATAAAACCACCACCGTGCTCTAAAAGATATAAGCGAAGCACTCGAGCAAAATTATCTAGCTCAAAAGATATAAGTGAAGCACATAGAGTATTCTAATAAATTCCGATTCATGTGCGTCTCTCCCAAAAGATGTGTACAGCAAGGATAATTGTGGTAAACTAAAAAGAAAAGACTCAAATCATACAAGACGCTCCAAACAAAACACATATCATGTGGTGAATAAAAATATAGCCTCAAGTAAAGTTACCGATAGACGAACACGAAAGAGGGGATGCCCCGGAAGCTTACGCTTTTGGTTGTCTTTGAATTTTACCTTGGGGTTCCTTGGGCATCCCCAAGCTTAGGCTCTTTCCACTCCTTGTTCCATAATCCATCAAATCTTTACCCAAAAACTTGAAAACTTCACAACACAAAACTCAACAGAAAATCTCATGATCTCCGTTAGTATAAGAAAACAAATCACCACTTTAAGGTACTGTAATGAACTCATTCTTTATTTATATTGGTGTTAAACCTACTATATTCCAACTTCTCTATGGTTCATACCCCCTGTACTAGCCATAGATTCATCAAAATAAGCAAACACCACACGAAAAGCAGAATCTGTCAAAAACAGAACAGTCTGTAGCAATCTGTATCAAACATATACTTATGTAACTCTAAAAATTCTGAAATAAATTGGTGGACGTGAGGAATTTGTCTATTAATAATATGCAAAAATAATCAACCTAAAATCAGTCTCTAGTAAAAAAATGGCAGCTAATCTCGTGAGCGCTAAAGTTTATGTTTCTTACAGCAAGATCATAAAGACTTCACCCAAGTCTTCCCAAAGGTTCTACTTGGCACAAATACTAATTAAAACATAAAACCACATCTAACCAGAGGCTATATGAATTATTTATTACTAAACAGAAACAAAAAGAAAGAAACAAAAATAAAATTGGGTTGCCTCCCAACAAGCGCTATTGTTTAACGCCCCTAGCTAGGCATTAATAATGTTGATGATGCTCACATGAAAGACAAGAATTGAAGCGCAAAGAGAGCATCATGAAACACGTGACAAACACATCTAAGTCTAACATACTTCCTTTGCATAGGCATCTTATAGGCAAACAAATTATCATAGCAAGCAAAAACTAGCATATGCAAGGAAGAGGAAAGAAATAATAGCAATCTCAACATAACGAGAGGTAATTTAGTAACATGAAAACTTCTACAACCATATTTCCCCTCTCATAATAATTACATGTAGGATCATAAGAAAATTCAACAACATAGCTATCACATAACATATTCTCAACACGATCCACATGCATGCAAAGTTGACACTCTTCCAAAATAGTGGGATTAACATTAACTAAAGTCATGGCCTCTCCAAACCCACTTTTATTAAAAACTTCATAAGATTGAACATTATCCAAATAT
Source organism: Aegilops speltoides (assembly GCA_021437245.1). Taxonomy (NCBI): domain Eukaryota; kingdom Viridiplantae; phylum Streptophyta; class Magnoliopsida; order Poales; family Poaceae; genus Aegilops; species Aegilops speltoides. Next base: position 302,534,103 of record CM038141.1, on the reverse strand, counting down.
GTGGGATCTAAAGGTGACACTCTTCCAAACCCACTTTCTGTATTATTGCAAACATTATTATCGATCTCATGTTCATCATGGGGCTTAAATAAATTTTCAAGATCATAAGAAGAATCACCCCAATCATGATCATTGCAACAATAGTAGACATAGCAAAACTAGCATCCCCAAGCTTAGGGTTTTGCGTATTATTAGCACAATTGACATCAAGATAATTTATTGTAAAATCATTGCAATCATGCTTTTTATTCAACGAACTATCAAGTACGGATGCAATAGTAAATATCTCATGTTTAACATAAGGAACTATAGCAAATTCATCTCCATAAATATTGGCATCATGGCCATAAGAATAGCAAGCATCATGTTCATCAAGGGATATTTCAATCAAATCATCGGAATCATAATTATATAGAGATTCGTGAATATCATTATTTTCTTCCAAAGCAACGGTCATTCTCTCAATAAATTCCTTCACATAGGCATTATGAGCATAGTTTTCATAGCAATATTTAAGTATGTCGGAATTTTTAGATTTGTAGAGAGTAATATCATACTTTTCAATCAAAGAAGCAACTTCATGAGCACCCTTAAAAACAACAAATTCTTCAATTTGTTCGATATTATAGTAACTATAAACACCCTTTCCATAATAAGATAAAATTTCATTATCATTAAACTCACATAGGTAGGGAAGGTGTTTTTTAGGGTTCTTAGATCAACAAGTAAAATCATAAATTTCACAAAGATTCCAAGCATAGAATAGGAAACTATTTATTTCATACCATAAGAGCTTCCCCTTTTCAGACAAACAATGACGCACAAAATGAGCATGCTCATCCAAAGATTTTCCCTCAACTAAACTAGTTGGGGTTTCAACACGAGCACATATAGATCGAAGATGATCCAAGGAGAACACTTTAAGTGGATCCATATCAATTGATTTTTAGCAGGCAAAGATGCAAGCAAATAAAAGGCACATGGAAACACAAACAAAAATACATACAGGAAGAAGGCGAAGAAAAGGCAAAGGTGAAGTGGGGGAGAGGAAAACAAGAGGCTAATGGCAAATAATGTAATGCGAGGGATAAGAGTTTGTGATGGGTACTTGGTATGTCTTGACTTGTGCGTAGATCTCCCCGGCAACGGTGCCAGAAATGGCTAGTTGCTGGGAGATCAAATCTTGACTTGACTTGGCGTACGCCTCCCCTGCAACGGCGCCAGAAATCCTTCTTGCTACCTCTTGAGCATGCGTTGGTTTTCCCTTGAAGAGGAAAGGGTGATGCAGCAAAGTAGCATAAGTATTTCCCTTAGTTTTTGAGAACCAAGGTATCAATCCAGTAGGAGGTTACACGCAAGTCGCCTTGTACCTGCACAAACAAATAAGAACCTTGCAACCAACGCGATAAAGGGGTTGTCAATCCCTTCACGGCCACTTGCAAAAGTGAGATCTGATAGAGATAATAAGATAAATATTTTTGTTATTTTTATGATATAGATTGGAAATTAAAGATTGCAAAATAAAATAGATCGGAAACTTATATGATGGAAAATAGACCCGGGGGCCATAGGTTTCACTAGTGGCTTCTCTCAAGATAGCGTAATCTACGGTGGGTGAACAAATTACTGTCGAGCAATTGATAGAAAAGCGCATAGTTATGAGAATATCTAGGCATGATCATGTATATAGGCATCACGTCCGCGACAAGTAGACCGAAACGATTCTGCATCTACTACTATTATTCCACACATCGACCGCTATCCAGCATGCAACTAGAGTATTAAGTTCATAAGAACAGAGTAACACATTAGGCAAGATGACATGATGTAGAGGGATAAACTCAAGCAATATGATATAAACCCCATCTTTTTATCCTCGATGGTAACAATACAATACGTGCCTTGCTGCCCCTGCTGTCAATGGGAAAGGACACCGCAACATTGAACCCAAATCTAAGCACTTCTCCCATTGCAAGAAAGATCAATCTAGTAGGACAAACCAAACCGATAATTCGAAGAGACTTGCAAAGATATCAAATCATACATATAAGAATTCAGAGAAGAACCAAATATTTTTCATAGATAATCTTGATCATAAACCCACAATTCATCGGATCTCAACAAACACACCGCAAAAAGAATTACATCGAATAGATCTCCAAGAGAATCGAGGAGAACTTTGTATTGAGATCCAAAGAGAGAGAAGAAGCCATCTATCTAATAACCATGGACCCGAAGGTCTGTGGTAAACTACTCACACATCATCAGAGAGGCTATGGTGCTGATGTAGAAGCCCTCCGTGATCGATTCCCCCTCCGGCGGGGCGCCGGAAAAGGCCCCAAGATGGGATCTCACGGGTACAGAAGGTTGCAGTGGTGGAAATAGGGTTTCGTGGTGCTCTCTGATGTTTTCAGGATATATGAGTATATATAGGCGAAAGAAGTAGGTCGGTGGAGCCAGGAGAGGCCCACGAGGGTGGGGGGCGCGCCTACCCCATGGGCGCGCCTCCCTACCTCGTGGCCGCCTCGTTGCTTCCTTGACGTCCACTCCAAGTCTCCTAGATTGCGTTCATTCCAAAAATAACTCTCCCGAAGGTTTCATTCCGTTTGGATTCCGTTTGATATTCCTTTTCTACGAAACACTAAAATAGGCAAAAAAAACAACAATTTGCACTGGGCCTTTGGTTAGTAGGTTAGTCCCAAAAATAATATAAAAGTGCATAATAAAGCCCATTAAACATCCAAAATAGATAATATAATAGCATGGAACAATCAAAAATTATAGATACGTTGGAGACGTATCACACCCAGGTGGGTTGTGCCCACCTAGTGGGCCCCCTCTGGTAGTTATTTGCTCCAATAATTCTTAAATAATCCATAAAAAATCTTCGTGAAGTTTCAGCTTATTTGGAGTTGTGCAGAATAGGTAGCTCTGACGTGCTTTTTCAGGTCCAGAATTCCAGCTGCCGGCATTCTCCCTCTTTGTATATACCTTGCATATGACGAAAGAAAAGGCATTAGAATTAATCCATAAAGCACTATTATGCATAAAAACATTAAAAATAACAATAGTAAAACATGATGCAAAATGGACATATCAACTCCCCCAAGCTTAGACCTTGCCTGTCCTCAAGCGAAACCGAAATGGACGAATCAGTGGAGCTTGTCCTTTTGCCTTTTAGCTTATGGTCTTGAAATGGACGATCCTCTTGAGCTTGTGTCCCCTCGAAGGAAGTAGGATCATACTTCTCTTGTTGAGGAACACACTTTGTCTTGGGATATTGATATTCTTCCCACTCAACTCCATTGGCAGTGAATCTTCATTCAAAACCAATACTTTGATTCTTCTTGTGTCTTCCTTGCTTGTGCATGATTGCCTCAAATTGCTTACTCCCGGCAAGGCTCTTATAAACACCTTTCTCTATAATTCCTTTCAATAAAGTTTTTTCTTGCTCAAGTGTAACTTGGCTAAGAGAATCATTAATATTCTTGCTCAAGAGAACTACTAGAAGCATCAACATTGGATTTAGCATTGTTATTGTCACTACTAGATTAAGAACCTTTCTTACTCTTGTTATTAGCATAAGTAGATTTAACTTGTGGCAAAAAAACTAGACAAGAGGAGATGCTTGGCAATGTAAGAAGAACTCTTCTTTCGAAGATTATCATTGATTGCTTTAAGAAGCTCATGCTCTTGCTCTAAATTTAGCTTCTTGAAGTGTAGCTTCTCATGAGTTCTTACAAGCACTCTATGATCTCCTTGAGTTGTTTCATGAGCTAACTTAAGAGTGTTTAGTTCGTTAGTTAGATGCTCAATCTCGTTTGCATTTTTACTCATTTCATCTTGACTATCATGATTACTAGCAAGTTCATTATAGCTCACATCACTTGTTTTATCAACAAGCAAATCATCATCACCTAGCAAATCATCTTTATCACTATTGAAATCAAGATACTCGGGTTGTGATACCATGGGGCCTGTAGCCATGAAGCATCTTCCAATTCCTTCATTTGTGAATCAAATATGTCATGGGAGTTGCAGGATACTAGAGCAAGTCCAGCAACACCTTCACCTTGACTATAGTCGGAATCGGAGTGATAGCTTCCCTCAGAGTGGTTGTCAGAGTCGGAGCTGGAAACCCATTCACTAACATGAGCTTGGTGTCTTCTTCTAGAGTAACTCTTGGTTTACTTGTATTTCCCTTCGGACTCCTTGTTTATGAAGGAAATATTCCCTAGAGGCAATAATAAAGTTTTTATTTATATTTCCTTATATCATGATAAGTTTTTATTATTCATGCTAGAATTTTATTAACCGGAAACTTAGTACATGTGTGAATACATAGACAAAACAGAGTGTCCCTAGTATGCCTCTACTTGACTAGCTTGTTTATAAAAGATGGTCATGTTTCCTGACCATAGACATGTGTTGTCATTTGATGAACGGGATCACATCATTAGGAGCATTATGTGATGGACAAGACCCATCCGTTAGCTTGGCATAATGATCGTTTAGTTTTATTGCTATTGCTTTCTTCATGACTTATACATGTTCCTCTGACTATGAGATTATGCAACTCACGAATACTGGAGGAACACCAAGTGTGGTATCAAACGTCACAACGTAACTGGGTGATTATAAAGATGCTCTACAGGTGTCTCCGAAGGTGTTTGTTGAGTTGGCATAGATCAAGATTAGGATTTGTCACTCCGTGTATCAGAGAGGTTTCTCTAGGCCCTCTCGGTAATGCACATCACTATAAGCCATGCAAGCAATGTGACTAATGAGTTAGTTGCAGGATGATGCATTACATAACGAGTAAAGAGACTTGCCGGTAATGATATTGAACTAGGTATGATGATACCGACGATCGAATCTCGGGCAAGTAACATACCGATGACAAAGGGAACAACATATGTTGTTATGCAGTTTGACCGATAAAGATCTTCGTAGAATATGTAGGAGCCAATATGAGCATCCAGGTTCCACTATTGGTTATTGACCGAAGATGTGTCTTGGTCATGTCTACATAGTTCTCGAACCCATAGGGTCCGCACGCTTAACGTTTGATGATGATTTGTATTATGAGTTATGTGATTCAATGACCGAAGTTTGTTTGGAGTACCGGATGAGATCACGGACATAACGAGGAGTCTCAAATGGTCGAGAGATAAAGATCGATATATTGGAAGGCTACATTAGGACATCAGAAAGGTTCCGAATGATTCGGGTATTTTTCGGAGTACCGAAGAGTTACAGGAATTCGCTGGGGGAAGTAGTGGGCCTTAATGGGCGGGAGAGAAGAGACGGGACTCAAGGGGTGGCCGCGCGCCCCCATGGGCTGGTCCGAATTGGACTAGGAGGGGGTGGCGCCCCCTCCTTCCTTCTCCCCTCTTCCTCCTTCCCTTCCTTCTCCTAGTTGGAATAGGAAAGGGGGGCCGAATCCTACTTGGACCGGGAGTCCAAGTAGGACTCCCCTTTTGGTGCGCCCCCTCTAGGGCCGACCTCCTCTTCCCCCTCCTTTATATACATGGGAGGGGGCACCCAAAGACACACAAGTTGATTTCTTAGCCATGTGTGGTGTCCCCCTCCATAGATTTCCACCTCGGTCATATTGTCGTAGTGCTTAGGCGAAGCCCTACGTCGGTAACTTCATCATCACCGTCACCGCGCCATCGTGCTGATGAAACTCTCTCTCGGCCTTAGCTGGATCAAGAGTTCGAGGGACGTCACCAAACTGTACATGTGCAGATCGTGGAGGTGTCGTGCGTTCGGTACTTAATCGGTTGGATAGCGAAGAGTCCGACTACATCAACCGCGTTACTAAATGCTTCCGCTTTCGGTGAACGAGGTTACGTGAACACACTCTCCCCGCTCGTTGCTATGCATCACCTAGATAGATCTTGCGTGTTCGTAGGATTTTTTTTGAAATTACTGCGTTCCCAACAGTGGCATCAAAGCCAGGTCTATGCGTAGATGTTATATGCATGAGTAGAACACAAAGAGTTGTGGGCAATAGTAGTCATACTGCTTACTAGCATGTCATACTTTGATTCAGCAATATTGTTGGATGAAGTGGCCCAGACCGACATTACATGACCGCGTTCATGAGACTGGTTCTACCGCCGTGCTTCGCACACAGGTGACTAGTTTGTGTCTGTTTCTCCAACTTTAGTTGAATCGAGTGTGACTATGCCCGGTCCTTGTTGAAGGTTAAAATAGCACACTTGATGAAAAATCGTTGTGGTTTTGATGCGTAGGTAAGAACGGTTCTTGCTAAGCCCGTAGCAGCCACGTAAAACTTGCAACAACAAAGTAGAGGACGTCTAACTTGTTTTTGCAGGGCATGTTGTGATGTGATATGGTCAAGACGTGATGATATATAATTTGTTGTATGAGATGATCATGTTTTGTAACAGTTATCGGCAACTGGCAGGAGCCATATGGTTGTCGCTTTATTGTATGAAATGCAATCGCCATGTAATTGCTTTACTTTATCTCTAAGTGGTAGCGATAGTCGTAGAAGCAATAGTTGGTGAGACGACAATGATGCTTCAATGGAGATCAAGGTGTCAAGCCTGCGATGATGGTGATCATGACGGTGCTTTGGAGATGGAGATCAAAGGCATAAGATGATGATGGCCATATCATATCACTTATATTGATTGCATGTGATGTTTATCCTTTATGCATCTTATTTTGCTTAGTACGGTGGTAGCATTATAAGATGATCCCTCACTAATTTCAAGGTATAAGTGTTCTCCCTGAGTATGCACCATTGGACAGTTCATCGTGCTGAGACACCACGTGATGATCAGGTGTGATAAGCTCTACGTTCAAATACAACGGGTGCAAGCCAGTTTTGCACGTGCAGAATACTCGGGTTAAACTTGACGAGCCTAGCATATGCAGATATGGCCTTGGAACACCGAGACCGAAAGGTCGAACGTGAATCATATAGTAGATATAATCAACATAGAGATGTTCACCATTGAAAAACTATTCCATCTCACATGATGATCGGACATGGTTTAGTTGATATGGATCACGTGATCATCTAGATGACTAGAGGAATGTCTCTAAGTGGAAGTTCTTAATTAATATGATTAATTGAACTTAATTTATCATGAACTTAGTCTTGATAGTATTTGCAAAATTATGTTGTAGATTAATAGCTCGCGATGTAACTCCCCATTTATTTTTGATATGTTCCTAGAGAAAAATAAGTTGAAAGATGATAGTAGCAATGATGCAGACTTGGTCCGTGATCTGAGGATTTTCCTCATTGTTGCACAGAAGAATTATGTCCTTGATGCACCGCTAGGTGACAGACCTATTGCAGGAGCAGATGCAGACGTTATGAACGTTTGACAAAGCTTGGTATGATGACTACTTGATAGTTTAGTGCACCATGCTTTACGGCTTAGAACCGGGACTTCAAAAACATTTTGAACGCCATGGAGCATATGAGATGTTCCAAGAGCTGAAATTGGTATTTCAGACTCATACCCGAGTTGAGAGGTATGAGACCTCTGACAAGTGCTTTGCGTACAAGATGGAGGAGAATAGCTCAACCAGTGAGCATGTGCTCAGAATGTCTAGGTACTAAAATTGCTTGAATCAAGTGGGAGTTAATCTTCCATATAAGATAGTAATTGACAAAGTTCTCTAATCACTATCACCAAGTTACTGGAACTTCGTGATGAACTATAATATGCAAGGGATGACAAAAATGCTTCCCGAGCTCTTCGTGATGCTGAAATCGACGAAGGTAGAAATCAAGAAAGAGCATCAATTGTTGATGGATAACAAGACCACTAGTTTCAACAAAAGGGCAAAGGAAAACAAAGGGAACTTCAAGAAGAATGACAAGCAAGTTGTCACTCCCGTAAAGAAGCCCAAAGCTAGACCTATGCCTGAAACTGAGTGCTTGTACTGCAAGGGATTAATCACTGGAAGCGGAACTACCCCAAATAATTAGCGGATAAGAAGGATGGCAAAGTGAACAAAAGTATATTTGATATACATGTTATTGATGTGTACTTTACTAGTGTTCATAGTAACCCCAAGGTATTTGATACCAGTTCAGTTGGTATGATTAGTAACTCGAAACAGGAGTTGCAAAATGAACAGAAACTAGTTAAGGGCGAGGTGACGATTTGTGTTGGAAGTGATTCCAAGGTTGATAAGATCATTATCGCACACTCCCCATACCTTTGAGATTGGTGTTGGACCTAAATAAATGTTATTTGGTGTTTGCGTTGAGCATGAATATGATTAGATCATGTTTATTGTGATACGGTTATTCCTTTAAGTCAGAGAATAATTGTTGTTCTGTTTACATGAATAAAGCCTTCTATGGTCAAAGATCCAATGTAATTGGTTTATTGAATCTCGATCATAATAATACACATATTCATAATAGTGATGCCAAAAGATGCAAAGTTGATAGTAATAGTGCAACATCACTGTAGTTTAGGTCATATTGGTGTAAAGCGCATGAAAAGAAACTCCATGCAGATGGATTTTTTGAATCACATGGTGTGTCCGAACGTCCTAACCGTACTTTATTAGATATGGTGCGATCTATGATGTTTCTTACCGATTTACCACTATCGTTTTGGGGTTATGCATTAGAGACAGCTACATTCACTTTAAATAGGGCACCATCTAAATCCGTTGATACGACACCGTATGAACTGTGGTTTGGCAAGAAACCTAAGTTGTCGTTTCTTAAAGTTTGGGGCTGCGATGCTTATGTGAAAAAGCTTCAAACTGATAAGCTCGAACCCAAATCGGAGAATTGCGTCTTCATAGGATACCCAAAAAGAAACTATTGGGTACACCTTCTATCACAGATCCGAAGGCAATATATTTGTTGCTAAAAATGGATCCTTTCTAGAGAAGGAGTTTCTCTCGAAAGAAGTGAGTGGGAGGAAAGTAGAACTTGATGAGGTAATTGTACCTTCTCCCAAATTGGAAAGTAATTCATCAAAGATATCAGTTCCAGTGATGCGTACACCAATTAGTGAGGAAGTTAATGATGATGATCATGAAACTTCAGATCGAGTTACTACCAAACCTCGTAGGTCAACCAGAGTACATTCTGCACCAGAGTGGTACGGTAATCCAGTTCTAGAAGTCATGTTACTAGACCATGACGAACCTACGAAATATGAGGAAGCGATGATGACCCCGGATTCCGCAAAATGGTTTAAGGTCATTAAATCTGAGATAGGATCCATGTATAAGAACAAAGTCTGGACTTTGGTGGACTTGCCCGATGATTGACAAGCCATTGATAATAAATGGATCTTCAAGAGGAAGACGAACGCTGATGGTAGTGTTACTATCTACAAAGCTCGACTTGTCGTGAAAGGTTTTCGACAAGTTCAAGGTGTTGACTACGATGAGATTTTCTCACTCGTAGCGATGCTTAAGTCTGTCCGAATCATGTTAGCAATTGCCGCATTTTATGAAATCTGGCAAATGGATAACAAAACTGCATTCCTTAATGGATTTATTAAAGAAGAGTTCTATATGATGCAACCAGAACGTTTTGTCAATCCTAAAGGTGCTAACAAAATGTGCAAGCTCCAGCGATCCATCTATGGACTGGTGCAAGCATCTCGGAGTTGGAATATATGCTTTGATAAGTTGATCAAAGCATATAGTTTTATACAGACTTGCGGTGAAGTCTGTATTTACAAGAAAGTGAGTGGGAGCACTACAGCCTTTCTGTTAAGTATATGTGAATGACATATTGTTGATCGGAAATGATATAGTATTTTCTGGAAAGCATAAAGGAGTGTTTGAAAGGAGTTTTTTTTAAAAAAGACCTCGGTGAAGCTGCTTACATATTGAGCACCAAGATATGTAGAGATAGATCAAGACGCTTGATAAGATTTTCAATGAGTATATATCTTGACAAGATATTGAATTAGTTCAAGATGGAACAGTCAAAGAAGGAGTTCTTGCCTGTGTTGCAAGGTGTGAAGTTGAGTAAAGACTCAAAACCCGACCACGGCAGAAAATAGAAAGAGAATGAAAAGTCATTCCCTATGCCTCAGTCATAAGTTCTATAAAGTACGCTATGTTGTGTACCAGACCTATTGTGTACCTCACCATGAGTTTGGCAAGAGGGTACAATAGTGATCTAGGAGTAGATCACTGTGCAGCGTCAAAGTTATCCTTAGTGGAATAAGGATATATTTCTTGGTTATGGAGGTGATAAAGAGTTCATTGTAAAGAGTTACGTCGATGCAAAGCTTTTACACCAATCCGGATGACTCTAAGTCTCAATCTGGATACATATTGAAAGTGGGAGCAATTGGCTAAGAGTAGCTCCATGCAGAGCATTGTAGACATAGAAAATTTGCAAAATACATATGGATCTAAATGTGACAGACCCGTTGACTAAAATTCTCTCACAAGCAAAACATGATCACACCCTAGTACTCTTTGGGTGTTAATCACATAGCAATGTGAACTACATTATTGACTCTAGTAAACCCTTTGGGTGTTAGTCACATGGCAATGTGAACTAATCACATAAAGATGTGAACTAATCACATGAAGATGTGAACTATTGGTATTAAATTACATGATGATGTGAACTAGATTATTGACTCTAGTGCAAGTGGGAGACTGAAGGAAATATGCCCTAGAGGCAATAATAAAATTTTTATTTATATTTCCTTATATCATGATAAATGTTTATTATTCATCCTAGAATTGTATTAACCAGAAACTTAGTACATGTGTGAATACATAGACAAAACAGAGTATCCCTAGTATGCCTCTACTTGACTAGCTTGTTTATCAAAGATGCTCATGTTTCCTGACCATAGACATGTGTTGTCATTTGATGAACGAGATCACATCATTAGGAGAATGATGTGATGGACAAGACCCATCCGTTAGCTTGGCATAATGATCGTTTAGTTTTATTGCTATTGCTTTCTTCATGACTTATACATGTTCCTCTGACTATGAGATTATGCAACTCCCGAATACCGAAGGAACACCTTGTGTGCTATCAAATGTCACAATGTAACTGGGTGATTATAAAGATGCTCTACAGGTGTCTCTGAAGGTGTTTTTTGAGTTGGCATAGATCAAGATTAGGATTTGTCACTCCATGTATCGGAGAGGTATCTCTGGGCCCTCTCGGTAATGCACATCACTATAAGCCATATAAGCAATGTGACTAATGAGTTAGTTGCGGGATGATGCATTACAGAACGAGTAAAGAGACTTTCCGGTAACGAGATTGAACTAGGTATGATGATACCAACGATCGAATCTCGGGCAAGTAACATACCGATGACAAAGGGAACAACGTATGTTGTTATGCGGTTTGACCGATAAAGATCTTCGTAGAATATGTAGAAGCCAATATGAGCATCCAGGTTCCACTATTGGTTATTGACCAAAGATGTGTCTCAGTCATGTCTACATATTTCTCGAACCCGTAGGTTCCGCACGCTTAATGTTCGATGACGATTTATATTATGAGTTATGTGCTTTGATGATCAAAGTTTTTCACAGTCCCGGATGAGATCACAGACATGACGAGGAGTCTCGAAATGGCCGAGAAGTAAAGATCGATATATTGGAAGGCTATATTCGGACATCGTAAAGGTTCCGAGTGATTCGGGTATTTTACGGAGTACCGGAGAGTTACGGGAATTCGCCGGGGGAAGTAGTGGGCCTTAATGGGCCATACGGGAAAGGAGAGAAGGGCCTCAAGGGGTGGCTGCACGGCCCCCCATGGGCTTTTTAGAATTGGACAAGGAGGGGCGGTGCCCCCTCCTTCCTTCTCCCCTCTTCTTCCTTCCTTTCCTTCTCCTAGTTGGAATAGGAAAGGGGGGCCGAATCCTACTTGGACCGGGAGTCCAAGTAGGACTCCCCCTTTTGGTGCGACCCTCTAGGGTCGGCCTCCTCTTTCCCCCTCCTTTATATACGTGGGAGGAGGGCACCCCAAAGACACACAAGTTGATTTCTTAGCCGTGTGCGGTGTCCCCCTCCACAGATTTCCACCTCGGTCATATTGTCGTAGTGCTTAGACGAAGCCCTACGTCGGTAACTTCATCATCACCGTCACCACGCCGTCGTGCTGACGAAACTCTCCCTCTGCCTCAGCTAGATCAAGAGTTTGGCGGACGTCACCGAGCTGTACATGTGCAGATTGCGAAGGTGTCGTGCGTTCGGTAATTGATCGGTTGGATCGCGAAGATGTTCGACTACATCAACCGCGTTACTAAACGCTTCTGCTTTTGGTCTATGAGGGTACGTGGACACACTCTCCCTACTCTTGATGCATCTTGCGTGTTCGTAGGAATTTTTTTGAAATTACCGCGTACCCCAATAGTTTCTTCAAGAAGGTCTTTGTTCATAGCGATCATCTCTACTCACCCTCTCTCTATGAGGTGATTCATCTCTTCTACTCGTCCTTCTAGGTGAGTATTCTCTTTATTTGTGAGGTGTCATTTAACATCCCAAATTTTCAATTTGGATGTTATACATAGGTCATCATATGATATCATATTTTATTTGCAATTTGTTTGTGATCCTAGAAATCTTGAGCAACTGAAGGACACACGGAGAGAGTTGGGGATTTCATAATTTTCATAATCTCCAAAATATTTCCGATATTAAAATAAAGGAGAGGAGATAAAATAACTTCTCCAAAATAAGAGGGGAAAATTGGAGGAAAAACATTAAAATCAAATAAATATTTTATTTGGATCTTATTTGCTATTTTATTCGAATTAGAAAAAAATATGCATTTTCCAAAATTACATTATTAGAGCCAAGAAATGTCAACTTTGTTCTAAATATTTTATTTAGACAGTGAAAATTGTTTTTGGCATTTTTTAGAATTTTTTATATTGTACTAGGATTTTTCCTCGACGGATTTTATTTAAAAAAACATTTCGCCCTACTGGGCCAAAGGCCCACCTAAGCCGGGCCGCGCTGCTTTCCCATGAGGGAACCGCCCTTGCTGCAGTGCAGTGCCGGCTCAAGCACGCCTCCCGAGGCAGTGCCGCCTAGCCAGCCAACCCGCCTCGCCCCCCCTCTTTATAAGGCCTCACCCTGCCCCTCTCCTTCCCAAGTCGCCACCGCCCGCTTCCGCCCAGAAGAAGAAGAAGAACCGCCTCGCCGCATTGCCGAGAGTCCCCACTGCTGCTGCCGTGCCGCGTCACCCCGCCGAATTCGCCCCGAGCCCTCGCCCCACCGGATCTCGCCGCCGCCGGTCTTTTTCGACGAACAGGTAAAAACCGTCGCCGACGTCGGTTTTTTATTTTCGTTTTGGATCTGTTCGATTGGTTTTTTTGGCTTCGCTATTTAGCGGACGTTCGCTCGAACTCCTCTGTTCGCGAACGCCTTCGTTCGTTTGTCTCTGATAACGAACGTTCGTTCCTTTGTCTTATTTTATTTTCGGTCAGGGACCTATCCGCGATTATTCTTTATCGCAGATTAGCCCCTCATCTTCAAACCCTCACAACTTTTCAACCGTTCATCCAAATCCAGTGAAACCAACGCGAAAATCTTTGTCTTGAACCCATCGTTCCAGTTGACCAACTTGAACATGATTTTTACAATTTAAAATTTGGTTTATAGCAGATTTGTTTTCGAACTTGTTTTGTCCGTAGTTTGAGTTTCGTAGCTCCGATTTGATTGATTCTTTATGCAAATCAAAGCTCCTCAGTTGAAATTTTAGTTTGGACTTTCTCATCTGAGTTTTACCCTTGCATCTATGATTGAGTGCTTATGTATGCTATTGTTTGTTTGCGATAGAATTTCTGGGGTGCGAAGCGTGCTACTACGAGTCTCTAGGGTTTGCAGATCGTCAGCAAGGCAAGTAACACTTTGATCATACTCTTCATACCCAGTTTTTTTGCATTAGTTTCAACCCTCAAACATTGCATGAGTAGGATTTGTTTAACATGTGGGTATTGGGAAGTAGATGATGAGGTAGTACCTATTGCCCTTTATTTCAAACCCTAGGAGTTACTTCTACGTTATGCTTATACTGCTTTGCTATGCTCGTAGACGTGGATTGGTTGAGTGATTCATGACAGATGTGACATCATTATGAACTAAGGGTTTATTTAAGGTGGCTACTTTAATACACATCTGGGTGGATTTTTTGTGGGCACCTGGGGAATCCAGTGGTGTCCAAGGAGATCCCGGGGAATCCGTGTGATCATCCTATGGTTCGCCACCCAGGCTCAAAGGGATCATAAGATTATTCATGCTAGAAACTTCCGTGTGCAACCACAAGCCATTATGGGCTTTGGCATAGTTGAGTATGTTGTGTGACCTCTTTCAGTGGTAAACTAGAAGATGTAGGGGATGTAGGTGGTACGGTTTACCCGTCGAAGGAGTTAACGCTTCAAAAAGACTGTGTCTCGTTCATCCGTTTCTCAAACACCATGTAGTGCGAGAAAACCAACGGAGGAGATCGAGTCTTGTGGGGAAAAGTACGCAAACCTTTGCCGAGTGTACAAACTAATCATGGTTAGCCGTGTCCCCGGTTATGGACATCTTGAGTATCTGGTTCTTGAAGCGTTGATGTGATCTCAACACTCTTAATTAATTTTGTTGCATTGTTAATTACTATTTAATTGTGATTGAGATGGGGTTTCCATTATCAATGTTTTCAACCAACTTTGTAGTTAAATAAAATATATTACTTTTTCAGTAGGGAAATTTTGGATTTTCGTAAAAACATGTTAACCATAATGCCTCCACCAGCCATATATGCATGTAGTGTTAGCATTTATCTTGTTCATTGCTCTATAGTGTTATTTTGCCAGCATATTCCATGTGCTGACCCGTTTTGTGCTGCAACTTATTATGTTGCAGACTTTTCAGACGAAGCGTAAGGTGCGCTAGGTCGTTGTCGTGCACTCAGCTATGCCGATGGAGTTTATGGACTCATTTTCCTTCGATGCTTCTGCAGTTATCTTATTTTAGATGGCCTTAAGCCATACTATTGTAATAAGTCTCTTTTGAAACATTCGATGTAATAAGTGCGTGATTGCACTCTGTTGTAAATCCTTTAAGTACTGTGTGTGTCAGCATTACCGATCCAGGGATGACACTTATGCACAGAGATTTGACCGTTTGAGGTCGGATCGCTACAAGATGGTATCAGAGCATAGGTTGACTATAGGACGCGACCACTAAAGATAAGCCATAGGTCTATCTTCTCTACTCATTTCTGACTCCTCCCCATTTTCCACTCTATAGATGGCGGACCCAAGGAACAAGTTTGCTCAACTGAATGAAGACACACCTTTTGGACGACACTTGAAGGAAGTCACTAGGTACCTGAACATCGGAATACCAAGCTTCATCGGGACCTACACCGCCACCTTACCAGAAGAGGAGCGTTGGATGATTCGAGTTCATGTTCTAGGAAGGAGATTCACGCAAGTTACTGAGCCCATAGAGTTTTCCTTTGATGCACCAACCTTGAGTCTAGGAAAGAGCATGGTAGCCCACATCGCCATGGGACGCATCGGCGACGTCTACAACAAGGATCTGAAGGACACCATCTACCAAATATGTGGGCGCCGAGATGAGCAATGGGAGATGATCAGCACCAGGAGGGACATGTCCATTGCAGCCTTCATCCAGGAGTTAAACCAGCACATTCGCCGCCAGGAGAACCAAATGTGCGCCAACATGATAGATCTGAAGAAGGTGATGAATAGGAACATGGAGCTTGAAGAGGAACTCAAGTCTACACGCAATGGATATGAGGAGGAAATCATAGTGTTACTGGAGAAGAATGAGGACCTGACGAAGAAGCTAGGAGTATTCATGGGAGACCCCGCGCCAGGAGGAGATGACGACCATCCCGAGGACTACATCATCATCGACGACACCGACTCCGACCCCGACAGTAGTGATGATGATTACAAAGACGAAGCTGGAGCGAATATCATGGAGTCTACCACCGATCAAAATTTCTAGTTGACCACCATATTATTAGTAGTATTCCCCCATGTATATAGTAGTAGTCCAAGTATTTTGTAACGGTAGTTAGATCGATTGTATGCCCTTGTTTGAATTTAGTGGTGTGATATGATTGTGTATGTCTCATGTGCATATGGGTAGTGCTTTTCTCTTTAGACCTCATTCTATTTTGATCTCTTCCCTCTAAACCCATCAGATGCCTCCGAGACGTGACCCCGTATTTGTCTTCCCACCGGAGCTCACTCAGTTGATCCAATAGCAGAATGCCTTGATGCAGCTACTAGTTCAGAACCAAGGCAACAACAACAACCCATCGCCACCACCTCCAGTTGACAACTTAGCCCATTTTCTGAGGCTGAATCCGTCGGTGTTTTCTAGTAGCACTGAGCCAATTGTTGCTGATGACTGGCTATGCAGGATTGGAAGGGAGTTTCCCACCGCAGGTTGCACAGATGCTGAGAAGGTGCATTTTGCTGCACACCAACTGGATGGACCCGCAGCCTCATGGTGGGAGAATTACACAACCATGTTCCCCATAGCCAATGTTACTTGGGATCAACTTCAGCAAGCGTTCCGCACAGCCCATGTCTCAACTGGTGCTATGAGCATGAAGAAGCATGAGTTTCGCAACTTACGCCAGGGAAATCGTACTGTGGGGCAGTACGTGGATGAGTTCAGTAAGTTAGCTCATTATGCCCCGGATGATGTGGCCACAGATGCCGCGAAGCAGGAGAAGTTTATGGAAGGGGTGAATGATGAGCTAAGTATGCAGTTGATGGTAGCAACATTTGCTAACTACCAGGAGTTGGTAGACAGGGCTCTTATGATTGAAGGGAAGCAGCAATAGATAGAGAGCCGTAAAAGGGAATATGGACAAAGGAAGTATATTTCTGGAGCATCGCAGAAGCCTCGTTTTACCTCAAACTCGGGAGGATATACCCATAACCATGGAGGCCACACCCACAATGAGTAAGTTCACATAATCATAGTGGCCCCAAGAATGGAAATGGGAATGGAGCAAGCAGCAACCAGAACCGTTCCAACCTAGCAACACCCTCTAAGAAGGATCTGAGTCTTGTCACCTGTTACAAGTGCGGGAAGACCGGGCACTACACCAACGATTGTTCTGAGTTGAAGAATGGCAATGGCAATGGAAACTCTGGGAAGAAGCCCAATCCCTTCACCAGAGGCCAGGTGAACCACATCAATGTGGAGGAGGTTGAAGATCATCCTGACGCAGTGATTGGTAAGTTTTTCGTTAAGTCGTTTACCGCTCTTGTTCTTTTTGATACTGGTGCATCGCATTCATACATATCAAGGGGATTTGTGGACAAGTTTAAGTTACCCACCTTAGCCGTTAGGTCACCCATGTTAGTGAGCTCGCCAGGAGCGGAGTATATGGCCAGCCGATGGTGTGATCGGTTACCCTTAACCATTGGTAGCCATGTTTTCCCCTCAGACCTAATAATTTTGGAGTCACAAGGATTGGATATAATACTAGGCATGATTGGCTATAGAAGTATGGAGGAAACATTGATTGTGCTAGTAAGTCAATTCTACTCACCACCCCGGAGGGAAAAAGTATCAAGTATGTGTCCAGACATGCGCCGAGGAGGACCCAAGTGAATTCCCTCTCAGGAGTTGTTCGGGAGGAAGTGCATGTAGTGAAGGATTATCTGGATGTGTTTCCAGAGGAACTACCGGGCATGCCGCCGGATCGAGACATAGAATTTGTAATAGAGCTGTTGCCAGGCACCGGACCGATATCAAAGAGGCCATACCGGATGCCCGCAAATGATCTAGTGGAGATTAAGAAGAAGATTAAGGAGTTATTGGAGAAAGGTTATATTTGACGCAGTTCGTCACCGTGGGGAGCCCCAGTGCTCTTAGTTGAGAAGAAGGATGGATCTTTGAGAATGGTTGTTGATTATCGTGCATTGAATGAAGCAACGATCAAGAACAAGTACCCACTACCGATGATCAATGATTTGTTTGACCAGCTGCAAGGAGCTAAAGTATTCTCCAAGATCGATCTACGATCAGGATACCACCAGCTGAAGATCCGAGAACAGGATATACCTAAGACAACTTTAACCACAAGGTACAGGCTATATGAGTACATGGTTATGTCATTTGGATTGACTAATGCCCCTGTCTATTTCATGAGCATGATGAATAAGGTGTTCATGGAGTTCTTGGATAAATTTGTTGTGGTGTTCATTGATGATATTTTGGTGTACTTGAAGAATGAAGAGGGGCAAAAGGAGCACTTGTGTTTAGTTCTCAAGAAGCTCAGGGAACATCAGCTATATGCCAAGTTCAGCAAATGTGAGTTTTGGTTGAAGGAAGTTGGATTTCTTGGGCATGTTATATCAGGAGAGGGTATAGTAGTAGACCCTACCAAGGTTCAGTCTGTCACTGAGTGGTTGGCACCCACCTCAGTTGGAGAGATCCGCAGTTTTCTTGGGCTCGCAGGATATTATCGGAGATTCATTGAGAATTTTTCCAAGATTGCGAAGCCCATGACGGAGTTGTTGAAGAAGGACACCAAGTTCAAGTGGACCGAAGAATGTGAGGCTAGTTTTCAGGAATTGAAGAAACGGTTGGCTATAGCCCCAGTGCTGATTTTTCCGGACATACGCAAGGATTTCCAAGTGTATTGCGATGCTTCTCGCCAAGGATTTCGAGGTGTACTTATGCAAGACGGAAGAGTTGTTTCATATGCCTCATGTCAGCTTCGACCGCATGAGTTGAATTATGCCACGCATGATTTGAAGTTAGCAGCCGTAGTGCATGCGCTCAAGACCTGGAGACATTTTCTTATTGGATACCATTGTGATGTGTACACGGATCACAAGAGTTTTCATTACATTTTCACCCAGAAGGAGCTGAATCTCAGGCAAAGGAGATGGTTGGAGCTTATAAAGGATTATGATATGAAGCTACATTATCATCCAGGAAAGGCCAATGTCGTAGCAGACGCTTTGAGCTGTAAGAGCTATGTCAATACCCTCGTAAGCGGAGGATTACAGCAGGACTTAGTTGACGATCTCAAGGAACTTCGTTTGGAGATGCGGCAATGGAAGTTTAGTCTACATTACTGGGAAAGATTCGAGAAGCTCAGAAGGATGATAAGGAGATTGTTGAGATAAAGGAGAAGATGAGCAAGAAAAAGCCAAAGGTTTTTGAGAGGATGAGCACGAAACCTTATGGTTTGAGGACCGTGTATATGTACCCAATAACGCAGAGATCAGGAAGTTAATACTTCAGGAAACTCATGACTCGCCATACTCGATTCACCCCGGAAACACCAAGATATATTTGGATTTGAAGGAGTGTTTCTGGTGGACTGGTATGAAGAATGATATTGCCGAGTATGTAGCCGTATTTGATGTATGTCAGAGAGTGAAGGAAGAACATCAGAAACCAGCAGGATTACTGCAACCTATGCCGATACCCGAATGGAAGTGGGACAAGCTTGGCATGGATTTTATCACCGGATTACCTAGGACTCGATCGGGATATGATTCTATCTGGGTAGTAGTCGATCACTTGACCAAAGTGGCTCACTTTATTCCAGTGAAAACCACCTATACGAGTGCAAAGTTGGCCAAGATATATACGACCAGGATTGTATGTCTGCATGGAGTTCCGAGGACCATCATATCGGATTGAGGGACACAATTTACCTCGAAGTTTTGGAATTAGCTGCACCAGACTTTGGGTACTAGGCTAGAGTTCAGTACAGATGGACAAACCGAGAGAGTCAATCAGATTCTGGAGGACATGTTGATAGCTTGTGCATTAGATTATGGATCCAGTTGGGATGATAATTTGCCCTACTCGGAGTTCTCATACAATAACAATTAGCAAGCTAGTTTGAAGATGGCACCTTTCAAAGCTTTGTATGGGAGAAGGTGCAGGACACCGTTAATGTGGGATGAAGTTGGAGACTGCCAGTTCTTTGGACCGAATCTGATCAAGGAGTCCGAAGAGAAGGTTAAGTTGATTCGCGACAGACTAAAGGTAGCTCAGTCCAGGCAGAAGAGTTATGGCGATACAAAGCGCAAGGAGGTATTCTATGAAATCAGAGACAGAGCATATCTTCGTGTGTCACCTATGCGAGGAGTTAAACGATTTGGAGTTAAGGGAAAGTTAGCCCCGAGATTTGTAGGACCATACCGAGTTTTGGAGCGTATGGGAGAAGTGGCCTACAAGTTGGAGTTACCCGAAGGACTGACAGGAGTTCATGATGTGTTTCACGTTTCCCAGTTGAAGAAGTGCCATGCTGAGATGACCGATATTCCTCCGAGAGATACAGTGCCCCTGGAAGCAATTCAGTTGGATAGTGATCTGACCTATGAGGAGAAAGCCGTCAAGATTCTCGAGTTTGCCAGCCGAGTTACACGCAACAAGGTTATCAAGTTTTGCAAAGTTCAGTGGAGCCACCAAACCGAGGATGAAGCCACATGGGAACGAGAGGAAGAACTAGGGAAATACCACCCACACCTATTTTCTAGCCAACCCAAATCTCGAGGGCGAGATTCATCCTAAGGGGGGTAGGTTTGTAACATCCCAAATTTTCAATTTGGATGTTATACATAGGTCATCATATGTATATCATATTTTGTTTGCAATTTGTTTGTGATCAAGGACCCATAGAGAGAGTTGGGTATTTCATAATTTTCATATTTGAATTTTGTCAAATTTGAAAAGAGGATCATTTTGATTTTAAAAAAATTTCTCTCCGAAATATTTCTGATATTAAAATAAAGGAGAGGAGATAAAATGACTTCTCCAAAACAAGAGGGAAATGTTAGAGGAAAAACATTAAAATCAAATAAATATTTTATTTGGATTTTATTTGCTATTTTATTTGAATTAGAAAAAATATGCATTTTTCAAAATTGAATTATTAGGCCAGAAAAATGTTCGCTTTGTTCTAAATATTTTATTTAGATGGTGAAAATTGTTTTTGGCATTTTTTAGAATTTTTTAATATTTTACTAGGATTTTCCTCGGCGGATTTTATTTAAAAAACATTTCGCCCGACTCGGCCAAAGACCTAGCCGAGCCGGGCCGCCCACGCCGCCGCCAGCCGTGTCCATCTCGGACACGCCTCCCAAGGCTGGTGCCCCCTCCCCCAAGCCACCCCGCCGCCGCCTCGCCCCCCTCTTTATAAGGCCTCGCCCCGACCCCCTCTCATCCCTAAGTCGCCCTTGCCGCAAAGAAGAAGATGGCACCGCCTTGCCTTTGCCGCTGCCGCCGTCGTCGCCCACCCGCCGACCCCGTCACCGGAGCCCCCGCCTCGCCGGATCTCGCTGCCGCCGGTCTTTTTCGACAAACCGGTAAAAACCATTGCCGACGTCGGTTTTTTTGTTTTCGTTTTGGATCGGTTCGATTGGTTTTTTCGGTTTCGCTATTTAGTGGACGTTCACTTGAATGCCTCTGTTCGCGAACGCTTTCGTTCGTTTGTCTCGGAAAACGAATGTTCGTTCGTTGGTCTTTTTCTTTTTATTTTATTTACAGCCAGGGACCTATCCGCGGTTATTTTTTATTGCAGATTAGCCCCTGATCTTCAAACCCTCGCAACTTTTCAACCGTTCATCCAAATCCAGTGAAACCAATGCCAAAATCTTCGTCTCGAACCCCTATTTCCAGTTAACCAACTTGAACATGATTTTCACAAATTAAAATTTGGTTTCAAGCAAATTTGTCTTTGAACTTCTTTTGATCGTAGTTTGAGTTTCGTAGCTCCGATTTGATTGATTCTTTTTGCAAATGGAAGCTCTTCAGTTGAACTTTCAGTTTGGACTTTCTCATATGAGTTTTACCCTTGCATCTATGCTTGAGTGCTTATGTATGCTATTGTTTGTTTGCGATAGAATTTCTAGGGTGCGAAGCGTGCTACTATGAGTCTCTAGGGTTTGTAGATCGTCGGCAAGGTAAATAACACTTTCATCATACTCTTCATACCCAGTTTTTATGCATTAGTTTCAACCCTCAAACATTTCTTTAGTAGGATCTTATTAACATGTGGGTATTGGGATGTAGATGATGAGGTAGTACCTATCGCCCTTTATTTCAAACCCTGGGAGTTACTTTTACGTTATGCTTATACTGCTTTGCTATGCTCGTAGACGTGGATTGGTTGAGTGATTCATGACAGATGTGAGATCATTATGAACTAAGGGTTTATTTAAGGTGGCTATTTTAATACGCATCTGGGTGGATTGTTTGTGGGCACCTGGTGAATCCAGTGTTGTCCAAGGAGATCCCGGGGAATCTGTGTGATCATCCTATGGTTCGCCACCCAAGCTCAAAGGGATCATAAGATTATTCATGTTAGAAACTTTCGTGTGCAGTCACAAGCCATTATGGGCTCTGGCATAGTTGAGTATGTTGTGTGACCTCTTTCAGTGGTAAACTAGCAGATGTAGGGGATGTAGGTGGTATGGTTTACCCGTCGAAGGAGTTAATGCTTCTGAAAGACTGTGTCTCGGTCATCCGTTTCTCAAACACCATGTAGTGCGAGAAAACCAATGGAGGAGATCGAGTCTTGTGGGGAAAGGTGTGCAAACCTCTGCAGAGTGTACAAACTAATCATGGTTAGCCGTGTCCCCGGTTATGGACATCTTGAGTATCTGATTCTTGAAGCGTTAATGTGATCTCAACACTCTTAATTAATTTTGTTGGATTGTTAATTACTGTTTAATTGGGATAGAGATGGGGTTTCCATTCTCAATGTTTTCAACCAACTTTGTAGTTAAATAAAATATATTCCTTTTTCAGAAGGGAAAAATTGGCTTTTCGCAAAAACATGTTAACCATAGAGCCTCCACCAGCCATATATGCATGTAGTGTTAGCATTTATCTTGTTCATTGCTCTACAATGTTATTTTGCCAGCATATTCCATGTGCTGACCCGTTTCGCGCTGCAACGTATTATGTTGCAGACTTTTCAGACGAAGAGTAAGGTGTGCTAGGTCATTGTCGTGCACTCAGCTATGCCGATGGAGTTGATGGACTCATTTACCTTCGATACTTCCACAGGTATCTTATTTTAGATGGCCTTAAGCCATATATTGTAATAAGTTCTCTTTTGAGACATTCGATGTAATAAGTGTGTAATTGCACTCTGTTATAAATCATTCAAGTAATGTGTGTGTCAGCATTACCGATCCAGGGATGACACTTATGCACAAAGATTTGACCGTTTGAGGTCGGATCGCTACAGTCGTATACTCATTGGAGTAGTGTCCGGGTCTTCCACAATTGTAGCAATTATAGTCACGACTTGATGATCTTTGCTCATAGTGCCTTGAGTTGGAGCTTCTCTCTTTGCTTCTATTCTTGTAGAATTTGTTGAAGTTCTTCACCATTAGGCTTATCTCTTCATTGGATACTAGCTTTTCACTTGAAGTTGTAGGAGCATCACTTAAAGCTTTGTATGCACCACTTGACTTGTTGTGGAGTTCCTCTTTGTCCTTGAGTGACATCTCATGAGCAACAATCCTTCCAATGACTTATGTGGGCTTGAGATCTTTGTAATTGGGCAACATTTGGATCAATGTTCATGCGGTATCATATTTTCCATCCAAGGCTCTAAGGATCTTCTTGATGATGAAATTGTTGGTCATCTCTTCACTTCCTAAGCCGGCAATCTCATTTGTGATGAGAGCAAGCCTAGAGTACATTTCAGCAACTCCTTCACCATCCTTCATCTTAAACTGGTCAAGTTGACTTTGGAGCATATCCAACTCAGTACCTTTGTGCATATCAACCAAAGTATCCCAAATTTCCTTTACATTCTCGAGGCGGATAATCTTGTTGAACTCCTCGAGGCACAAACCATTGAAGATAATGTCACACGCTTGAGCGTTGTATTGCAACATCTTCAATTCTTCCGTGGTTGCTTCATGATCCGGTTCTCTACCATCCTCAAAGAATTCACCTTGAAAGCCAACATGAAGAATAACCCAAACGACGGGATTATGACCAAGAATATGCATTTTCATCTTATGCTTCCAACTAGCAAAGTTTGTACCATCAAAATATGGACCTCTATGGTGGTAGTTTCCCTCAATAGACGCCATACTCTCCTAGGTTGTGAAACCAATGCAATGGAGACCAAAGCTCTGATACTACTTGTAGGATCGAAAGTATGTCTAGAGGGGGGTGATTAGACTACTTGACCAAATAAATATCTATCATTTTCCCTATTTTAGTTGTGGGAAGATTTTAGCATTTCTACCAAGTATAGTATCACCCCACACATGCAAATCTAAGAGTATAGCAGCAGGAAGTAAAACATTGCACATGTAAGTAAATGAGGGGATTGGAGATTTCAAACGTAATGAAGACACGATGATTTTTGGCGTGGTTCTAACAGGTGGTGCTATCATACGTCCACGTTGATGGAGACTTGAACCCACAGAGGGTAACGGTTGCGCAAGTCCACGGAGGGCTCCACCCACGAAGGGTCCATGAAGAAGCAACCTTGTCTATTCCACCATGGCTTCCGTCCACGAAAGACTAGCATCACTAGGGTAGATCTTCACGAAGTAGGCGATCTCCTTGCCCTTACAAACTCCTTGGTTCAACTCCACATCTTGGAGGCTCCCAAGTGACACATAACCAATCTAGGAGACACCACTCTCCAAAAGGTAATAGGTGTTGTTTTGGTGATGAACTCCTTTCTCTTGTGCTTCAAATGGTAGTCTCCTCAACACTCAACCTCTCTCTCACAGATTTGGCTTAGGTAGGAGAAGGATTGGAGTGGAAAGCAACTTGAAGAGGCTAGAAATCAAGGTTCAAATGGTAGGAATGGAATCTCTTGATCTCAACACATGAGTAGGTAGTTCTCTCTCAAAAAATGAATGGTGAAAGTTGTGTTTCATTTTGATGGCTCTCTTAAAGAGTAAGTGGTGGTCGAGGGGTGTAAATAGGCAGCACCAAAAATCCAATCATTACAAGTCTTCGACCCAACTCGGTGGTACTTACATGAGAATCTCGGTGAGACCGACTAGTGTAAAAGACTTGACCGTTAGGCTTTTTGGTGAGACCGATTATACCAACTCGGTGGTCCCAAAGTTGTCGGGGATATACCCCGCGGTATGACCCGGCCGGAGATAGGCCCCGGCTAGGAATTGGTGTTTCATTGGTGACCCAGCAGTTTGTAAGCCCGGCAGATTGTAAGCCAGATTGTAAGCCGGCAGATTGTAATCCAGATTGTAGCCAGCAGATTGTAAGCCAGATTGTAAGCCAGATCGTAAGCCAGATCGTAAGCCAGACTGTAAGCCAAACCGTAAGCCAGATTGTAAGCCGACAGTTAAGAAGCCCAATTAAGAATCCCATGGTGAGAAGCCCATGGAGAGAAGCCAGAATAGTTTAAGTCTTAATCCGAGTTGGACTCTACATGTAACCCGCCCCATTAACTTATATAAGGAGGGGCAGGGCACCCCAAGAGGGACATGGTGAATAATCATTAAGACTAGACATAACTAGGAGAGCCAGAGATACGGCGACTCCCTCGTGATGATAATAAGACCTAGCCACAAACAACATGTAGGGTTATTACATGATGATGTTTCCTGGGGCCTGAAGCTATCTAAACCCTTGTCATGTGTTGCGTCTCTCGATTCTGATCAACCCCTCTCAAGCTACGACATAGATGCATTGTCCTCGCAACTAAGTCCTCACACCAGGACATCTGTCGTGACAAATCCATGATAGTTGGCACCCATCATGGGGCCTGCGCACGGTGGTGTTGAGTTCTTAGAGGGATCTCTCTCAGGGATCGAGGAGTTCACAATTCTTCAGATGAGAAAGACTTAGCTCGGAAGGATCTGCATCAGTCTCGAGGTCATTGGTTCAGATTTTACAATCCGTGAGATTTAAGTCAAAAAAGAGAAATTAGGGTTATGGTGTGTTCTGCCGCCGCTGCCAAAAAATAGCCGAGACCGTCGGTAGGATTTCCATTGTCTATGTAGTACTGAGTCTGAGACAAGGACAGCTGCACGATACTGATTCAAGGGATGTTTTTACATGCACATATAGGTTAATTGTGAGTCGTCGAGGATGGAGTCAACCGTCGAGTTCCCGTTGTCAATTGTGAGTCGCCTCCACGTTGGACCAAAGGAAGAGATATGCTCACATCCGTCAAACCGCAGTTGTTTACTTCAAGTCCTAAGAAGATCAATAGCCGATTTGTCTGCTCAAACAAACCTGGTCATCATGATGTGCTAGTTGAAAAGTGCTCTGTTTGCACCAGCCTCCAAATGCGAGTTGAAGTCCTCTGTTTGTCTGCTCCGAGCCATTCTTGCTTGAGCGCCGCCGCGGTTGGTGAGCCACTGACAGCCACCTCTGAGTCGCCCCATTGCCGCTTCGATCTGTTGTTCTTGTCGCGGCCCTCTGCCGAGAGCCGCCGCCCTGAGAGCCGCCCCTTAGATCCACCTCCATTAAAACACCTCTAAACAACTGTCGTGGTCCTCCGCTCGCGCCCTCGCTGGAGTTCTCTGAGCCGCCTGCGCCTCTCAGCGGTCCCTGCTAGTGTCAAACTAATACCCTGGAAAAGGATACTTGCTAGTACATGCGTTCCGGAGCACTGAGTCGCCACCTGAAAACCACCGTCTGAGAGCCGCCCCCACCGGAGCACTAAGCCGACACTACGGTCGCAGCTCCGTTTCGAGCCGTTAGCCATTGGTGCATCTTTGAGCCGCCACCGTGGCCGATTTCGTCAAGCCGCCGGCGCCTCGTTGGCTGCCTGCCTCCTTGCCTCTCCTAGCCGGGGGGTTCTTTGATCTGCCGCCTGAGTCGTCCAAGTGCCAAGACGCCGTCTCCAAGCTGCTGCGCATCCGTTCGTCGGCCTCCACTTCTGTTGCGACTGGCCGTGGCCCCGAGCCGCCTCGGTCTTAGTCTCTGCTTCGGTCTTGCTCAAGTCGTCGTTTCGCTGTGGCCCCGATGGTCGTGCCAGGTTGCCCCCGCCAGAAGTTTCTACGGGCAAGATGCCACCTTCTCTCTAGTGGCCACGAACTTCCACTTCGCGTTGTCGTGAATCGCTGTACGCTTCAGCTTCCACCGCGGTTTCCACATCTCAGCAAAACAACGCCAAGCCGCCTTCATTGACTCGACGATGACCCGGACTCTGCTTCGTTGCCGAGTCGCCCGCAGCACGCGAGCCGCTGGTGAGTTGCCTCTTCTGGGGCAGGTCAACACCGAGCCGCACCTGCGCCTCGCTCTTTTGCTGCAGGGACGCTGTGGCTGTCCCAAGTCGCTTCCACCCATAGCTAACGCACCACAAGTCGCCGTCGCCAACGCCCGACAGTCTCGAGCCGCCCTCAAACCGCCAACGCCTCAGGATCTTCACGGCAGCAGCCACGGCCGAAACCTCACCGACCGCCTGGCAAGTCAACTTCACGAGCCGCCTTCGTTGTTGCGGTGAGCCGCCCCCTGCTCCATTGAGCCGCCATGGTCAAGTCACCGCGGCTGAGCCACCGCTACCAATCGCCATGGTCTCGGGCCAGCCCTCTGCTGTGACTCCAAGCCGCGAGCCGCCCATGGCCTCCCCGAGTTTCTGCGGTCTCTGCACTTCAAGCCGCCTGCCATCACGGCCGGAACTAAGTCGCCGCCGTCCGTCTGCTTGACGAGCCACCGCTGTGGCCTTTCTTCGCCGGCCTCATCACCTCGCGATGCCCCCGCGCCAGACCTCAATTCGTTTCTACCGTGGCTAAGCCGCTGTTGTGATTCCCGCCTCTGTCGTCGTCCAGAGCTCAGAGCCGGCATGTACTACTGTTGAGACCGCTCCGGGTTGCCTCCGTCGTCGCGCCCCGATTGAGCCGCCTGGAGTCGCTACCACTACTATGGTCGGCCACCCTCCTTTGCGTTGCCGGGGGCCTCCTCGAGCCGCCTCGATCTGCCACGGGTGAGCTGCCCTGCTTTGGAGCTACTCCATTGACCCGGTGCTGTCTTCCGCCGCCCTCGCCGACCGCGTTTGCTTCAAACCGCCGACCACGGGCCACCTAGCCTGCTTCGCCTCAGCCAGCTAGCCTGCTTTGTCTCAGCCACATTTGCTTCTCCGTCGGCCTACAGTGGCCTCAAGTCACGCCTCCTTCAGGCCATCCCTGCTTCTTTGATGTGCCATGGTTTTCCTCGAGCTGGTTAGCCGCCCGATTCCTAAAAGAAAGAGATAAAAGGAGACCGGTTGAAAGAAAGGTCAAGTGGCCAGGTGTTTAAAAAAATTAGCATGACCCGGAGGATCCCATCTGAGCCGCCCGGTGCAGTGCTTTAAGCCGCCACCTCTATCGTTGTTGCTGCAACCCTACAGTCGATACTTCTTGATAAAACATATCAGGTGATATCCATCTAAAGTCTATTTTATTAGCACATATTGTTTTTGTCAAACATCAATTGCTTTGGTCTATATATTTTCATATGCAGGACAGTTTGTCTACTGCAAAGGTGACCGTTATGTCACTGAGTTGTTGAATGACTCATATCGGGAGTATATTACAAGTATTGCGAGGTTATCAACTCACCACGTTGCCTCCATTTGAGCAGATTCAAGAACTCCGGGTCATTGGAGGAAACATAACCTGGTCCCGGAGAATACTGCCATATTGATGACAATTTAAAGGCTGCCAGAAATTGCCGGCTTAAAATGAAGGATTCCGGTTTAAAATACGTCTCAAGGGAAATATGTTTCCCACAAAGCTCTGAAGCTCTCAATACCCGGTTCAAAATTCCGGCTCAAGAAGAATTTGTCTCTCGTGAAGTTTGAGTTCTCAGAAAAAGTTAAAGGTTGCCAAAGAGAACTTGCTGCCATAATGTGTGGTTCAAACATGGGTATCCTACCTTATTGACTCATCTTATTATGGTCACTTGGGGGCTTCCTGCTCATATTTGAAGCATAGCTGTGAATATCCCTCTTGATCAGCTCAATGCCACACTTATTTGAAGCATAGTTTCTTGATGTATTCTAAGTGCTATCATGCTGTTAATCGCAGAATTGTGTCATTCTTGCTTTGCTTGCCATTTGCAAACCGTGCATCCGATTCCGGTGATCTTTATATCGATTTCAACCGAAATCATCTCATCTTTCCAGCGGCATACTTGGTTTGTCAAGTTTATGCCTTGTTCATCATTTTCCTTCCGAAGCACGCATAAGCATTGCATATCACATCTCGCATATCATGCCATGCATTGCATCATGTTGCTTGTGCATTGCACCGTGATTTATTGTGGTTCCATTACTTGTGTTCTTGATTTAGGTAGAGCCGGGAGACGAGTACATGAACGAGGAACCTGTTGAGTACGCTAACGAGGATCAAGCTTTCGACAACTCTGAGAACTTTGCAGGCAAGATGACCATACCCTCGATATCACTTCTATCTTTGCTTTGCTATTTGCTCGCTCTATCGCTTTGTTAGATCTACCTACTACTTGTTTATCATGCCTCCCATATTGCCATGCCAAGCCTCTAACCATCCTTTCCTAGCAAACCGTTGTTTGGCTATGTCACCGCTTTTGCTCAGCCCCTCTTATAGCGTTGCTAGATGCAGGTGAAGATGAAGTTTGTTCCTTGCTGGAACATGGATATTTAATTAATGCACCTATATACTTGGTAAAGGGTGGAAGGCTCGTCCTTATACCTGGTGTTTTGATCCACTCTTGCCACCCTAGTTTCCGTCATACCGATGTTATGTTCCTTGATTTTTCGTTCCTTACGCGGTTGGGTGATTTATGGGACCCCCTTGCCAGTTCGCTTTGAATAAAACTCCTCCAGCAAGGCCCAACCATGGTTTTACCATTTGCCACCTAAGCCTTTTTCCCTTGGGTTTTCGCGAGCCCGAGGGTCATCTTTATTCGCCCCGGGGCGGTGCTCCTCAGTGTTGGTCCAAACTAGAGCACCGTCTTGGGATCGTCCCTTGGCAACTTGGGTTACGTTGGTACTGACGCTTCGCTTATCCGGTGTGCCCTGAGAATGAGATATGTGCAGCCCCTATCGGGATTTGTCGGCACAGTCGGGTGGTCTTGCTGGTCTTGTTTTACTATTGTCGAAATGTCTTGCGAACCGGGATTCCGAGACTGATCGGGTCTTCCCGGGAGAAGGTATATCCTTCGTTGACCGTGAGAGCTTGTGATGGGCTAAGTTGGGACACCCCTGCAGGGTATTATCTTTCGAAAGCCGTGCCCACGGTTATGAGGCAGATGGGAATTTGTTAATGTCCGGTTGTAGAGAACTTGACACTTGACTTCATTAAAATGCATCAACCGTGTGTGTAGCCGTGATGGTCTCTTCCCCGCACAGTCCGGGAAGTGAACACGGTTTGGGTTATGTATGTCCGTAAGTAGTTTCAGGATCACTTCTAGCTTCTCGACCGATGCGTTGCTTCTCTTCTCGCTCTCACTTGCGTATGTTAGCCACCATATATGCTTAGTGTTTGCTGCAGTTCCACCATATTACCCCTTTTCCTACCTACAAGCTTAAATAGTCTTGATATCGCGGGTGTGATATTGCTGAGTCCCCATGGCTCACAGATTCTACCAAAACAGATGCAGGTACCGAGGATACCAGCGCAAGTGGCGCAACCGAGCTTAAATGGGAGTTTGATGAGGACCTTGGTCGTTACTATGTTTTGTTTCCAAATGATCAGTAGTGGAGCCCAGTTGGGACGATCGGGGATCTAGCATTTGGGGTTGTCTTCTTTTCATTTAGATTTGACCGTAGCCGGTCTATGAGTGTATTTTGAATGATGTATGACTTATTTATGCATTGTGTGAAGTGGCGATTGTAAGCCAACTCTCTTTATCCCATTCTTGTTCATTACATGGGATTGTGTGAAGATGACCCTTCTTGCGACTAAACCAGCATGCGGTTATGCCTCTAAGTCATGCTTCGACATGTGGGAGATATTAGCCGCATCGTGGGCGTTACAAGTTGGTAATCAGAGCCATGCCCGACTTAGGAGCCCCCTGCTTGATTGATTGCTGGTGTTGTTGAGTCTAGAACAAAAATGTTTTGAGTCTTAGGATTATATATATCGGAGAGTAGGATTCTTTTTACTCCTCAGTCCCTTCGTCGCTCTGGTGAGGTCTCCTGGCGTAGAAGTTTTGACTCTCCTCTCCTCAAATTTCACTAAAAAAATTTTAGGATCACGTGGGTATCTTGGAATCGTTCCGATGGTTTTGTGACGAGAACATTGTTCTTGGTGCCTCCTGACATTTAGGGGTTGTGGCAGTGTCCCGGGGAGTTGAGCTCTGAGGTGTTGTCATCACAATTTTATTGTTGCGGTTCTGGAATACCTGAGTTTTGCCGACATCAAAAATCTCTTTTATGCAGTTGTTGGTGAGATAACCTCGATGTCACCCAGTACTGGGGTGTTCGAGAGTATTGCCATGACTCGTATAACGGATGCTTTTCGAAGGTTGAGATACACGATTTCCGAAGGTTTCTTGGTTATGTGTTGACGGATGGATACGGCTGGATGTAGGGATTGTTAGTTTGGGTGAGATATGTTGGTTCCCCTGTATCCCCAACACCTGATTGCATAACCAGAAAGTTTCGGGAGTTTTTAGGTGGGATTCAAGTAGCTCTAGCTTTTCTTCCCGCAGATATTTGGTTTGTGTAGGACCTTGAATTATGTCTAGAGGGGGGTGATTAGACTACTTGACCAATAAAAACTTAACCTTTTCCCAATTTTAGAGTTTGGCAGATTTTAGCTACTTTAGGACAAGTCAAGCAATCATCACACAATTCAAGCAACCATGCAAAGAGTATATAGGCAGTGGAAATTAAAGCATGCAACTCTCAAGAAAGTAAAGGGAAGGGTTTGGAGGATTCAAACGCAATTGGAGACACATATGTTTTTGGCGTGGTTCCGATAGGTGGTGCTATCGTACATCGACGTTGATGGAGACTTCAACCCACGAAGGGTAACGGCTGCACGAGTCCACGGAGGGCTCCACCCACGAAGGGTCCACGAAGTAGCAACCTTGTCTATCCCACCATGGCCGTCGCCCACGAAGGACTTGCCTCAGTAGCGGTAGATCTTCACGAAGTAGGCGATCTCCTTGCCCTTACAAACTCATTGGTTCAACTCCACAATCTTGTTGGAGGCTCCCAAGTGACACCTAGCCAATCTAGGAGACACCACTCTCCAAGAAGTAACAAATGGTGCGTTGATGATGAACTCCTTGCTCTTGTGCTTCAAATTATAGTCTCCCCAACACTCAACTCTCTCTCATAGGTTTTGGATCTGGTGGAAAGAAGATTTGAGTGGAAAGCAACTTGGGGAAGGCTAGAGATCAAGATTCATATGGTAGGAATGCAATATCTTTGTCTCAACACATGAGTAGGTGTTCTCTCTCAGAAATGGTAAGTTGGAAGTGTAGGTTCATTCTGATGGCTCTCTCCACGAATGAAGAGGAGGTGGAGGGGTATATATAGCCTCCACACAAAATCTAACCGTTACACACAATTTACCAAACTCGGTGGGACCAAATCGTTAAACTCGGTCGAACTGATTTAGTAAACCTAGTGACCGTTAGTGATTTTCGGTGGGACTGACATGCATCTCGGTGAGACCGATTCGGTTAGGGTTAGGGCATAACGTAATCTCGGTAAGACTGATTACACAAACTCGGTGAGACCGATTTGGTAATAAGCTTTCAGAGAGTTGGTCGAATAAACTTCGGTGGGACCAATTTGCTCTTTTCAGTGAGACCGAAATGTTACAAAAAGGAAACAGAGAGTTTACATTGCAATCTTGGTGGGACCGATCGCTCACTTCGGTTAGACCGAAACATTGCGAAGGGAACAGAGAGATTACAACCCCATATGGGTGAGATCGAGATCCCTATCGGTAAGACTGATTTGCTTAGGGTTTGTGGCAGTGGCTATGACTTTTGGAATCGGTGGCGCCGGATAGGAAGAATCGGTGTGACCGATTTTGGCTTTGGGTTTAGGTCATTTGTGGATGTGGGAAAGTAGTTGAGGGTTTTGGAGCATATCACAAAGCACATGAAGCAAGAGGCTCATTAAGCAACACCTTATCCCTCCTTGATAGTATTGGCTTTTCCTATAGACTCAATGTGATCTTGGATCACTAAAATATAAAATGAAGAGTCTTGAGCTTTTGAGCTTGAGCCAATCCTTTGTCCTTAGTATTTTGAGGGATCCACTTTCATCATCCATGCCATGCCATTCATTGAGCTTTCCTGAAATAGTAGTCTTGGAATAGCATTAGCTCAGTGAGCTATATGTTGTTATGAATTACCAAAACCACCTAGGGATAGTTGCACTTTCAATCTCCCCCTTTTTGGTAATTGATGACGACATATAGATCAAAGCTTCGACAAATGATAATAAGATTGAATAACATCGTCGCTTTGAGAAGTATGTGATAAGCAAGAGCTCCCCCTAAATTGGTGCATAGGTTAAGATTTGCTTTGGACTGCAAATGCACAATGAATTAGGCTCATGGGTTACTCTTCCATGTCACATACATCTTGGTGGAGCGCTCAAAATAATAAACATTGAATACATGCACTCATCACCAAGCATAGTGAATGATCACATAAGATAGATAGGATAATATCATCAAACATGCATAAGTGTAGCTTATGATCAAACACATGATCATCAATGTCGCACAAGCATAGTATCTCAACCAAAAGCAAACAAAGTTTGAAAAACCACCAAATAAAGCAAGAGAGAATAAAAGCAACAGACACTCTCTCTCTCGAAGCCTATGATCTATACATTTTTCTCCCCCTTTGGCAACAAGTTACCAAAAAGTTCATAGAAAATGCATAGTGCTAGATCGACTCTCAGGCTTGATCTTCTGGTGGTGGTGTCCTGATAACTCCAAGGACGAAGGCTTTAGTTGAAGTAGAGGTCTTTGGAGTGGATCTTTGGAGCTGGTTGCCTTTGAACTGTAGGTGATGTGGCTGGTCTTTGAAGTTGTTGCTCTAGTGTGCTGCCACTGCACTGCAAGAATCGACCTCTGGGCTCTGGGCACTCTGGCAAACACATTTGTGGTAGTCTTGCCTGCCTCTCACGCATATCATCCTGCAGCTGCTCTACAACCGATGAATCTCGATTACTTTAACATCAAGGTCATGGAACTTGAGTTCCATGATTCTCTCAAGGCTCTCCCGATTACGAGTGAGGTGGCAGTCCTTCTCAATCCTCAGTGTAGATGCTATCAAGTAACCAAGCTGCTCCTGTTTGGTTTTCAGGAAATATTCAGATGCCTCCTCTTGAGTTGGCATCTTGGTAGCCTTCTCCTTCTTTGCCTTCTCCTTCTTCTCCTGAGCTTGAACTGATTGTGGATCATTTTCATTCATGACAACCTCATTGTCCTCAAAGTCTGGATAAAGTGGAAAATGTTCCTTATCCAACTGATATCTCCCTGTGCCTATCTTTGAGTTGATCAATTCCTGAATCTGAGGTGCATATCCACAGCTCCTCTTCTGATCTACTGCAGTCCTCTTGATTGTTTCAATCATCAGGCTCATGACTTTGAACTTCTGTGGCACATCAAACACATGTAGCATGTTGATGGCATGCCTCTGATCATGTTATGGTCACCAGACTTGAGCAAAAGTGTGTCTCAGGATCCAATTGATGGTTGGCAACCCTGACAGCAGAAAGTGAATTGATCCAAACTTGTGAGTCTCTACTGCCTTGTCTGGGATTTCCTTGTACATGTGAGCCATTGAATTGTGATCCAAGCATAAATGTCTAGGTCATCCTCATTTTCCTTGGGGCATTTATCAGACTTGCCCATTCTTCAACAGTGGATTGGTACCTTGTACCTTCAGACATCCAAACAATTCTACCATCTGGGTAAAAATGTGCTATGGAGTAGAACTGCATGATAAGCTCATCATTCCAGTGGGTGAACTTCTGTCCAACATAATCAGCAACTCCACAAGCAACAAAGCTTTCTTGCACTCTAGGATAGTGCTGCTCATTGTCCTTGATGTACGTCCAGTCGACCCACCTCATGTCACAAACTATGGGCTTCTTGTCCAACAGAATTGTTTCATAGAAGTCCTGTTGTTCCTTTGTATGGAACCTGTAGCCAACAACAGTTCTTCTTCTTGAAGCATATGGATCTTCCATCCTCCACAGTCTCAGCCCTGAATCCTTCCTGATTCTCATGTCCTCAGCCACAGGATGGGCATCATTGTGGTCTGGTATCTTGGGCTTGAGCTTTCTTAAGACTTGACCTTCTTCATCTTCTTCTTCGGCAACATTGGGCATTGGGGCCTTGTTCTTCTCAGCAGCTGGAATACTCCTAGTATTCCTCTTTGGAACTTGCTTGGCCTTGGAGGCAGCTTTGGGTGCTTCCTTGGGCTTGGATGTTGCAGCCACTTATCTGATTGCATCACCCATAAGCTTAGGTGCCTTAGGTGCTGGTGCAGCATCCTCTTCCTCTTCTTAAGAATCTCTTCTCATTGAGGGCTTTCCAAGGACCTTGCAGTTGTGGTTCTTGCTCTCTTCTTTTTCTTGTCTTGAGCCCCATCATCCTCTGACTCAATTGTGAATTTCATAGTCTCTCCAGTAGGAACTTTCTGAGGTTTGGATGATGTATCTTTCCTTGCAGGTGCCTCTTTGGGTTGAGCCTAAGCTGGCACTTGAGTTGACTTTCTGGCCTTTGGCATTGGTGTCCTCTTGGCAGGAACTTTCCTTTTCAGACCTGGTTTAGTGCTCTGTGCAGAACCATATTCTTTCTTGAGAACTACCTTCTTGGAAGTAGCCTCATCTTCCTCAGCTTTGTAATCTTCATCCTCTGAATCTGAAGTTCTTTTCCTCCTTTGCCTAGTAGCAGCCTTAGGCAAGTTGCTAGGAGTACTTCTGCTCCCTTCATCTGTAGTTGAGGGACTAGTGCCCTCACTCAAGTCCATCTGCTCTTGACCTGTTACGCTGTCACTCGATCGACATACCGCAAAAGCTGACTGCTGACCTGTGAAGAGTTATAGATGAGATAGAATAGATGAGCATCACAAAATGCAGAGATTTTTGCAAAAGAATGATTCAAAAGTTCAGTTTTAGTTTTCCACAGAAAGCATTTTGGATCAACCAATTTTCAAACTCGGTGATACCGAAGCAGTTTTGGAACCTAAACTGATGATCTCGGTTGGACCGAGTCTCAGTTTGGTGGCACCGAGACTGCTAGGGTTTCACAGAATCCTAAAATCGGTCGCACCGATTAGTAATTCTCGGTCAGACCGAGAGTCACTAGTGCAATGGCTTAAGCCAAATCGGTGAGACCGAGTTTTTCAACTCGGTGGGTCCGAGATGGTTTCGGCGGAAACCTAACCCTAAAAATTTGAATCTCATCTAATCTATGGATTACTTTGGCTGGATAGAAGAGTCTCAATCGTGGCAAGAATCAATAAGAGTTCAATGTGCTAGGAATCAGACGTGGATAGCACAAAGATTGAGTCCATACCCTAACTTGGCGGTGGACTCGCTACGGCGGCAACGGCGGGGACGAAATCCGTTGACGGCGGCGGAGACCAGCGACAGGAGACTGCTGGCGACGAGGAGACGATCCGGAGACCTCCGATGGCAGAGCGAGCTATTGCACGGGCGAAGGGTTTCGGAGAAATTTCCAAAATTTTGCCCGTGGCTATATATAGCCCGACCCCGTCGGTGTGACCGAGTGGAACAACTCGGTGGCACCGAGATGCATAACGTATGCGATTCTGAAATCGGTGTGACCGAAAAGTTCAAATCGGTTGCACCGAGATTGAAAACTCAGATCAACTTAATGATCTCGGTAGGACCGAAATGGAGGAATCGGTCAGACCGAGAGTCACAAAGAGGTTTTGGAAGTTTAAGTCTATGACGAATCGGGGACTCCGAGTGCTCCTCACACAAAGTGGTTCGAATCTGACTTGATCAAATTTTGTGATGTAGCATGAATAGAGTTTGAGACGAGAAAAGCATAGATAGCTAAAGAAGGTTCTTAGGCATTCTTGTCCATACACTTGGCAAAAAGAAAAGAAACCAAATAATCAAAACAACAAGTGGATGTCCTTGAATGAGTAAAATATGCACCAACATGCTCACACAATAAGATGGCAAATGAAATATGTGGCAAAGCATGCACAATCAATACTAGCATCTATCAAGCAATTGGCGATGACTAGGTCATCTATATATGAGTATATTGACTTAGGAGTAAAATGAGAACATTTGATCATAGGTCATACTCATCGTTTAAGCTCAAGTGGGGTTACCACTTTTACATAATGCATTGATGTGTTCACACCATTAGGGTTGCTTTGGCTCAACTCTTAGAGTTAAGCTCCCCCTAGATGTGAGATCCCCCCTTGGAGGGATGAACTAACCTTGGGTTTTGTTGATGATGACTTCATGTAGGTGTTGAAGATGTAGATGCTCAATGTTGATGTAGATCATTTGGAGCAATTCTTTGGAGTGAGTTGCACTTTCAACTTACCTACATGGGTTTAGTCCCACAAGGAACAAACAAGAATATCCATAGACATAGAGTGATGCACACACAAGATGATGTCCATGAAATCATTAGGTTACCTTGTCCCTTGCCTTACCAACATGAGGGTTTGTGACTCCTTGAACTAGTGCAAGATGTGGAGGTTGATTGCACTTGTTCTTGCCATAATGATATGAGTGAAGAATGTTGGTGGAGTCACCCTCAAGAACTCTCTAGTTCTTCTTCTTCGGGGTCCACATCATCTTAATGGGAATCCTTGGAGTTGTAGTTGTACTTGATGAAGTAGAACTTGATGTAGTCTTGGGAACCCACTTGAACAAGGCTTTAGGTGCTTCTTCAAATGCATCAATCTCTTCTTGAAGCTTGTCCTTGCCTTTGTTCTTGTGGTCTTGTGGTGGAAGATCATCTTGAGCTTGTGTTCCTTTGAAGGAAGTAGGATCATACTTCTCTTGTTGAGGAACAAACTTTTGAAGGAAATATGCCCTAGAGGCAATAATAAAGTTATTATTTATTTCTTTATTTCCTGATAAATGTTTATCATTCATGCTAGAACTGTATTAACCGGAAACATGATACATGTGTGAATGCATAGACAAAACATTATGTCACTAGTATGCCTCTACTAGACTAGCTTGTTAATCAAAGATGGTTATGTTTCCTGACCATGAACAAAGAGTTGTTATTTGATTAACGAGGTCACATCATTAGTAGAATGATCGATTGACATGACCCATTCCATTAGCTTAGCACACGATCGTTTAGTATGTTGCTACTGCTTTTATCCATGACTTATACATGTTCTCGTAACTATGAGATTATGCAACTCCTGTTTCTTGGAGGAACACTTTGGTGCTACCAAGCGTCACAACGTAATCGGGTGATTATAAAGGAGTACTACAGGTGTCTCCAAAGGCAGATGTTGGGTTGGCGTATTTCGAGATTAGGTTTTGTCACTCCGATTGTCGGAGAGGTATCTCTGGGCCCTCTCGGTAATGCACATCATGAAGCCTTGCAAGCACTACAACTAAAGAGTTAGTTGTGAGATGATGTATTCTGAGCGAGTAAAGAGACTTGCGTAACGAGATTGAACTAGGTATTGGATACCGACGATCGAATCTCGGGCAAGTAACATACCGATGACAAAGGGAACAACGTATGTTGTTATGCGGTCTGACCGATAAAGATCTTCGTAGAATATGTAGGAGCCAATATGGGCGTCAGGTCCCGCTATTGGTTATTGACGGAAGCGTGTCTCGGTCATGTCTACATAGTTCTCGAACCCGTAGGGTCCGCACGCTTAACGTTTCATTGACGATATAGTATTATATGAGTTATGCATGTTGGTAACGAATGTTGTTGAGTCCGGATGAGATCATGGACATAACGAGGAACTCGGAATGGTCCGGAGATAAAATTTGATATATGGGATAATGGTGTTTGATCTCGGAAGGGTTCGAATTCACGGAAGGGGTTCGGATGTTTCTCGAAATGTTTGGGTGCGAGAACACGTTATTTGGGCCAAAGGGAAAGCCCACGAGGCTTATGGAAAGTGCAAAAGGAAGTTTTGCGGAGACAGAGGCTAGACGCCGAAACCTCGGCGTCTAGGGGTAGACGCCAGAACCTGGCGTCTAGCCCCGAGTCCGAGAAGGACTCTTGCCTTTCGGGCAAAACCGACTTTGAGGAGGCTTTTGCTCCAAGTTTCACCCTGTGGCTCAACATATAAATAGAGGGGCAGGGTTAGCACCAAAGACACATCAAGAAACACCAAGCCGTGCCGCAACCCCGTCCCCTCTAGTTTATCCTCCGTCATAGTTTCCGTAGTGCTTAGGCGAAGCCTGCGGAGATTGTTCTTCACCAACACCGCCACCACGCCGTCGTGCTGCGGAACTCATCTACTACCTCGCCCGTCTTGCTGGATCGAGAAGGCGAGGGCGTCATCGAGCTGAGCGTGTGCAGAACTCGGAGGTGCCGTGCGTTCGGTACTTGGATCGGTCGGATCGTGAAGACGTACGACTGCATCGACCGCGTTGATAAAACGCTTCCGCTTAGCGATCTTCAAGGGTATGAAGATACACTCCCCTTCTTGTTGCTATACATCACCAAGATCTTGCGTGTGCGTAGGAAAATTTTTAAAATTACTACGTTACCCAACAGTGGCATCCGAGCCAGGTTTTTATGGTTTGATGTTTTGCACGAGTAGAACACAAGTGAGTTGTGGGCGATACAAGTCATACTACCTACCAGCATGTCATACTTTGGTTCAGCGGTATTGTGAGATGAAGCGGCCGGACCGACATTACGCCAGACGCTTCGCGAGACTGGTTTCACCGCCACGAGCACTCGTTGCTTAAAGGTGATTGGCGGGTGTCTGTCTCTCTCACTTTAGTTGAACCGAGTACTGCTACGCCCGGTCCTTGAGAAGGTTAAAGCGGAGTCTATTTGTGAAATATCGTTGTGGTTTTGATGCGTGGGTGAGATTGGTTCTTGCTTAAGCCCGTAGCAGCCACGTAAAATTTGCAACAACAAAGTAGAGGGCGTCTAACTTGTTTTTGCAGGGCATGTTGTGATGTGATATGGTCAAGGCGTGATGCTATATTTTATTGTATGAGATGATCATGTTTTGTAACGAAGTTATCGGCAATGGCTGGAGCCATATGGTTGTCGCTTTATTGTATGCAATGCAATCGCTTCGTAATGCTTTACTTTATCACTAAGCGGTAGCGATAGTCGTAGAAGCATAAGATTGGCGAGACGACAACGATGCTACGATGGAGATCAAGGTGTCGCGCCGGTGGCGATGGTGATCATGGTGGTGCTGCGGAGATGAAGATCACGAAGCACAAGATGATGATGACCATATCATATCACTTATATTGATTTGCATGTGATGTTTATCCTTTATGCATCTTATCTTGCTTTGATTGACGGTAGCATTATAAGATGATCTCTCACTAAATTATCAAGAAGTGTTCTCCCGAGTATGCACCGTTGCCAAAGTTCGTCGTGCCCGGACACCACGTGATGATCGGGTGTGATAAGCTCTCGTCCATCTACAACGGGTGCAAGCCAGTTTTGCACACGCAGAATACTCGGGTTATACTTGACGAGCCTAGCATATGCAGATATGGCCTCGGAACACGGAGACCGAAAGGTCGAGCGTGAATCATATAGTAGATATGATCAACATAAGATGTTCACCATTGAAAACTACTCCATTTCACGTGATGATCGGTTATGGTTTAGTTGATTTGGATTACGTGATCACTTAGATGACTAGAGAGATGTCTGTCTAAGTGGGAGTTCTTAAGTAATATGATTAATTGAACTTAAATTTATCATGAACTTAGTACTGATAGTATCTTGCTTGTTTATGTTTGATTGTAGATAGATGGCTCGTCTTTGTTGTTCCGTTGAATTTTAATGTGTTCCTTGAGAAAGCAAAGTTGAAAGATGATGGTAGCAATTACACGGATTGGGTCCATAACCTGAGTATTATCCTCATTGCTGCCTGAAAAGTTACGTCTGGATGCACCGCTAGGTGCCAGACCTCTTCTTTGGAGCAACACCGGATGTTGTGAGCGTCTGGCGAGCAAAGCTGATGACTACTCTATAGTTCGATGTGCCATGCTTTACGGCTTAGAACCGGGACTTCAACGGCGTTTTGAGCGTCATGGAGCATATGAGATGTTCCAGAGTTGAAGTTAATATTCAATAGAATGCCGGATTGAGAGATATGAAGTCTCCAATAAGTTCTATAGCTGCAAGATGGAGGAGAATAGTTACATTAGTGAGCACATACTCGAGAATGTGCGGGTACTACAATCACTTGACGCAATTGGGAGTTAATCTTCCGGATGATTGTGTCATTGATGAATTCTTCAATCACGCCACCAAGCTACAAAGGCTTCGTGATGAACTATAATATGCAAGGGTTAGTAAAGACTATACCGAGCTCTTCGCAATGCTAAAGGCTGCGGAGGTAGAAATCAAGAAGGAGCATCAAGTGTTGATGGTCAATAAGACCACTAGTTTCAAGAAGAAAGGCAAAGGGAAGAAGAAGGGAACTTCAAGAAGAACAGCAAGCAAGTTCTGCTCGGGAGAAGAAACCCAAGTCTGGACCTAAGCCTCAAACCGAGTGCTTCTCCGCAAGCGGTAGTCCTTTGGAAGCGGAACTGCCCCAAGTATTTGGCGGATAAGAAGGATGGCAAGGTGAACAAAGGTATATGTGTTATACATGTTATTGATGTGTACCTTACTAGAGCTCATGATAGCACTGGGTATTTGATCTTGGTTACATTGCTAATATTTGCAACTCGAAGCGGGACTACGGATTAGCGAACACCGGCAAAGGGCGAGGTGACGATCTGGCGTGGGAAATGGTTCCAAAGTCGATGTGATCGCGGTCGGCACGCTACCTCTACATCTACCTTGGGATTAGTTTTAGACCTAAATAATTGTTATTTGGTGCTGCGTTGAGCATGAACATTATATCTGGATCTTGTTTGATGCGAGACGGTTATTCATTTAAATCAGAGAATAATGGTTGTTCTATTTATATGAGTAATATCTTTTATGGTCATGCACCCTTGAGGAGTGGTCTATTTTGATGAATCTCGATAGTAGTGATACACATATTCATAATGTTGAAGCCAAAAGATGCAGAGTTGATAATGATAGTGCAACTTATTTGTGGTACTTGCCGTTTAGGTCATATCGATTGTAAAGCGCATGAAGAAACTCCATCTTGATGGACTTTTGGAGTCACTTGATTATGAATCACTTGGCACTTGCGAACCGTGCCTCATGGGCAAGATGACTAGAACCCGTTCTCGGTACTATGGAGAGAGCAACAGATTTGTTGGAAATCATACATACAGATGTATGTGGTCCGA
This sequence comes from Aegilops speltoides, assembly GCA_021437245.1. Classification (NCBI taxonomy): domain Eukaryota; kingdom Viridiplantae; phylum Streptophyta; class Magnoliopsida; order Poales; family Poaceae; genus Aegilops; species Aegilops speltoides. The sequence continues at coordinate 302,491,727 of CM038141.1, read as the reverse complement.
TGAATGTTGAGGCTCGTGGCGGATATCGTTATTTTCTCACCTTCACAGATGACTTAAGCAGATATGGGTATATCTACTTAATGAAACATAAGTCTGAAACATTTGAAAAGTTCAAAGAATTTCAGAGTGAAGTTGAAAATCATCGTAACAAGAAAATTAAATTTCTACGATCGATCGTGGAGGTGAATATTTGAGTTCTGAGTTTGGTCTACATTTGAAACAATGCGGAATAGTTTAGCAACTCACGCCACCGGAACACCACAGCGTAATGGTGTGTCCGAGCGTCGAATCGTACTTTACTAGATATGGTGCGATCTATGATGTCTCTTATAGATTTACCGCTATCGTTTTGGGGTTATGCTCTAGAGGCGGCCGATTCACCTGAATAGAACACCGTCAAAATCCGTTGAGGCGACACCTTATGAACTATGGTTTGGCAAGAAACCAAAGTTGTCGTTTCTTAAAGTTTGGGGATGCGATGCTTATGTGAAAAAGCTTCAACTGATAAGCTCGAACCCAAATCGAATGTGTCTTCATAGGATACCCAAAGGAGACAGTTGGGTACACCTTCTATCACAGATCCGAAGGCAAGACATTTGTTGTTAAGAATGGATCCTTTCTAGAGAAGGAGTTTCTCTCGAAAGAAGTGAGTGGGAGGAAAGTGGAACTTGATGAGGTAATAGTACCTTCTCCCTTACTTGAAAGTAGTTAAATCGCAGTAAACCGGTTTACGAGACATCTACACCAAGTAGTGAGGAAGTTGATGATGTTGATCATGAAACTTCAGATCAAATTACTACGAGAACCTCGTAGATCAACCAGAGTAAGATCCGCACTGAGTGGTACGGTAATCCTGTTTCGGAAATCATGCTACTAGATCATGATGAACCCACGAACTATGAAGAAGCGATGGTGAGCCCAGATTCATAAAATGGCTTGAGGCCATGAAATGCGAGATGGGATCCATGTATGAAAACAAAGTATGGACTTTGGTTGACTTGCCCGAGGGTAGGCAAGCAATAGAAAACAAGTGGATCTTCAAGAAGAAGACCGACGCCGACGGTAATATTATCGTCTACAAAGCTCGACTTGTCGCAAAGGGTTTCGGCAAGTTCAAGGGATTGACTACGATGAGACCTTCTCACCCGTAGCGATGCTTAAGTCTGTCCAAATCATGTTAGCAATTGCCGCATTTTATGATTATGAAATTTGGCAAATGGATGTAAAGACGCATTCTGAATGGATTTACGGAAGAAGAGTTGTATATGATGCAACCCGAAGGTTTTATCGATCCAAAGGAGCTAACAAAGTGTGCAAGCTCCAGCGATCCATCTATGGACTGGTGCAAGCATCTCGGAGTTGGAATAAGCGCTTTGATAGTGTGATCAAAGCATTTGGGTTTGTACAGACGTTTGGAGAAGCTTTGTATTTACAAGAAAGTGAGTGGGAGCTCTGTAGCATTTACGATATTATATGTAGATGACATATTGCTGATCGGAAATGATATAGAATTCTGAATAGCATAAAGGGATACTTGAATAAGAGTTTTTCAATGAAAGACCTCGGTGAAGCTGCTTACATATTGGGCATTAAGATCTATAGAGATAGATCAAGGCGCTTAATTGGACTTTCACAAAGCACATACCTTGACAAAATTTTGAAGAAGTTCAAAATGGATCAAGCAAAGAAAGGGTTCTTGCCGGTGTTACAAGGTGTGAAGTTGAGTAAGACTCAATGCCCGACCACCGCAGAAGATAGAGAGAAAATGAAAGATGTTCCTATGCTTCAGCCATAGGCTCTATCATGTATGCAATCTGTGTACCAGACCTGATGTGTGCCTTGCTATAAGCCTAGCAGGAGGTACCAAAGTAATCGAGTGGATCATGGACAGCGGTCAAGAACATCTGAAATACGAAAAGGACTAAGGATATGTTTCTCATATATGGAGGTGACAAAGAGCTCATAAATGGCAGTTACGTTGATGCAAGCTTTGACACGATCGAGACGATTGTAAATCGCAGATGGATACGATTTACACTAAGCGGAGGAGCTGTCGGTTGGTGCAGTTCTAAACAAAGTGTCGTGGCGGGATCTACATGTGAAGCGGAGTACATAGCAGCCGGAAGCAGCTAATGAAGGAGTCGGATGAAGGAGTTCATATCCGATCTAGGTGTCATACCTAGTGCATCGGGTCCAATGAAAATCTTCGTGACAATCTATGGAGCAATTGCCTTAGCGAAGGAATCCAGATTTCACAAGAGGACCAAGCACATCAAGAGACGCTTCAATTCCATCCGGGACTTAGTCGGTGGGAGACATAGAGATTTGCAAGATACATACGGATCTGAATGTTGCGGAACCCGTTGGCTAAGCCTCTTCCACGAGCAAAACATGATCAGCACCAAGACTCCATGGGTGTTAGGATCATTACTATGTAATCTAGATTATTGACTCTAGTGCAAGTGGGAGATCAAGGAAATATGCCCTAGAGGCAATAATAAAGTTATTATTTATTTCCTTATTTCATGATAAATGTTTATCATTCATGCTAGAATTGTATTAACGGAAACATGATACATGTGTGAATGCATAGACAAAACATTATGTCACTAGTATGCCTCTACTAGACTAGCTTGTTAATCAAAGATGGTTATGTTTCCGACCATGAACAAAGAGTTGTTATTTGATTAACGAGGTCACATCATTAGTAGAATGATCGATTGACATGACCCATTCCATTAGCTTAGCACACGATCGTTTAGTATGTTGCTACTGCTTTTATCCATGACTTATACATGTTCTGTAACTATGAGATTATGCAACTCCGTTTACGGAGGAACACTTTGGTGCTACCAAGCGTCACAGCGTAATCGGGTGATTATAAAGGAGTACTACAGGTGTCTCCAAAGGCAGATGTTGGGTTGGCGTATTTCGAGATTAGGTTTTGTCACTCCGATTGTCGGAGAGGTATCTCTGGGCCCTCTCGGTAATGCACATCATGAAGCCTTGCAAGCACTACAACTAAAGAGTTAGTTGTGAGATGATGTATTCTGAGCGAGTAAAGAGACTTGCCGTAGCGAGATTGAACTAGGTATTGGATACCGACGATCGAATCTCGGGCAAGTAACATACCGATGACAAAGGAACAACGTATGTTGTTATGCGGTCTCGACCGATAAAGATCTTCGTAGAATATGTAGGAGCCAATATGGGCATCCAGGTCCGCTATTGGTTATTGACCGGAAGCGTGTCTCGGTCATGTCTACATAGTTCTCGAACCCGTAGGGTCCGCACGCTTAACGTTTCATTGACGATATAGTATTATATGAGTTATGCATGTTGGTAACGAATGTTGTTCGAGTCCGGATGAGATCATGGACATAACGAGGAACTCCGGAATGGTCCGGAGATAAAATTTGATATATGGGATAATGGTGTTTGATCTCGGAAGGGCTCGAATTCACGGAAGGGGTTCGGATGTTTCGAAATGTTTGGGTGCGAGAACCGTTATTTGGGCTAAAGGGAAAGCCCACGAGGCTTATGGAAAGTGCAAAAGGAAATTTTGCGGAGACAGAGGCTAGGCGCGAAACCCCGGCGTCTAGGGGTAGACGCCAGAACCTGGCGTCTAGCCCTGAGTCCGAGAAGGACTCTTGCCTTTCGGCAAAACCGACTTTGAGGAGGCTTTTGCTCCAAGTTTCGACCCTGTGGCTCAACATATAAATAGAGGGCAGGGTTAGCACCAAAGACACATCAAGAAACACCAAGCCGTGTGCCGCAACCCGTCCCCTCTAGTTTATCCTCCGTCATAGTTTCCGTAGTGCTTAGGCGAAGCCTGCGGAGATTGTTCTTCACCAACACCGTCACCACGCCGTCGTGCTGCGGAACTCATCTACTACCTCGCCCGTCTTCTTTGGATCGCGAAGGCGAGGGCGTCATCGAGCTGAGCGTGTGCGAGAACTCGGAGGTGCCGTGCGTTCGAGACTTGGATCGGTCGGATCGTGAAGACGTACGACTACATCAACCGCGTTGATAAAACGCTTCCGCTTAGCGATCTTCAAGGGTATGAAGATACACTCCCCTTCTTGTTGCTATACATCACCATGATCTTGCGTGTGCGTAGGAAATTTTTTAAAATTACTACGTTACCCAACAACTTTGTCTTGGGGTATTGATCTTCTTCCCACTCAACTCCATTGGAATTGAACTTTCGTTCAAAACCAACACCTTGATTCTTCCGGTGCCTTCCTTGCTTGCGTACAATTTCCTCGAATTGCTTACTCCCGGCAAGGCTCTTGTAAACATCCTTCTCTATAATTCCCTTCAATAAGCTATTTTCTTGCTCAAGTGTAACTTGGCTAAGAGAATCATTAGTGGAATCAAGGGAACTACTAGAAGCAACAATATTGGATTTGACATTATTATTATTGTTACTGCTAGAGGAAGTATCTTTCTTGTACTTGTTACTAGACTTGACTTGAGGCATGTAAGTAGATAAGAGTAAACGCTTGGCAATGTAAGAAGAACTTTTCTTGCGGAGATCATCATTGATTGCTTTTAAGAACTCATGCTCTTGCTCAAGATTGAGCTTTTCAAAGCGTAACTTCTCATGAGCCCTTAAAAGTTCTCGATGATCTTCGTAGATAGTTTCATGAGCTAACTTAAGAGAGTTTAGTTCTTTAGTTAGAAGCTCAATCTTCTCCTTATCATTGTCATTCGTTTTATCTAGATTAGCATGATTAATTGACGTTTCATCATAGTATTCATCACTAGAGTTGTCAACAAGTAAATCCTCATCCACAAGCAAGTCATCTTCATCACTATTGAAATCAACATACTCAGGATGTGTTACCTTTGGACCTTTGGCCATGAAGCATCTTCCAACACCTTCATTTGGTGAATAAAATATGTTGTAGGAGTTGGTTGACACAAGTGCTAGACCGGCAACACCTTCATCTTGAGTATATTCGGAGTCGGAGTGATAGCTTCCCTCGGAGTGATTGTCGGAGTCGGAGCCGGAAACCCATTCACCAACATGACCTTGATGTCTTCGTTTTGTGTAGCTCCTTGATGAATTTTCCTTCCTTTCCGAATCCTTGCTTCTCCATGAGGGTCTTCCTTCATAACGATCATCTCTACTCCTCCTCTCTCTTGGTGGTGGTTCTTCTCTTTTGCTTCTTCTTCTTGGAGAATCTTCTCTTCTTTTGTAGGGTGCCGTACACTCATTGGAATAGTGTCCGGGTCTCCCACAATTGTAGCAACTGCGGTCACGACTAGAAGATCTCTTGTCATTGTAAGACCTTGACTTGGAGCTTCTTTCTTTGCTTCTACTCTTGTAGAATTTGTTGAAGTTCTTCACCATTAAGCTCAATTCTTCATTGAAGGTTTGTTTCTCACTTGATGATGTAGGGGCTTCACTTGAGGCTTTGTAAGCACCACTTGACTTGTTGTGAAGTTCCTCCTTATCCTTGAGTGACATCTCATGAGCAACAATTCTTCCAATGCCTTCCGTTGGCTTGAGATCTTTGTAGTTTGGCATCATTTGAATCAACGTGCACACGGTATCCTACTTTCCATCCAATGCTCTTAGGATTTTCTTGATGATGAATTTGTCAGTCATCTCTTCACTCCCTAAGCCGGCAATCTCATTTGTGATAAGAGCAAGCCTAGAGTACATTTCAGCGACACCTTCACCATCCTTCATTTTGAACTTGTCAAACTGACTTTGGAGCACATCCAACTTGGATTCCTTGACGGACTCGGTACCTTCATGCATATCAATCAAAGTATCCCAAATTTCCTTTGCATTCTCAAGATGGCTGATTTTGTTGAATTCTTCGGGGCACAATCCGTTGAAGATGATATCGCATGCTTGAGCGTTGTATTGCAGCATCTTCAATTCTTCCGCATTAGCTTCACGGTTCGGTTCTCTCCCATCGAGAAATTCACCTTTCAAGCCAATACAAATAATTGCCCAAACGGCGGGGTTATGTCCAAGAATATGCATTTTCATCTTATGCTTCCAACTAGCAAAATTAGTACCATCAAAGTAAGGACCTCTACGGTGATAATTCCCCCCGCTAGATGCCATACTCTCCTAGGTTGTGAAACCAAGGCTATGACCACCAAAAGCTATGGAAATCAAAGCAAATGGAGACTAAAGCTCTGATACCACTTGTAGGACCTTGAAGTATGTCTAGAGGGGGGGTGATTAGACTACTTGACCAATAAAAACTTAACCTTTTCCCAATTTTAGAGTTTGGCAGATTTTAGCTACTTTAGGACAAGTCAAGCAATCATCACACAATTCAAGCAAGCATGCAAAGAGTATATAGGCAGCGGAAATTAAAGCATGCAACTTGCAAGAAAGTAAAGGGAAGGGTTTGGAGGATTCAAACGCAATTGGAGACATGGATGTTTTTGGCGTGGTTTCGATAGGTGGTGCTATCGTACATCCACGTTGATGGAGACTTCAACCCACGAAGGGTAACGGCTGCGCGAGTCCACGGAGGGCTCCACCCACGAAGGGTCCACGAAGTAGCAACCTTGTCTATCCCACCATGCCCGTTGCCCACGAAGGACTTTCCTCACTAGCGGTATATCTTCACAAAGTAGGCGATCTCCTTGCCCTTACAAACTCCGTGGTTCAACTCCACAATCTTGTCGGAGGCTCCCAAGTGACACCTAGCCAATCTAGGAGACATCACTCTCCAAGAAGTAACAAATGGTGCGTTGATGATGAACTCCTTGCTCTTGTGCTTGAAATGATAGTCTCCCCAACACTCAACTCTCTCTCATAAGTTTTGGATCTGGTGGAAAGAAGATTTGAGTGGAAAGCAACTTGGGGAAGGCTAGAGATCAAGATTCATATCGTAGGAATGGAATATCTTGGTCTCAACAGATGAGTAGGTGGTTCTCTCTCAGAAATCGTAAGTTGGAAGTGTAGGTTCATTCTGAAGGCTCTCTCCACGAATGAAGAGGAGGTGAAGGGGTATATATAGCCTCCACACAAAATCTAACCGTTACACACAATTTACCAAACTCGGTGGGACCGAATCGTTAAACTCGGTGGACCGATTGAGTAAACCTAGTGACTGTCGGTGTCAAAACCGATGGATCTCGGGTAGGGGGTCCCGAACTGTGCGTCAAGGCGGATGGTAATAGCAGATGAGGGACACGATGTTTTACCCAGGTTCGGGCCCTCTCGATGGAGGTAAAACCCTACGTCCTGCTTGATTAATATTGATGATATGGGTTGTACAAGAGTGGATCTACCACGAGATCGAGGAGGCTAAACCCTAAAGCTAGCCTATGGTATGATTGTTGTAATGTATGTTGTGTCCTACGGACTAAAGCCCTCCGGTTTATATAGACACCGGAGGAGGCTAGGGTTACACGTAGTCGGTTACAATGGTAGGAGATCTACATATCCAGATCGCCAAGCTTGCCTTCCACGCCAAGGAAAGTCCCATCCGGACACGGACGGAGTCTTCAATCTTGTATCTTCGTAGTCTTGGAGTCCGGCGGATGATGATAGTCGGCTGTCCGGACACCCCTAGTCCAGACTCCTCGGTAGTCCACGAACCAGGCTTCAATGACGATAAGTCCAGTAGCGCATAATGTTCGGTATTGCAAGGCGGGTTCCTCCTTGAATAATCCAGAGAAGATCATGAACACCGGGATAGTGTCGGCTCGCAAAATAAATTCCACATTCCATCGTAGAGAGAATAAAATGCACACAAGTCCAATCTGGCGGCGTATTATGCGGCATGGCATCACACCGCTACCGGGCTTTTATTTGAATCGTTTTTATTATACCACCTCGGACGTTTAGCGAAGCGGTTTCCTTGGCACGCGTCTTGTCGAGCAGAGATCGTGTTCCCCTTATTCCGGGATTCTCATCAATACGTGCGTGGGTAACCCAACCGTGCCCGTCACCACGCCTCCTCTATCGAAGGTGAATCCCGAACGGTCACGGAAACGACTCTTGGTATTTTCCCCCTTTATAAGAGGACCAAGGTTTGTTCCTTTTCTTCAATCTAGCATCGAATCTCCTCCTCACTCCCAGTTCCAACACCCAGAGCCCCAGATTCGAGCGCTTCGGATTCTCAACCATGTCCGGCTCCGACCTCCAGGGTCGGTGGAGGACGTGTTAAAGCTGCGTGAGGCCAAGTACTGGCCCCTCGAGATTTACATGGGTTGCTGCCCAAGGGCAGGCCGTGCTCGCCCCGAGCCCGGTGAGTACGTTGTCTTCGTATCCCACCTCCGTCGGGGTTTAGGCTTCCCGACGGACCCCTTCATGAGAGGGCTCATGTTCTACTACGGGCTGGATTTTCACGACTTGGCTCCGGAGTCCATCCTCCATATCTCCGCATTCATTATCGTCTGCGAAGCCTTCCTCCGCGTCACTCCCCACTTCGGCCTGTGGCTGAAGACCTTTAATGTGGGGCCGAAGATGATCGGGGGACGTCAAGCGGAGTGCGGCGGGGCGGCCATAAGTAGAAGGGCTGATGCCCCGTGGCCCAAGGGTTCCTTCCAAGAGGAACTCGGACTGTGGCAACAGGAGTGGTTCTATATCACCGCTCCGAAGGGCAGCAAGCAAAAGCCGCCGCCTTCATTCCGCCCGGGACCTCCACGCCGACTGATGTCGTTGGTCGACCAAGGGCTCAATTGGGGCCGTCCAAGACGTGCCCTCATTGCAGGGCCGGATTCGAGACCTCCAGGCGAGGGAGATCAATCTGGTCGTGGTGATGCAGGTTATGCTAATCAGGCGTCTTCTGCCCTGCAAACGCTGTCCTCTCCGTCTATGGGAGTTCAATCCGGAGGGACCTCGAATTCTCCAACACTTCATGGGTGCGACACCCGTGGAGATGTACAAGTTGTTCTTCGGACCGCAGGTAGTGTGTCCGGAATTGACCGAGGATGCAGGCCTAAGCTGCAATCGTCCGGATACTCAGGTAAATAGCTCAGAGTCCAGACATTCTGTTTATCTGCTTTTCTAGAGTTCGCCTCCTGGCCCATTACTCTTCACAGGAGTGGGTAGTGCGATCGAAGCTGATAAGGTGTCCGGCTCCCCTCCCAGAGACCGCACTGGAGCCCGTGCTGGTCAGAATGTTGGAGGTCGCGCCCGTAGAAGGGAGCGATGGGGAAAATAGAGGAGCTATTATTTCGCCCAAAGGGGCGTCTGAAGAGGGGGGAATCAAAAACCCCTCCTTCCAGGGGGAGAAGAGGACCGCCTCCGAAGATCCGGAGGCCAAAGCCCCTAAACGGGGGAAGAGATCTTCACCGGGGGGTCCGGCGTCCGGGGAGAATCCGGACGTACAATCGTCGCCAAAGGATCAGCCCCAAACAAGCCGTGAGTAGGAAAAGGGAGTTCATTAGTAAGAAAATACCTCCGTTTGTGCTACGTGGGTAACGAAATTTTTATCTTGCGATTCGATTTGTAGCCTTCTCGAGATGAGTTCGTCTTGGGGACCTTCTTAGGAGATGATGGAGAGCGAACGCCTCCGTCTGCTGCGCCATCGAGATAGGGCGACGAGCACGAAGTATAAATCACGGAGGGTATCCCGAGTCGGAGGGGCGGAGAGTTCGGGCGCCCACTAGTATCCGGCGGGAGAGTGAAGAATCGCTTGAGGCAGCGTCCATCTCGAGAAGATCACCGTGCTTTGATGCATATGGTGATTGGAAGGATTTCGTCCGTCGAGGCGGATTGCGTAATGCCGCTTCTGAGTTCTTTGGCGGGATTTGAGGTACGCAAGAATAGCGCACCTTTTTTGACAGTTTTGCACATAAAAGTGTGCCCTGTATAGATAGTAGCCCCTGAGACTCGGTAGGTTGTCGAAAACGACAGCGTGCCAAGGATCAAATCGCAAGTAATGAATGTCGCCGTTCCTATGCAGGTGGCGGATAGTCCGAGGGCTAGCCGGACTAGTGGAGTTGCCGAGTTAATGCGGCAACTTGACGTGGCAGATGCAGACATCGCACTTGTCAACCGGCGACTTGACGAGTCGCAAGGTAAATAAGTTCTCCACAGCCGCTTTATTAAGGGGTCAAAGCCCTCCTCTGATAAATTTTATGATGTGATACAGACGGTGCTGCTGCTGTGGAGAGCCTTCGGGCCGAACTTGCTCAAGCTAAGGAGCAAGCCCGAAGGAGTGACGCGGCTGCCTCGAGGGCGGCCGAGGAGTTAAGTCGAAAAGGCTGCACTGCTTGCCCTAGCAGGGAAGAGATGGTTGAATTGGCCGTGAAATTAAAAGATGTTGCCGACCGCAATGAGGCTCATGAAAAGGAGCGCTTATCAGAGTGGGAAGACCTGGGGAAGGCCACCGCCGAGGCCAAGGATGCCCGTTCTGCAATGCGGACTATGAAGGAGGAGCTGCGCCGGTCGGAGATATTGTGGTCGGCAAGCCTTTTTCATTCGTCGCCGGTTTACTGGATCAAAAGTATGCTCAACTTGGCCAGTTGTGGGGTCGGAGGATCCGTATATGGACTTAGCGACAAGTGCGGTGATGCCGTTGAGCACTTCGGAGCGGAAGGATCACAAGACGGAAGAGCTATTTTGGTCTCAATTCCATAGTCCGGATCGTTCACTTCCGTTGACCGATCGGTTGGCTGAATGGGCCGAGCTGAATAGATTGTCCGGACTTGCCATGATCGACATCGTGGCTCATATGCGGCGGAGAGGCCCAAGGCGACGAGCTATTTCGGCTTATTGCAGCAATTTCTTGGAGCGGTGCCGCATATCAAGGAGATGAAGCGGTCGGCTGCATCGGCGGGTAGCGGATGGCTCTTGCCCATGTGAAGACACATTGGGCAGAGATGGATGCCACCGCTATTGCCGCCCGAGGTTCGGATGAAAGCGGTTACCACGACCACTATTTTGGGGAAGTTATGCGTGGCGCTTCGTGTTATAGGGTCGCGATGCTCAAAAATGTCACGTTCAAATGAGCGGTTTAGCTTGTAAAAGCGATGATTATGCTATAAGCTGCTTTTTATACTTGTGCGTCCCTAGTAGTAAAATTTCTCCTATGCGGCCGTTTACGTATACATTTGTATAACACGAAAGATTGCGATCTTGACTTCAGCCCCACGCACAAGGTGCGGGGTGTTCGCAAAATAGCGCGTTTTCACACTTAATCGGCGTCTCGGTCCTGTTAAGGAGGTGGTAGCATAGCAAGCGAGGCAATCCGGACTATAATGCTTTATCACTTTCACTTAGCGGTGGAGTTTGAGGGTGGGGCTACGATATAGCCCCTTGGGGCACCGCACTTCTCCGAGTTCGAAGCGTGTGTGCTGACCGAAAGCGGTCCTTCGTCAGCGAAATTCTAAACATTCCGGTAGTCGATCGAGTGGTTGACCGGTCTCTCGCTATATCATGATCGGTTTTGGCTTTCTCTCTTGAGGTGCTCGCCAAATTAAGCTGGGGCAGAATCGCGATAGTTCTCCGGGTGCAGCGTTAGCGATGATCGGAATGTAAGGCAGCAAAACACAGGGGCAGGCAAACCCAACATTTGACCAAAGACATGATTGAGCTAATGCATATAATGCCTAACTCTCGAGGCGCGAACACTCCCTAAGGTGTTCGGTCTTTATAATAATGGGCGAACAATGCCCTAAGCCCCTAGTGTCGAGTTCGGGCATGGTCCTCTGACGCGGCCGATGCCAAAACGTCAGGCTCCGCTTTGGTTATAGGAAGAAACCAAGGAAGAATAACAACAAGAGACAGTAAAAAAGGTTTACGCAGGGTCTTAATCTGAAAAGAATCCTCGCAACGGGTCCCTACTGCACGTCTGCGCCTGTGTCTCCATTGTGCCATTATCCTGGATAGGTGTGCACGTTGTTCATCTGTAAAAAGAGAGGAACTTTAGTTTGAAAACAACTCGTGCGAAAAAGGTATGTGTGAAAGAAGAAATATAAATAAGTAAAGTGGGGTTTGTATGAACTTGCGGTTGTTTGTGCGCGCAGCCCCTTGTGAAGGGGTGTGCGGCTAGGGAGCCCCTAGCCTACTGATGCCGGACTCGTCTATCCGTGTCCGGGGTCTTTAAGTGACCCTCGCACTGAAATGATGCCACGTGGACCGGGCATCTTGAGTGTAAAAGACGCGTAATGCGGTATGGCGTTGAAATGGACAAAAGCCTTTCGTCCCAAGAGTGCTTGATATCCACTTTTAAATGGGACGATATGAAAGATTAGTTTTTCGCGTCGAAAGTTGTTCGGTGATCCGAACACAACTTCTAGTAATAGGGAGCCTATGCACTTGGCGTAAGGGCCTGGCGTCACTCCTTTGAAGGAGGTGCGGCTGTGTCGAATTTTAGTAGGGTCTATCCCCAACTTGCGGATTGTGTTTGAATACAGCAGGTTTAAGTCGCTGCCTCCGTCCATTAGAACTTTAGTAAATTGTAGTCCGTCGATTATGGGATCCAATATCAGGGCAGTCCGTCCTGCGTTTGAGCTACGGAATAATCCGGTGGTTGAAAGTGATTGGTTTTGATATCCAATCTCTATGGTCTGCTGGGTTGGACCGTGCGAGGCTCTTTTAGAAGGTGCCGCACTATTTTTCCGTATTATCACATGAAGTGAGTTCTTGCTTTGACCTCTTGTGGGAAAGTCTTTTGCTTTCGGTGCTCTGCTGGTGGGGTTTATCGTCTTCGCTTGACGCGTCGAGCCCCTTATTGTGTGGCGTTTAGTCGGCGGACTGTTTGAAAACCCAACAATCTCGATGGGTGTGGTTTGCGAGGCCTTCGAAGTCTTGTGGATTTGACATATCCGACCCAAAATCTTGTTTAAGTTGGACAGCTCATCGCTGTCATCCTTAAGAGGCGGTGTTTTGTTGTTTGGCGCGAGCTTTTGAATCTGGCGTGATTGCCGTGCTCTTTGGGCTTTTCTCTTTATTCGGCGCTGCTCTTTTTCTGCGCCGTGATTTTCCGTTCCATCTCTTATCTCGGATGTACTTGGGTCGCTGGTCTTTGCATCTTGCTAGCCAGCTATACTCTCCTGCACAGAAGTGGGTCATGAGGCTTGTTAGCGCGGACATTGTCCTCGGTTTCTCTTGGCCGAGGTATCTGGCGAGCCATTCGTCTCGGACGTTGTGTTTAAAAGCTGCTAAGGCTTCGGCGTCCGGACAGTCGACTATTTTGTTCTTTTGGTGAGGAACACTGTTCGAATTCTTGTGTGACTCTCGGGCTGTTGAGTTATATGACTTAGATCATCTGCATCGGAGGGCGGACATAAGTCCCTTGAAAATTTGCTCTAAACGCGTCCTCGAGCTCTTCCCAACTTCCCACAGTGTTTTCTCGGGAGGCTTTTAAGCCAATGTGGGCTGGCCCTTTGAGCTTGAGGGTAGGTATTTTATGGCATGGAGATCATCTCCTCGGCCATGTGTATATGTAGTATATAATCTTCTATCCGGACTCGAGTGCTGTTGTTCCATCGTATGCCTCTATGTTTATGGGTTTAAATCCTGCTGGGAATTCATGGTCCAGCACCTCATTAGTGAAACATAGTGGGTGTCTTGGCGCCCTGTATTTGGGTGTGCCACTATCTTTGGACACTTGACGTGTTGCCTTGCTTCCTGGGGCCTTCTTCTTTGGCCCGTAGATGGACCTGGCTGGGCCATCTGTCTTTCCAGGTTCATTAGGCGCCGCTTTCAGAATTTGGCCTATCATCTGGCCATCTATCCAACCAGGCAGCCTCTTTATTTTTTGACTGTGGGGGCTCTGTGGCCTCCTCGTCAAATTCTGGTAGCAGCTTGCGCTTCGGGTAGCTCTTTGATTGGTGGCCATTGCCGTATTTATCCGCGGTTTTGAGCACTTTGCTCCACCTCATTCTGAGTGTGTCCTCCGCTGTTTTGAGCTTCCGCTTTTCCTTCTTCAAGCTTCTTGCAGTGTTGACAAGTCTTTTCCGAAGGTTTTTACCCTCCGGCGGCGTGTCCGGCATGAGATCGTCTGGACTGTCATTTTCGCCGGGCCTGGACTGATTATCTGACTCGTCCTGTTCGGACGGTTGCTTATCTGCATGTTCGTCGTCCACTTGTGTGCCCTGCTGTATTGCGGGGTCCTTAGGAGCGTTGTTGTTGTCGAGGTAGGACTTAGGGCGGCGTCTGCGCCGCCGTTTTGGTTGTTTGTCGGTGGGGTTATCTTCTGCCGCGGCCCGTTGGTCCTCGTTATCGCTCTCTTTTGGGGTATCCACCATATATACGTCATATGACGAGGTGGTCCTCCCGTGCCCTGTAGGCGCTGGTTCTTGTTCATCTCCGGCATCGTCGTCCATACCGTCGATGTCTTGAATCATAGTCTAACTTTGTCGGTTAGATAAATCGACGAGTGGCTACAAAGTGGGTTGTGGGTGGGCGCTGAATTTCTTCGTCGTCCGTATCCCAACCATCCTGGCCATAGTCCAGCCAGGACTCTCCCGATAACGAGAGATGCTTTAGCGAATTTAGGATGTCGCCAAGGGGCAAGTATTGGAAGATGTCCGCGGCGGTGAATTCCATAGCCGGCGCCCAATCCGAATCGATTGGTTGGGGCGTGGGAGGTTCGGAGTCTGGCAAGGAGTCCGGCACCTCGGAATCGCGAGTTTCGCGGGGGACAAGATTAGCGTTCGGCTCCATCGCCGTGGAAGTTGAAGCCCCAGAGGTGGTGTCCATCCACTGATCCTCAATCTGGGCGATCGGCTACGGACTAAGGGCCGAAGCGGGCTCGTGTGCGGCCACCAAGGCACTGTTCGGCGGCAGAGCAAGATCATGCCCATCGTGACAGTGCGGCGCGCTTGGCTGTGGCTCGAGCCCGTCGAAGATCAGGTCTCCGCGGACGTCGGCCGTGAAGTTTAGACTTCCGAATCTGACCTGACGGCCAGGGGCGTAGCTTTCAATCTGCTCCAGATGGCCAAGCGAATTAGCCCGCAATGCAAAGCCGCCGAATACGAAGATCTGTCCGGGGAGAAAAGTCTCACCCTGGACAGCGTTGTTGGTTGAAGACGCCATCGAGCCTATCGGTGACGACACAAAGGAACTCTCAATGAAAGCACCAATGTCGGTGTCAAAACCGGCAGATCTTGGGTAGGGGGTCCCGAACTGTGCGTCAAGGCGGATGGTAACAGGAGACGAGGGACACGATGTTTTACCCAGGTTCGGGCCCTCTCGATGGAGGTAAAACCCTCGTCCTGCTTGATTAATATTGATGATATGGGTAGTACAAGAGTGGATCTACCACGAGATCGAGGAGGCTAAACCCTAAAGCTAGCCTATGGTATGATTGTTGTAATGTATGTTGTGTCCTACGGACTAAAGCCCTCCGGTTTATATAGACACCGGAGGAGGCTAGGGTTACACAGAGTCGGTTACAATGGTAGGAGATCTACATATCCGTATCGCCAAGCTTGCCTTCCACGCCAAGGAAAGTCCCATCCGGACACGGGACGGAGTCTTCAATCTTGTATCTTCGTAGTCTTGGAGTCCGGCGGATGATGATAGTCCGGCTGTCTGGACACCCCCTAGTCCAGGACTCCCTCAGTGACCGTTAGTGATTTTCGGTGGGACTGACATGCATCTCGGTGAGACCGATTCGGTTAGGGTTAGGGCATAACGTAATCTCGGTAAGACCGATTACACAATATCGGTGAGACCGATTTGGTAATAAGCTTTCCATTGAGTTGGTCAGGTAAACTCGGTGGGAACGATTTGCTCTTTTTGGTGAGACCGAAATGTTACAAAAAGGAAACAGAGAGTTTACATTGCAATCTCGGTGGGACCAATCGCTCACTTTGGTTAGACCGAAATGTTATGAAGGGAAACAGAGAGATTACAACCCCATTTCAGTGAGACCGAGATCCCTATCGGTAAGACCGATTTGCTTAGGGTTTGTGGCAGTGGCTATGACTTTTGGAATCGGTGGCGCCGGATAGGAAGAATCGGTGTGACCGATTTTGGCTTTGGGTTTAGGTCATTTGTGGATGTGGGAAAGTAGTTGAGGGTTTTGGAGCATATCACAAAGCATATGAAGCAAGAGACTCATTAAGCAACACCTCATCCCTCCTTGATAGTATTGGCTTTTCCTATAGACTCAATGTGATCTTGGATCACTAAAATATAAAATGAAGAGTCTTGAGGTTTTGAGCTTGAGCCAATCCTTTGTCCTTAGTATTTTGAGGGATCCACTTTCATCATCCATGCCATGCCATTCATTGAGCTTTCCTGAAATAATAGTCTTGGAATAGCATTAGCTCAATGAGCTATATGTTGTTATGAATTACCAAAACCACCTAGGGATAGTTGCACTTTCATTTTGTGATTGGGTAATCCTTACCACTTATTTGTTCCATTCGTACCTTGGTTTTTCTTTCATCAATATCTTATCAAGTGGCTTCTCACCTTAATGGACGTGTGATGTTAGCTTTGGAATTCATTCGTTCATCCTTGTTGGAATGTTTATTGTGAAGACTATATGTTGCAATTTCTATCCGTTGATTCAACTTGTCTATCTGTCTATTAAGATGCTAACGGATGTCACCCTCTTCAGGATGGCTCCGCCAATGCGTCAGAATCCGAAACGCAATGATGGGAGTCAGGCGAACCCTCCACCTCCACCTCCGCCTCCGGAGGCATGGCAAGCTTTGATGGCAACCACAAACGCCAACGCTCAGTTGTTGATTTAGCTGATGCAAGAGCGCAACCAAGGCCAAGGCAACCAAGGGAATCTGTAACACCCCGGATCCGATGCGCCAGGTGTCCGCCAGTTATTCGCCGTCGTTGCCATGTCATTTGCTTGCATGTTGCACTTTGCCATGTCATCATATGCATTTCATATCAAGTCATCATGTGCATTTCATTTTGCATACGTGTTCGTCGCATGCATCCGAGCCTTTTCCCCGTTGTCCGTTTTGCAATCCGGCACTCCTATGTCTCCCGGCGTCCCCTCTTCTCTCTTTTCTTGTGCGGGTGTTAAACGTTCTCCGAATGGCCTGAGGTTTGCCAAGCGGCCTTGGTATAGCACCGGTAGACCGCCTGTCAAGTTTCGTGCCATTTGGAGGTCGTTTGATACTCCAACGGTTAACCGGGTAGCCGCAAAGCCCTCTTTGAGTTGCAGCCCAACACCCCTTCCAAAGTGGCCCAAAACCCATCTAACTCCCCTCCATGCTGTCGGTCGTTCGATCACGATCGCGTGGCCGAAAACCGCTCCTCATTTGGACTCTCCTAGCTCCCTCTACCTATAAATAAGTCTTCCCGTCCAATCCGGATCCGAAACCTAATTTTCGTCACGCGCTTTCCGGACACGTCCGACCCGCCGGACGCGTCCGCTCCGCCCGCCCATCCTCTCTGGCGCTGCCACGTGGCTCGCCCGGCCGCCCGCGCCGCTGACCTACTGGCCCGCCGCCGTCCTCCCCGCTGCCCCAGCTGCCCAAGGCTCCTCCGAGCCGCCGGCGCGCCGCCGCCGCCGGTCGCCATGACCGCGCCGCCGCTCCCGGCAGCGTTCCGCTGTTGCCGTCGTGCCGTCGCCGCCTCCGCCTTCCCGGCGCCCTTTGCCGCCCGCCGTCGTCGATCGCCGCCCGCCGCGCCTCTGCGCCGCCGCCGACCCGCCGACCTCTCGGCGCCAGGGCGACTCCCTCGCCGGCCGCCCGACCTCCGGCGGCAGCGCCGCGCCGCCCTCGCTGGATCCGCCCCTCCGGCCACTTCCCGACCTCCGGCTGCCTCTCCCTCTCTTCTCGCGAGATCCAAGCAAACCCTGGCGAACCGTAGAAGCGTGCGGACGAGGTTGCCCCAATTTTCTTCAACTCCCGATTCGCATTAATTTCATGCCATTTTCATCGCATCACATCTCTGCATCCGTAGCTCCGTTTTGCGTATAATATGCCAAATTGTTCGCCTCGAGGAGTAAATCATTTCATTCCATTGCGTCGTTTGCATTTGAGCTCATCTTGATGCCCGAAAATGCTGTTGGAAGAGTGCTTGGGATGTTAATCTCTTTGGCTGTTATAACTTCTTTGTTTAATCATTTTGCCATGATTTATGTGTGCATCCTATGAGGTTGAGCTCTACATGAATGTTGGACTAGGCCATGCCATCTTTCCAGAGGTGTTGACCTTGTATTTTTGTGAGTTGTGTGCTGAGTGCATTGAGCTTGTAAAGTAGGGTAGTTGCTGTTGTTGTTTTCCTAGCAGATTCTGTTATAATTTGATGCCATGTTAACATGCTTCCACTAATCATTCTATGCATAATCTGGAGATGCTCTATAAACATGTTTTGATATACATGTCATTCTCTATCCATTCATGCCCTTGATTGCAATTATAGCCTGCTGGAACATGTTCATTTCGTGCTCCAAAGTTGCTTGAAAATGTTTCCTGACAGATTGTTTGCATGAGATTCAATTTTCACGAGGTCGTTGTAGTTGATCCGTGTATGCTATGACCTTGCTCTTGCCATGCTTAGCTTCATAAACATGCCTTCTTACTGTTGGTTGCCTTGCCATGCCATGTATTGCTCTGTAGTGAGTGGTTCAAGCTCACGAACATGCCTACTTATTGTTGTTCTGCCATATTTAAATCGTAATATAACTTGCCATGTTTACATGGGTGCCATCATTCTTAGTCCTTTTGGCTTATGGTCGAAGGGACTATTGATATATGCTTTGAGTAGAATCATGTCATGCCTTGTTTTGCTATTATAAGTTCCTGTAGCATGTTGTTTGCTTGCTCTAAACATGCCTTCTCGATGTTAATTCTGGCATGTTAGTATTTTCACTAAGTCTGTGAACACGATATTTTTGCACTTTCACCATGCTGTTTGAACATGTTATGATGTGATTTAGCCGTAGCTCAGTGTTCCTCTTTTGTTAAGAATCTCCTGTAGATCGCGCAATATGCTTTGTTTTTATGTTGGGGTCTTTGTAGCATAGTTTCTTGTTGCGTGCTAAGTAGCATCGGGTACATTAAACAGCAGATTTGCGTCATTCTTGTTTTGCTTGTCATTTGCAAACCGTGCATCCGATTCCGGTGATCTTTATATCGATTTCACCCAAAATCATCCCATCTTTCCAGCGGCATACTTGGTTTGCCAAGTGGATGCTCGGTTCATCATTTTCCTTCCGGAGCATACATATGCATTGCATAACACATCTCGCATAGCATGTCATGTATTGCATCATATTGCTTGTGCATTGTTCCTTGTTTGATTGTGGTTCCGTTGCTTGTGTTCTTGCTTTGGGTAGAGCCGGGATACGAGTGCGTGAGCGAGGAACCTGTTGAATGCGCCTCGAGGATCAAGCCTTCGACAACTCTGAGAACCTTGCAGGCAAGATGACCATACCCTCGAAATCACTACTATCTTTGCTATGCTAGTTTGCTCGCTCTTTTGCTATGCCAATGCTACGATGCCTACCATTTGCTTGTCAGCCTCCCAAATTGCCATGTCAAACCTCTAACCTTTGACACCATTCCTAGCAAACCGTTGTTTGGCTATGTTACCGCTTTGCTCAGCCCTCTTATAGCGTTGTTAGTTGCGGTGAAGATTGAAGTTTGTTCCTCGTTGGAACATGGAGATGTTGTTCCTTGTTGGAACATGTTTACTTGTTGGGATATCACAATATCTCTTATATTATTAATGCATCTATATATTTGGTAAAGGGTGGAAGGCTCGGCCTTATGCAGTGTTTTGTTCCACTCTTGCCGCCCTAGTTTCCGTCATACCGGTGTTATGTTCCCGGATTTTGCGTTCCTTCGCGGTCGGGTGATTTATGGGACCCCCGACGGTTCGCTTTGAATAAAACTTGTCCAGCAAGGCCCAACATTGCCTTTTACCATTTGCCTCACCTAGCCCTTTTTCCCTTGGGTTCCGGGCCCAAGGGTCATCTTTTATTACCCCGGGCGGTGCTCGTTGTGAGTGTTGGTCCAAACCGTCGGCCGCCGGTGGTACCAGGGCAACTCTGGGCTGGCCTACGGAAGTTTGGACAATCCGGTGTGCCACGAGAACGAGATATGTGCAGCTCCTATCAGGATTTGTCGGCACATTCGGGCGGCTTTGCTGGTCTTGTTTTACCATTGTCGAAATGTCTTGATGTCTGGGATTCCGAGACTGATCGGGTCTTCTGGGTGAAGGTCTATTCTTCGATGATCGCGAGAGCTTGTCATGGGCTAAGTTGGGACACCCTGCAGGTATAAACTTTTGAGAGCCGTGCCAGCGGTTATGTGGCAGATGGGAATTTGTTAATGTCGGTTGTAGAAAACCGAAGTTGACCTTAATTAAAATACATCAACCGTGTGTGTTACCGTGATGGTCTCTTTCCGTGAGTCAGGAAGTGAACACTGATGTTGGAGTTATGCTTGGCGAGGTTGCTATAGGATCACTTCTTGATCATACTTTTATCGACCGTGCTTTGCCTTCTCTTCTCGCTCTCATTTGCGCATGTTAGCCACCATATATGCTAGTCGCTGCTGCAGCTCCACCTCATGCCTTTACCTTACCCATAAGCTTAAATAGTCTTGATCTCGGGTGCGAGATTGCTGAGTCCTCGTGGCTCACGGATACTTCAAAACCAGTTTGCGGTGCCTATGTTACCGGCGGTGGCGCATCCAAGCTCAAGGAGGAGCTTGTTGAAGATCTTGCCCTTTATGTTGTTTCGTTCTAGTTGATCGATAGTGGAGCCCGGTTGGGGTCGATCGTGGACCTTTATCGCATTTGGGGTTCTTCTTTTATTTTGGTTCCGTAGTCGGACCTTGATTGTATCTGGATGATGTAATGCTTTATTCATGTAATTGTGTGAAGTGGCGATTGTAAGCCAACTATGTATCTTTTTCCCTTATGTACTACATGGGTTGTGTGAAGATTACCTCACTTGCGACATTGCTTTCAATGCGGTTATGCCTCTAAGTCGTGCTTCGACACGTGGGAGATATAGCCGCATCGAGGGCGTTACAAGTTGGTATCAGAGCCTTCCCCGACCTTAGGAGCCCCACTGCTTGATCGTTTTTAGCGGCCGAGTTGTGTCTAGAAAAATGTTTTGAGTCATTTAGGATTATATATATCGGAGAGTTAGGAATTCTTTTTACTCCTCAGTCCCTTCGTCGCTCTGGTGAGGTCTCCTGGCGTAGAGTTTTGACTCTTCTCTTCTTAAATTTCACTACAAAAAATTTAGGATCACGCGGGTATCTTAGAATCGTTCCGATGGTTTTATGATGACAACATTGTCTTGGTGCCTCCTGTCATTTAGGGGTTGTGGCGGTGTCCGGGGAGTTGAGCTACGAGGTGTTGTCGTCATAATTTTATCGTTGCGATTCTGGAATACACGAGTTTAATCGCCGACATCGAAAATCTCTTTTATGTAGTTGTTGGTGAGATAACCCGCTAACCCAAGATCTTGAGGTGAGTGCGGGAGTATTGCCATGACTTCGTATAACGGATGCTTTTGAAGGTTGAGGTACACGATTTCTGAAGGTTTCTTGGTTATGTGTTGACGGATGGATACAGCTGGATGTAGGGACTGTTAGTTTGGGTGAGATATATTGCTCCCCTGTATCCCCAACACCAAATTGCATAACCAGAAAGTTTCAGGAGTTTTATAGGTGGGAATTCAAGTAGCTCCTAGGATATCTTTCCGACAGATGCTTGATATGGGATTGGGTAAATCTCTATCATATGTTTTTTCCGGCTTATTCTGCAAGCCAGTCCTTTGTTTTTGTTTTGAGTTGTGGTATTCGAGTTGCTTCGATGTCAAGTGTTGATTCCATACCTTTCCGAAATGGTGTTCTCATACTCCGATGTGAATACCAATCCTTCTCGACAATCGATATTGTCATGTCAATCCTTTTCAACCGGTGTGTTTCTCTTCAAGTGGATTTGATCATGTCAACATTTGTGAGATCAATTCTAAGATTTTCTCAACGGTGTTTGTTTCGTTCATCCCAAGTTGTCTTTGTTTTTCCCCACCCTCCCACCCTTTTTCTTCAAGGACTCAGATTTCGTAATCATGTATCCTTTTATTTGTGAGAAGTCTCTTCATTCTTTTCTTTCGATGTTCTTATCCGGTGATTTCCCCTGAAGATGCTCACGAGCTTCAAGTTCATCATTCTTCATTGTTGTTTCTTCTCCGGTGGATCCAATTCAAGCTTTCGATATTCATCATATTCTATTCCTCGTTTCTAATGCTTTTTAATACCTGTGCACCTCTTAATCTTTCACTTCTCGTTATTCATTTGTTCTGGAGTACTGAAGATATCTTGGAAGATTTGTGTTTCCATTCTTAATCCGTTCAAGCTAATTGGAGATTGTTATCTCATTCAAGCCATTTTATTCAACCGGTGCAACATCTCTTCTAAATCATTTTCAACGGTGTTTTCTTTGAGTGGGCCCTAACCCACAGGTCTTTTCCCAGGATCTTACCTGACTCTTCTAATTATTCCGGAGCTATTCCCAAATTCTTTTCAAAATGTGACGTAAGAATGGATTCCATCAGTCACATGCTTTTCTCCAAGATCTTTCAAATTCTTTTCATAGTTGGCTCATCCTCTTCGCTTTTGATTCTTCCGGTGTGCCTCAATAATTCTTGGTGGTGTTTCTCGTTGTCATTCTCATCATTTGAAGACCGAAGAAGGATTTCTCTTAAATCTTGGTCCATTCTCTTGAATATTCATGGCGCTAGCTTCATGCTATCCTCTTAATTGTTTTGATTGTGACAATTCTTTTCTTACCATCCGGAGCATTTCATGAGTTGTTTCCATTTCTTTCCTCCGAAGGCCATCATGTCATAATTCTTCAGCTATCATTCTCCAAATCATTGCAAGGCTTCACCTTGTGTTTTCAACTTCTTTTCTTTTCATCATCCTTTTATTACCGGAGTTCTTCATGGAGGTTATACATGATGGTTCATCAAGGATTTAATTCCCTTCTCAAAGTTTTTCATCGAGATTCTTTCCTAAGGAGCTCAAGCTTTCTTCATATGGTAATTCGGAGTGCAATTCTTTCTACCATATTTTGGAGGTGGTATTATGTCATTCTTGATAATTTGAGTTCATGTTCCATGATTCACATGTTGTCAAGAATGAGGTATTTTAAATCCATCAATCTCTTCATTGGAGTTATCTTGGTATAGATTTCACCTAAAGCCTTCCCTAAGGAATGTTGCTATTTTGGTGCTTATTAATGACCCAAGTTATCTCTTTTCCATCTTGATGGAACAAGCTTTCATCTCTTCGTTAATCTCAAGCAAGCAATTGTTTCCGTTAGTGGCCGGTTGACGCCTCATAATCTTGAGAGGTTTCCATAAGCTCACTACAAACTTATTCTTTTCGTTGTTGGTCTTCCAACAACTCTATTCTAACCTTCTTGCAAGGATGCCTTCCAAATTCAATTGTGGCAGAAGTTGTCATTTTCTTCTCCGTCCCTTTATCCCAACGGTCCAACTTATATTCTTTCGTTACGGAGGCATTGTTATGTTGTGCTCTTCACCCATCACCTCGTTTTGTGAGGATCGTGTTCTTTTCTTGCTTATCCATTTAACCGGAGTGCTGTATCATCTCTTCAATATATTTTCATCTCATCAAGTTTTCTTCTCTTTTCTACCGGAGTGCTGTCCAAATTCTGCCATTCTTGTTCCTTGGCTATCTCATTATACCAATGTGGTCATATTCTTTTCATTCGTGAAGCTCTTATTTCCATGTCTTTCAACCTTCAAGTTCTCGTAATACTCCTTGTTCCTCTTTTCCTACCGGATTGTTTGCAATCTCGTTCATCTCCGTTGTACTCTTTCTTTTAAATTGCTCAACCTCTCAAGGTTTGTGGTTTCACTCGTTCGTCAAAGAAGCAACTTAGTTTTACCTCTTCTCTTCCGTTTTCCCTCCGGTGCCATCCTATATCTCGGGACGAGATCCTCTCGTAGTGGTGGAGTGTTGTAACACCCCGGATCCGATGCGCCAGGTGTCCGCCAGTTATTCGCCGTCGTTGCCATGTCATTTGCTTGCGTGTTGCACTTTGCCATGTCATCATATGCATTTCATATCAAGTCATCATGTGCATTTCATTTTGCATACGTGTTCGTCTCATGCATCCGAGCCTTTTCCCCGTTGTCCGTTTTGCAATCTGGCACTCCTATGTCTCCCGGCGTCCCCTCTTCTCTCTTTTCTTGTGCGGGTGTTAAACGTTCTCGGAATGGCCTGAGGTTTGCCAAGCGGCCTTGGTATAGCACCGGTAGACCGCCTGTCAAGTTTCGTGCCATTTGGAGGTCGTTTGATACTCCAACGGTTAACCGGGTAGCCGCAAAGCCCTCTTTGAGTTGCAGCCCAACATCCCTTCCAAAGTGGCCCAAAACCCATCTAACTCCCCTCCATGCTCTCGGTCGTTCGATCACGATCGCGTGGCCGAAAACCGCTCCTCATTTGGACTCTCCTAGCTCACTCTACCTATAAATAAGTCTTCCCCGTCCAAATCCGGATCCCGAAACCCTAATTTTCGTCCTCGCTTCACGGACACGTCCAAACCCGCCCGGACGCGTCCATCCGCCGCCGCCAAATCCTCATGGCGCTGCCACGTGGCTCGCCCGGCCGCCCAGCGCCGCCCTGCCCACCAGACCCGCCGCCGTCGGCCCACAGCGCCCGTCGCGCGCTCCTCTCATGGCGCCGGCGCCGCCGCCGCCCGATCGCGCCATACCCCGCGCCGCCGCTCAGCAGCGTCCCGCTCATTTGCCTTGCCGTGCCGTCGCCGCCTCCGCCTTCCCGGCGCCCGCGCCGCCCGCCGTCGTCGATCGCGCCGCCCAGCGCGCCTCTGCACCGCCGCCAAACGCGACCCGACCTCGGCGGCAAGCGGGGCGGCTCCCTGCCGCCATGCCGCCCGACCTCCGGCAGCCGCGCCCGGCGCCGCCCCTCCGCTGGATCCGCCCCCTCCGGCCACTTCCCCGACCTCCGGCTGCCTCTCCCTCTCTTCTCCGGCGAGATCCAAGCAAACCCTGGCGAACTTCGTAAAGCGTGCAGACCCGAGGTTGCCCCAATTTTCTTCTAAGTCCCCGATTCTGCATTAATTTCATGCCATTTTCATCGCATCACATCTCTGCATCCGTAGCTCCGTTTTGCGCGTATAATATGTCAAATTGTTCGCCTCGAGGAGTACATCATTTCATTCCATTGCATCATTTGCATTTGAGCTCACCGTGATGCCCGAAATGCTGTTGGAAGAGTGCTTCAGGATGTTAATCTGCTGAAACTGTTATAACTTGCTGTTTTATCATTTTTGCCATGATTTATGTGTGCATCCTATGAGGTTGAGCTCTACATGAATGTTGGACTAGGCCATACCATATTTCCAGAGGTGTTGACCTTGTATTTTTGTGAGTTGTGTGCTGAGTGCATTGAGCTTGTAAAGTAGGGTAGTTGTTGTTGTTGTTTTCCTGGCAGATTCTGTTATAATTTGATGCCATGTTAACATGCTTCCACTAATCATTCTATGCATAATCTGGAGATGCTCTATAAACATGTTTTGATATACATGTCATGCTCTATCCATTCATGCCCTTGGTTGCAATTATAGCCTGCTGGAACATGTTCATTTCGTGCTCCAAAGTTGCTTGAAAATGTTTCCTGACAGATTGTTTGCATGAGATTCAATTTTCACGAGGTCGTTGTAGTTGATCCGTGTATGCTATGACCTTGATCTTGCCATGCTTAGCTTCATAAACATGCCTTCTTACTGTTGGTTGCCTTGCCATGCCATGTATTGCTCTGTAGTGAGTTGTTCAAGCTCACGAACATGCCTACTTATTGTTGTTCCTGCCATGTTTAAATCTGTAATATAACTTGCCATGTTTACATGGGTGCCATCATTTCTTAGAGTCCTTTTTGGCTTATGGTCAGTAAGGGACTATTGATATATGCTTTGAGTAGAATCATGTCATGCCTTGTTTCGCTATTATAAGTTCCTGTAGCATGTTGTTTGCTTGCTCTAAACATGCCTTCCTGATGTTAATTCCTGGCATATTAGTATTTTCACTAAGTCTGTGAACCTGATATTTTTTGCACTTTCACCATGCTTGTTTGAACATGTTATGATGTGATTTAGCCGTAGCTCAGTGTTCCTCTTTTGTTAAGCATCTCCTGTATATCGCCGCAATATGCTTTGTTTTAATGTTGGGGTGCTGTAGCATAGTTTCTTGTTGCGTGCTAAGTAGCATCGGGCTGTTAAACGCAGATTTGCGTCATTCTTGTTTTGCTTGTCATTTGCAAACCGTGCATCCGATTCCGGTGATCTTTATATCGATTTCACCCGAAATCATCCCATCTTTCCAGCGGCATACTTGGTTTGCCAAGTTGATGCTCGGTTCATCATTTTCCTTTTGGAGCATACATATGCATTGCATAACACATCTCGCATAGCATGTCATGTATTGCATCATATTGCTTGTGCATTGTTCCTTGTTTGTTTGTGGTTCCGTTGCTTGTGTTCTTGCTTTGGGTAGAGCCGGAGGCGAGTGCGTGAGCGAGGAACCTGTTGAGAACGCCCACGAGGATCAAGCCTTCGACAACTCGAGAACCTTGCGAGCAAGATGACCATACCCTCGAAATCACTACTATCTTTGCTATGCTAGTTTGCTCGCTCTTTTGCTATGCCAATGCTACGATGCCTACCATTTGCTTGTCAGCCTCCCAAATTGCCATGTCAAACCTCTAACCTTTGACACCATTCCTAGCAAACCGTTGTTTGGCTATGTTACCGCTTTGCTCGGCCCTCTTATAGCGTTGTTAGTTGCGGTGAAGATTGAAGTTTGTTCCTCGTTGGAACATGGAGATGTTGTTCCTTGTTGGAACATGTTTACTTGTTGGGATATCACAATATCTCTTATATTATTAATGCATCTATATATTTGGTAAAGGGTGGAAGGCTCGGCCTTATGCCTGGTGTTTTGTTCCACTCTTGCCGCCCTAGTTTCCGTCATACCGGTGTTATGTTCTCGGATTTTGCGTTCCTTACGCGGTCGGGTGATTTATGGGACCCCCCAGATAGTTCGCTTTGAATAAAACTTGTCCAGCAAGGCCCAACATTGCCTTTTACCATTTGCCTCACCTAGCCCTTTTTTCCCTTGGGTTCCCGGAGCCCAAGGGTCATCTTTATTACCCCCGGGCGGTGCTCGTTCAGAGTGTTGGTCCAAACCGTCGACCGCCGGTGTACCGGGGCAAATCTGGGCTGGCCTACCGGAAGTTTGGACAATCCGGTGTGCCCTGAGAACGAGATATGTGCAGCTCCTATCAGGATTTGTCGGCACATTCGGGCGGCTTTGCTGGTCTTGTTTTACCATTGTCGAAATGTCTTGATGTACCGGGATTCCGAGACTGATCGGGTCTTCCTGGGTGAAGGTCTATTCCTTCGATGATCGTGAGAGCTTGTCATGGGCTAAGTTGGGACACCCCTGCAGGGTATAAACTTTCGAGAGCCGTGCCCGCGGTTATGTGGCGGATGGGAATTTGTTAATGTACGGTTGTAGAAAACCCGAAGTTGACCTTAATTAAAATACATCAACCGTGTGTGTTACCGTGATGGTCTCTTTCCGTGAGTCCGGAAGTGAACACTGATGTTGGAGTTATGCTTGGCGAGGTTGCTATAGGATCACTTCTTGATCATACTTTTATCGACCGTGCTTTGCCTTCTCTTCTCGCTCTCATTTGCGTATGTTAGCCACCATATATGCTAGTAAACTTGCTGCAGCTCCACCTCATGCCTTTACCTTACCCATAAGCTTAAATAGTCTTGATCTCGGGTGCGAGATTGCTGAGTCCTCGTGGCTCACGGATACTTCAAAACCAGTTTGCGGTGCCTATGTTACCGGCGGTGGCGCATCAAGCTCAAGGAGGAGCTTGTTGAAGATCTTGCCCCTTTATGTTGTTTCGTTCTAGTTGATCAGTAGTGGAGCCCAGTTGGGGTCGATCGTGGACCTTTGTCTCATTTGGGGTTCTTCTTTTATTTTGGTTCCGTAGTCGGACCTTGATTGTATCTGGATGATGTAATGCTTTATTCATGTAATTGTGTGAAGTGGCGATTGTAAGCCAACTATGTATCTTTTTCCCTTATGTATTACATGGGTTGTGTGAAGATTACCTCACTTGCGACATTGCTTTCAATGCGGTTATGCCTCTAAGTCGTGCTTCGACACGTGGGAGATATAGCCGCATCGAGGGCGTTACAGAATCAAGGTCAAGCGCAGTTCAATCATCAGCCTTAGTTTCCTACCCTCAACCAGTTCCTTGCAAATCAGCCGAAGTCTTTCAGCTACTGTGCCGAGGCCACAGACGCCGACGATTGGCTCGTGGATATCAACAAGCATTTTGAATGCAACAATGTCAGGCCTGAGGACTACGTTAAGTTCACTTCTTTTCAGCTCAAGGACCAAGCAGCTGATTGGTTCCAGCAATACAAGGATTCCAGAGGAGGTCGAGTGATTACTTGGACTGACTTCTATCGGGACTTTAAAGCTCACCACATTCCTACCAGTGTTGTTGAGAGCAAGCGTGAGGAGTTCCGCAATCTCAAGCAAGGCAACATTTCAGTGTACGAATACAACAAGCAGTTTCAGAAACTTGCTCGCTTCGCTAAACAAGACGTTCCTGATGAAAAGAGTATGATCTATCAATTCAGAGGTGGCCTTAGAGAGGATCTGCAGTT
The DNA here is from genome assembly GCA_021437245.1 of Aegilops speltoides. Lineage (NCBI taxonomy): Eukaryota > Viridiplantae > Streptophyta > Magnoliopsida > Poales > Poaceae > Aegilops > Aegilops speltoides. The sequence goes on along the minus strand of CM038141.1, from coordinate 302,463,103 downwards.
AGCTCTCATTCTTGTTGAGCCTACTCAGTTTGATCAATTCTACAACATGGCCCTCAAGCAAGAAGGTGCTCAGCTCAAGTGTGAGGCTTCTAAGAAAAGAATCAGGGATGCAGTTCAGTCTTCTTCTTCCTCTCAAGTGGCAGCTAAGCAGCAAAAGTTCTACCTTCCTCCTCCTCCGTTCGTCGGCCTTACCGGTGAGAAGAACTCGGTGGTCGTGGATCTTCCCACCCACCCAACCCAAAGCTATCGAACAAGTCAAATTCTCAAGCTGCAAGGTCAAATGCTCAGTATCATCGTCCGCTCTCGAGGTGACTTGCAACAAGTGCCGCAGAAAGGTCACTCTGCGAACAAGTGCTTCAACCAAAGGCGCCTTCCGCCTCCTCCTCCTGTGAGGTCTTCAAGCAATGCAGTGGTCAAGCATAATCCAAAGTCTGCAAAGGTGAACATGATGAATGCAGCGCAAGCAGAGGATTCTTCTGATGTGATAATGGGTAATCTCTCAGTTAACGATATTCATGCAAAAGTCTTATTTGATACTGGTGCATCGCATTGTTTCATGTCAAGATCGTTCTTCGCAAAGAATTATTTTACTTGGTCTTACCTGGATAAACCTTTGGGTGTTGTTTCTCCGGGGAAGTCAATGAGAGCCAACTCAATAGTTCATGATGTCTCTATCAAGATGGGCGACTATAAGTTTCTATCTAAACCATTTGTTCTTGGTGACTCGGATATTGATCTAATTCTCGGGATGGACTGGCTTTCTCAGCACAAACCTCAACTTGATTGTGCTTCCAGGGAAATTCAATTAACACACTCTTCCGAGGATGTTATCATCTATGCTGCTCGTGATGAAACCATTCGGTTGTTTTCTCTCAATGAGAAGGTCGAGTTGAATGCTATCTCCCAGATTCCAGTCGTTTGTGAGTACCAAGATGTCTTTCCAGAAGAGCTTCCAGGTATGCCTCCGCACCGGCCACTCAAATTCGTTATCGATCTTGAGCCTGGCACTGAACCCGTTTGCAAGCGTCCATACAAGCTTGGACCTGAAGAACTGAAGGAATAGAAGAAACAGCTCGATGAACAAGAGCGTCTGGGTTTGATCAGACCGAGTTCATCTCCATGGGGTTGTGGAGTTCATTTTGTCCAGAAGAAGAAACCGTGCGTCGATTACCGTCCATTGAATAAGAAGACAATCAAGAACAAGTATCCACTTCCCAACATCAATGAGCTATTCGAGCAACTCAAAGGTGCTAAAGTATTCTCCAAGCTTGACCTTCGTATGGGTTATCATCAAATTCGCATTGGTGAACAAGATATTCCCAAGACAGCATTCAGAACAAGCTTTGGTTCTTATGAATATACTGTCATGTCTTTCGGCCTTGTCAATGCTCCTCCAACATTCTCTCAAATGATGAACTTCATCTTCAACCCCTACACCAATGAATTCGTCTTGGTGTATCTCGATGATATTTTGGTCTTCTCCAAGAATAAGAAGGATCATGCGAAACATTTGTGATTGGTGCTCGACAAGCTCAGAGAGCATCAATTCTATGCGAAGTTTTCCAAATGTGAGTTCTGGCTTGATGGAGTTCTTTATCTTGGTCACATAATCTCCACCAAGGGCATCGTTGTTAATCCCGAGAAGGTGTCTGTAGTTGTGAATTGGGAACCTCCTCAGAATGTCAAGCAGCTCCGCAGTTTTCTTGGTCTTGCAAGCTATTGCCGAAGATTCGTTGAGAATTTCTCTAAGATTGCAAAGCCTCTTTCCAACCTCCTTCAGAAGCATGTCAAGTATGTCTGGATGCCTGAGTGTGACGTTGCTTTCAACACCCTCAAAGAGAAGCTAGTCACAGCTCCTGTCTTGACTCCTCCTGATGAATCCAAGCCATTCGAAGTTTTCTGTGATGCTTCACTGTGTTAATGCAAGAGAAGAAAGTTGTGGCCTATACCTCCCGTCAGTTGAAGCCCAACGAAAAGAACTACCCCACTCACGACCTTGAGTTGGCGGCAGTTGTCCATGCATTGATAACATGGAGACATCTCTTGTTGGGAAGGAAAGTGGACATTTTCACCGATCACAAGAGCCTCAAGTATATCTTCACTCAACCCAACTGTCAGTGTCAAAACCGGCAGATCTCGGGTAGGGGGTCCCGAACTGTGCGTCTAGGCGGATGGTAACAGGAGACGAGGGACACGATGTTTTACCCAGGTTCGGGCCCTCTCGATGGAGGTAAAACCCTACGTCCTGCTTGATTAATATTGATGATATGGGTAGTACAAGAGTGGATCTACCACGAGATCGAGGAGGCTAAACCCTAAAGCTAGCCTATGGTATGATTGTTGTAATGTATGTTGTGTCCTCGGACTAAAGCCCTCTGGTTTATATAGACACCGGAGGAGGCTAGGGTTACAGTCGGTTACAATGGTAGGAGATCTACATATCCATATCGCCAAGCTTGCCTTCCACGCCAAGGAAAGTCCCATCCGGACACGGACGGAGTCTTCAATCTTGTATCTTCGTAGTCTTGGAGTCCGGCGGATGATGATAGTCCGGCTGTCCGGACACCCCTAGTCGAGGACTCCTCGGTAGCCCTGAACCGGGCTTCAATGGCGATAAGTCCGGGCGCGCATAATGTTCGGCATTGCAAGGCGGGTTCCTCCTTGAATAATCTAGAAGATCATGAACACCGGGATAGTGTCCGGCTCTGCAAAATAAATTCCACATTCCACCGTAGAGATAATAAAATTTACACCAGTCCGATCTGCTGACGTATTATGCGGCGTGACATCACACCACTACCGAGCCTTTGTTTGAATCATTTTTACTATACCACCTGAGCACGTTTAGCGGCGGTTTCTTGGCACGTCTTGTCGAGCGAGATCGTGTTCCCCTTATTCGGGATTCTCATCAATACGGACGTGGGTAACCCAACGCGCCATTGATGGTGGCGCTTGGGAGATAAGCGAGTTTTACCAGGTGGTGGGGGCGCATAGTTTTAAATGCGCCTATATATAAGGGATAAGTTTACCTTCTCACCTCGCCTTCTTCCTCCTTTGCTTATCCATCTCCGCACTCAAGCTCCAACGCCCAAGCTCGCGCATCTCGCCTCGACCTTCTCCGAATATGTCCGGGCGGGAGGCAAATGGTTAGCCTCCACCATTAAGGAGGAGCACATCACCAAGCTACATGGCGCGGATACCTCTCCGGCGACATCGCGATCGGCTGCCCGACGAGGGGCAGCTCATCCCTACCCCTGGGCCCCATGAGAGGGTCGTCTTCCTTCCCCACTTCCTCTGCGAACTGGGCTTTCCACTCCACCCATTCGTCCGGGGGCTCATGTTTTACTACAGCCTGGATTTCCACGATCTGGCGCCGAACTTCATCCTCAACATCTCGGTGTTTATCGTCGTGTGCGAGGCCTTCCTCTGCATCCGGCCCCACTTCGGCCTGTGGCTCAAGACCTTCAACGTCAAGCCGAAGGTTGTGAAGGGCACGCAAGCAGAATGTGGAGGCGCCATGTTGGGTAAGTTTCCCAATGTCCTTTGGCTCGAAGGGGCCTTCGTGGACTCCGTCAAGGGGTGGCAATCGGGGTGGTTCTACATCACCGAGCCGCGCGAGCCCACATGGGCGGCGGCCCCCGAGTTTAGATCTGGCATCCCCATGCAGATCACCTCCTGGAAAGAGAAGGGCTTGCTGTGGGGCAATCCGAAGGAGCTGACGGGACTCCGAGCCTGCATCCAGAAGCTGGTGAGCAATAAGCTCAGGCTCGTCGACGTGGTCCATGTCATGCTCATCCGCCGGATTCTCCCGTGCCAAGAACGGGCATTCAATCTGTGGGAGTTCAATCCAGAACAGCACCAGGCGCTAAGCGGGCTCTTCGATACGACATACGAAGGCACCTGGAGGGTGTTGTTTAAGGGCGCCGAAGCCCCCGCATCCGCGACGGAAGATCGTGGATTTTGCTTGCAGCATCTGGCTGACGAGGTAAGTGATTCGACCCCGTTACGGGACACCTGTGGTAATCAAATTGATTCTAAGAGGGTTTCAATCTCTCTTTTCCTTTGACAGGAATGGATGGAGAAGGCCGAGCAGCTCATCAGCCCGGCTCCCATGCCAGAAGACCCAGTGAACGTCCGTCTAGCAGGGCTGTTGGTTCCGCACCGCCGTGGTCTTGGGAGAAGAAACCAAGAAGGTGGCGCGGGGACTCGAAAGAGTTCCCAGAATCGAGCGTCTGACGACGAGGCGGACTCCTCCCCAAAGGCGAGGAGGAGGAAGAGGACTCTCTCCGGAGGAGGAGAGAAGAAGAGGAAGGCTTCCCCAATAGGGGAGGCGAAGGGTCAGAGGGGAGAACTATCCCCGGACAGTTTCACCAACACCACCGTTGGAGGAGGAGTGGCCTTTAAGGGCGGGCGTCCGGCAAGATCGTAAATATCCGGATCCTTGATATGCAATTTCTTTCGTGTCGCTTAGTGTCCTTCTAATGCCGCATTCGTCCGTAGTCCGGCGATGATGATCTCCCGCTTCATCAGTGGGTCGTTGCCCCGTCGGATGTGGATTCACTTCCGACCGCCTCTACCCCAGCGCCGGCGAGAACGCCGAGGTGGGATCCGAGAGGACCCATCGGGAGGAGGCTCCGGAGGCACCGTCGAGCAACCTCCGGACTTTGCGCCGGACTCTACGCCGGAACCCGCGAGTGGTTCGAGAATCCGTCGGCGGCCCCTTGAAAGAAGGGCATGGCCGTGACACCGGCGACCTCCGCCCAACGGGCGCCGGATAACTTGTTGGGCGCTTAAAGGCGCTTCCATCGAGGAAGAACACCGCACTATCATGAGTGCAGTGATTGAAGGTTCACTTGCCAAGAGCGGGCTGACGAAGCTGCAGCGACCTTCTAACGAGCTTTGAGGTAAGAAGTTAAAATTATGTAATGTAATACCGCATAGACGGTAGCCCACGATGCTCGGTTCGGTGTTGGAAAGAAAAGCGGATGAGGATCTAACAAGATATCTGTGAGGTTGCTTAAAATATGTCAATATGGGTTTGCAGGCTGCGCTGCTTGACCTTTCTTTGCACTAAGCGTGGAGGTCGATGTGTTGAAGCAGGATCTCGGCGGTCCAAGCAAGAGCTCGGCCATGCCAAGAAGCAGCTCGAGGACAAAGAAGGTGAGTAACACCACTTTGAATAGTTACCTTCTGTAAAAGGATTTTGGTTGCGATAAAATTAACAAGGATAATATGGGTATTGCGGGGGCCACGAGCGAGGTGGCAGCCACGAAGGAGGCTGTGTCAGTGGCAACGCAAAGGCGGCCTTGAATGCAGCAGAGAGCGAAAGCAGGAGGCATGGGTGGCGGAAATGCGGCAAGAGCTCCGGGCTCTCATGGAGAAGCATGAGAGTTTGGGCGTGACTCAAGACTTCGAGTCGAGCTTGCCTCGGCTCTCGAAAGTGCCAAATCCGCCAAGGCGAGGCCCGTAAGGTTCCGCCGGAGGTTGAAGATGTAAAGAAGATAGCGGCGGGTAAGGCATTTTTCATGCAAAGCAAGCATGTTAATGTAAACTACGACACTTACCGCATTCGGAGCTCTCGAGGCGTTTGCGGATCTGCGCGTAGAGGCGTCCGATGCCGCCGCATTCTATCGTGGCGAGGAGGGAGCTCGGCAGAGAAGGTCTTCGGTCTCGATCTGACGCGAGGCGGACATCCGTGCCCCAAGCGACCGGTGAAGCAGCTGGTCGAACTCCATAAGGTAGCCTAGGAGGCCATGAAGGGCCTTATAGTCCGGTTGTGGCTGCCTGACAGCCATGCACAGGAGCTACTTTGGCCTCGTGGGCGGTGGCTGGTGGATGCATGCCCCTGGGTGGAGGTCATCAAGTGCTCAGCCTGTATTGAAGGTGCTCGTCGGGCCCTTGCCCGCACAAAGGTGCATTGGGGCAGGTTGGATGCGAGAAGCTTCTCACGGACCCACCGCCACGGGCAAGGAGTATCATACGCCGAAATGTATTATAAAACTGTCTGAAGGAGCCCGCGATATTGCGGATGAGTGCCCCGAAATGTAATCTTTGAGTAAACTTGCTATGTATTATCTCTGCATGCTGAAACTTTGTTCATGTGCGCATTAAGCAACGCTTGTTTAATTTAAAATATTACCTTCGTGTGGCCATTTATAAAATCGAGAGATGGCAAGTCGTTGGCTTCACCCCGAACCACAGTCTTTGGGGTGTTAGGGATAAACTTGAGCACTCTTGTTCCCATATTTGGGTCCATCTAGGAGGCGCTCAACACAACGAACAAGGCAACCGGACTTATAATGCTTGAACACTCTCACTTAGCCATAGAATTCTATAATTTTAAATTTAGTGAAGCCTTGTATTCGGAAGACCGAATCCAGGCGCTATCCATGCCTTAAATCGTACATTGTCCGGAACTTCGCTCGAAGCAGCGTGAGTCTTTAAGGACCCGAAAAGACCTCTCGAACAGCGACCAGTCTCTCGCCTTATCATGCCGGTCAATTTTAGCTTTCTCCACTAAGGTGCTCGCCCGGCTCAACCGGGGCGCAATCGCAGTGGTTCTCCCAGTGCCACCTTAGCCGATGAGCGGGCGTAAGGCACCAAAGCGTGGGAGCCGGGCAAACCCAACTATTGACCCAAGACATGATTCAGAGCCGATTCATATAATGCTATAAGTTCGGGGTGCCGCACTTATGGAAGTGTTCGGACTTATCACACCATAATGTGGGGAACATAAGCCCCTGGTGTATTAGGCCGTACCAAAATGTACGGATGCAAGATGTCATGTAATGGACATATATATATAAAGTAATGCAATTGCCGTTGAGAAGTGCTGTATTATTTATTAAAGAAAGTCTGCTATGAGTGCGGACTGATACAAACAGTGCGGTAAGCAAGGGATTTGGACTAATTAAACATGTCCCCCTCCAGGGGTGAGCTGCGGACTTGGTGTATATAATCGAATTTAATGCTCGTAATTGAGACCACACGAGTGTTAAATCGTAGCCTTCTTTCTTCCCCGATTGTTGCATCATGAGTTGGCAGGTTCACCGCCGACAGGCCTCTCGTTAACGGAGTCGGTGTACACAAAGAAGGAAAATAAGAATAAAAAAGAGGGGGGCACACTTGCGAGCCCCTGGTGTGGTCGAGCTGCACTCTGGGTCCATTGTGATCGTGCCCCTTCCCCTGCGCCCATGGTATCTCCAAGGCGTAATGATGTCTGTGGAGGTTGTTCTTGCAATCATGCGAGGCGGGGTTGGGGCCGCATTACTCTGGCGATGCTCGATCGCGCCAGTGGTCTTGGTTGGTATTACTTGGTAGCGTTTTCTGTATCCGGCCGTTTAACGGCGGACTCGAGAATTGCTTTAAAAGGCTGCTCAGACTTACGCCGAGAGAGCCAGTATGTTCCTCCGTTCGGAGGGAGCATTCCGTATCCCCGTTGACCGTGATGACTCCGCGAGGGCCTGGCATCTTGAGCTTCAGGTATGCATAATGCGGCACCGCGTTGAACTTTGCAAACGCGGTTTGTCCAAGCAGAGTGTGATAGCCGCTGCAAAATGGGACTATGTCGAAGATTAACTCTTCGCTCGAAATTATCCGGGATCCAAGACCACTTCAATGTGGTGAGCCCGTACAATTGGCTTCCACACTGGTATGACACCCTTAAAGGTTGTCTTTGTAGGTTTAATCCTTGAGGGTCTATGCCCATCTTGCGACCGTATCCTCGATAAAGCAGGTTCAGGCTACTACCGCCGTCCATCGGGACTCGTGAGTGAAATCCATCGACGATTGGGTCTAGAACCAATGCGGCGAATCCGCCATGGCGTATGCTAGTCGGATGGTCTCTTCGATCGAAAGTGATCGGACAAGAGGACCATGGATTGAACTTCGGGGCGACGGGCTCCATCGCATAGACGTCCCTTAGTGCGCGCTTCCTCTCCCTCTTGGGTATACGGGTTGCATAAATCATGTTCACCGTCTGCACTTGTGGGGGGAAACCATTCTGTCCTCTATTGTTCAGCGGTCGGGTCTCTTCCTCGTCATCGCTGTTTAGCCCCTTGTCATTGTTTTCGGCAATTAACTTACCTGCCTGCTTGAATACCCAGCAATCTCTATTGGTGTGATCAGCTGGCTTTTCGGGGGTGCCATGTATCTGGCATAAGCGGTCGAGTATTCGGTCCAAATTGGACGGACCCGGAGTGGTTCTTTTGAATGGCTTCTTCCGTTGACCGGGTTTAGAGCCTCGGAATCCGGCGTTGACTGTCGTATCCTCCTTATCATCGCCGTTAATGTGGCGTTTGTTTTTGTTTCGACGTGACCTGCCGTTGTTGTCCTTAGTATCCGGACTGCCAGAATTTTTACGGAGATTGTTGCTGCGAGCTAGCCAGCTATCCTCTCCCGCGCAGAAGCGGGTCATTAATGATGTGAGGGCTGCCATGGATTTGGCTTTTCTGTCCCGGTGCGGGCTAGCCATTCGTCGCGGATGTTATGTTTGAAGGCTGCAAGGGCCTCTGCATCCGGACAATCGATGATTTGGTTTTCTTTGTCAAGAACCGTGTCCGAATTGTCCGCCGATTTGTCCGGCTGCTGAATTATGTGGCTTAGGTCATCGGCGTCGGTGGTCGCACATCGTGCCACGGAAGTTGTCGAGGAATGCGGCTTCGTGTCTTCCCAACACCCAATTGACTCTGCGGGCAAGCTATTGAGCCAATGTCGAGCTGGTCCTTTAAGCTTGAGTGGGAGATACTTGATGGCATGGAGATCGTCGCCGCGGGCCATATGGATGTGGAGAAGATAATCTTCGATCCAAATCGCGGGGTCTGTTGTGCCATCGTAGGATTCAATGTTTACGGGTTTAAACCCTTCAAAGATTTGATGATCCATTACTTCGTCAGTGAAGCATAGCAGGTGTGCGGCGCCTCTGTATTGAGCAATATCACGACGCAGCTCGAGAGAGCATTGTCTGCTGTGTTCGGCCCGGCCGGGGTTATTGTATCCGGCGCGACGGTATTCGTCATGGGTCGTGGGGCGCCCACGTGATCCGTAGATGGATCTGGATTGCCTTGCTTTGTCCTCCAATATATCTCGCAAGTCCGGCGCGTTCCCTCTTGGCCGTACTTTTGGAGCGATGCCGGGTGCGGTCTTGGTTGGGGCCTGGATGCCTCTCATCACGACCACGGGTGGTCGGTCGGCCGTATCGTGTCTTGGTGATGGATGTATGTATGCTTCCTCCTCTAATCGGGGAGCAGCTTGCGTCTTAGGTAGCTTTTGGAGGGCGTTCGAGTTTATACTCTTGACGCGAGGACCTCGGTCCATCGATCGGCCAGCAGGTCCTGATCAGCTTGAAGCTGCTGCTGCTTTTTCTTTAGGCTGTTTGCCGTGGCGATAAGCCTGCGCTTGAAATGCTCTTGTTCGACGGGATCCTCGGGCACGACGAATTTGTCATCGTTGAGGCTTGCTTCGTCTTCGGAGGGAGGCATATAGTTATAATCCTCAACCTCTTAAATCGCCGCCTCTCGTGAGGGCTTGCTTCTACATCCTCCCGCGCTGAGTCTTCTTTGGAGGGGTTATCTTCGGCGCTTTACGGGGTATTATTATCTCTGTGCTGAATCTCCATTCTTCTTTGTGGCGGGATTTAGGCGTCGCCGACGCCGGCGCTTGGGTTGTTTCTTTAAAGAATCTGCCTCCGCTATTTCTTCGCCGTCCCGTCTTTTGGGGTGTCCACCATGTATATGTCGTATGACGAGGTGGTCTTCGGTGCCTCAGAGGCGCTGGTTCTGTTAAATCTCGGCATCGTTGTCCATAGCGTCGATGTCTTGAGTCGTAGTCTAGCATGTCGGTTAGATCGTCGGCGGTGGCTACAAAGTGGGTGGTGGGTGGGCTCTGAATTTCTTCATCGTCCAGTATCCCAACCATCCGGCCATAGTCCGCCAGACTCTCCCGATAACGAGAGATGCTTTAGCGAATTTAGGATGTCGCCAAAGGCGAGTGTTGGAAGATGTCGCGGTGGTGAATTCCATAACGGCGCCCAATCCGATTCGATTGGTAGGCGTGGGAGGTCCGGAGTCCGCAAGGAGTCCGGCACCTCGGAATCACGGTGTCGCGAGGACAAGATTAGCGTTCGGCTCCATCGCCGTGGAAGTTGAAGCCCCGAGGTGGTGTCCATCCACCGATCCTCGTCTGGCGATCGGCTCCGGACTAAAGGCGAAGCGGATTCGTGTGGGCCACCAAGGCCTTTGTTCGCGGCAGAGCTAGATCGTGCCCATCGTATGATCTTGGCGGCGCTTGGCTGTGGCTCGAGCCCGTCGTAGATCAAGTCTCCGCGGACGTCGGCCGTGAAGTTTAGACTTCGAATCGACGACGGCGGGCGTAGCTTCGATCTGCTCCGGATGGCCAAGCGAATTAGCCCGCAATGCAAAGCCGCCGAATACGAAGATCTGTCCGGGGAGAAAAGTCTCACCCTGGACAGCGTTGTTGGTTGAAGATGCCATCGAGCCTATCGGTGACGACACAGAGGAAATCTCAATAAAAGCACCAATGTCGGTGTCAAAACCGGCGGATCTCGGGTAGGGGGTCCCGAACTGTGCGTCTAGGCGGATGGTAACAGGAGACGAGGGACACGATGTTTTACCCAGGTTCGGGCCCTCTCGATGGAGGTAAAACCCTACGTCCTGCTTGATTAATATTGATGATATGGGTAGTACAAGAGTGGAACTACCACGAGATCAAGGAGGCTAAACCCTAAAGCTAGCCTATGGTATGATTGTTGTAATGTATGTTGTGTCCTACGGACTAAAGCCCTCCGGTTTATATAGACACCGGAGAAGGCTAGGGTTACACAGAGTCGGTTACAATGGTAGGAGATCTACATATCCGTATCGCCAAGCTTGCCTTCCACACCAAGGAAAGTCCCATCCGGACACGGGACGGAGTCTTCAATCTTGTATCTTCGTAGTCTTGGAGTCCGTCGGACGATGATAGTCCGGCTGTCGGGACACCCCCTAGTCCAGGACTCCCTCACCAACCTCAACCTCAGACAAACTCGATGGGTCGAAATGATTCAAGAGTGCAATCCAAGTATTGAATATACTCCAGGCAAGGCGAATGTGATTGCAGATGCTCTGAGCAGAAAGGCTTATTACAACAGCTTAATTCTCAAGCCATTCCAACCGGACCTTTGTGAAGCTTTCCGCAAACTGAATCTTCAAGTTGTTCCTCAAGGCTTTCTTGCCAACCTCATCGTCTCTCCTATTTTGGAAGATCAAATTCGTAGGAACAACTCCTGGATACCATGGTGAAAAAGGTGAAACATGGTTCGACAAGGGCATTCCCAAATACAAGTGCTATCGCTTGGATGACAAAGATACTCTTTTCTTTGAGGACCGAATTGTGGTTCCTAAAGGTGATCTGAGAAAAGTCATTATGAACGAGGCTCACAATTCCCTTCTATCCATTCATCCTGGAAGTACAAAGATGTACCATGACCTCAAGCAGTCGTATTGGTGGACTCGAATGAAGCGGGAAATTGCTAAATTCGTGAATGAATGTGATGTCTGCAGAAGGGTGAAAGCAGAACACCAACGACCATCTGGTCTCCTCCAACCTCTTGCTATTCCGGAATGGAAGTTTGACCATATCGAGATGGACTTCGTGACTGGATTTCCTAAGTCCAAGCGTGGGAATGATGCTATCTTCGTTGTCACTAACAAGCTTACTAAAGTGGCTCATTTCCTTCCTATCAAAGAATCCATCACAACAGCTCAGCTGGCAGAGTTATACACCTCCAGAATTGTCTCCTTGCACGGCATTCCACAATTGATATCTTCAGACCGCGGAAGCATATTCACTTCTACGTTTTGGGACTCCTTTCAGAAGGCCATGGGCACCAACATTTGTTTCAGCACAGCTTTCCATCCTCAAACAAGTGGCCAAGTCGAGCGAGTCAATCAAATCCTTGAAGACATGCTCAGGGCTTGTGTCATTTCCTTCGGTATGAAGTGGGAAGATTGTCTTCCATATGCCGAGTTCTCCTACAACAACAGCTTCGAAGCGAGTTCGGGCAAGGCCCCATTCGAAATTCTCTATGGCAGAAAGTGTCATACTCCTCTCAATTGGTCTGAGACAGGTGAACGCCAACTTCTTGGCAAAGAAATGTGCAAAGTCATTCGTGAGAATCTCAAAGCCACTCAATCGCGCCAAAAGAGCTATTATGATGACAAGCATCGTGATGTGGCTTTTGAAATCGGAGACCATGTCTACCTCCGCGTCTCTCCAATGAAAGGCACTCGTCGCTTCGGTATCAAAGGGAAGCTTGCCCCTAGATACATGGGTCCTTTCAAGATCATTGGCAAAAGAAGCGATCTCGCCTATCAACTTGAGCTTCCGTCAATTTTGCAAACATGCGATGTGTTTCACGTGTCACAACCTTCGCAAGTGCTTCAAGACTCTGGCGCACTATCAACGAAGAAATTGACCTCCAAGAAGATCTCTCTTATCATGAGCACCGGTTTCTATCCTTGAAGAAACCGAGCGCAAGACTTCATAACAAGTCAATCAAATTCACGAAAGTGAAGTGGTCACACCATTCCGACCGAGAAGCCACCTGGGAGCGCGAGGATCACCTCCGTTCCGAATCTCCGGAGTTCTTTCAGTCCTAGATCTCGGGACGAGATCCTCTTGTAGTGGTGGAGTGTTGTAACACCCCGGATGTAACTTTCCATATTTGTAACTCCAGCTCTTGCCATTTTTGGCTATGTGCTATGGTATTCCCTCCGTGGTTGGGTTTTTGCCTTTTGTTTTGCATTTTGTTCATGTCATGCATTTCATATCATGTCATCATGCGCATCTCATTTGCATACGTGCTCGTCTCATGAATCCGAGCTTTTTCCCCGTTGTCCGTTTTGCAATCCGACACTCCTACATGCACCGGCGCACCCCTCTTGTCTCCTTTCGTGAGCGGGTGTTAAACGTTCTCGGAATCGACCGAGGCTTGCCAAGTGGCCTTGGTATAGCACCGGTAGACTACCTGTCAAGTTTCGTGCCATTTGGAGGTCGTTTTATACTCCAACGGTTAACCGGGTAACCGCCAAGGCCTCTTGTGTGTTGCAGCCCAACACCCCTTCAAAACAGCCCAGTAACCCATCTAAGTCACATCCATGCTCTCCGTCGTCGGATCACGATCGTGTGGGCGAAAACTACACTCTATTTGGAGCCTCCTATCTCCTCCTACCTATAAATATGTCCTCCCCATCCAATTTTCGAATGAAACCCTAGACAACTCCTCCCCGCCGCCACCGGACGCATCCAGACCGGGCGGGACATGTCCGCCCGCCGCCGCCTGGCGAACCGCGTGCCGCCATGTGGCCGAGCACACATCATCGAGCCGCTGCCCGCCGAGGCCCGCCACGGGCCCTGCGGCCCCGCCTGCCGCCGCCACCCAGCGGCCCGAGCACTCGCGGCTCGGCCACGCGCCACCGCTGCCCGCTTGGCGCCGCCTCACCGTCGCCGCCGCCGCCGGCACGCCGCCGCCATCCGCACCTCGGCGCGCGCGCCCGCCGTCGTCGATCGCGCCCGCGCCGCCCGGCCCCGCCACCGCCTCCGCCAGTGCCGGATCCGCCTCCCCCATCCAACTCCGGCGACCGCGTCGCCCCAACTCTGGCGAGCTCGCACCGGCCCGCCTTGATCCACGCGCCCGATCCAGATCCACCCTAGGTTGACCTCGTTTTTCTCCAAGTCTGCAGTATTTTTATGCCATATTCATCGCATCATATCTCTGCATCCGTAGCTCCGTTTCATGCGCATGATATATCAAAATGTTCATTATGATGTGCTCTTAATTTTGTTCCTTTGCTCCATGATCATTTGAGGTCATATAGATGCCCAAATCTCTGATGCAAGAGTGCTATATAATGTTAGTTCCTGATTCTTAACAGTTTGTGGGCATTTGTCATTTTTGCTACATTTATTGTGTGCATCTTATGGGTATGAGCTCTACCTGTGTTTTGTACTATGCCATGCCTTCTTTAGAGAGGTGCTTGCCATGTATTTTTATTAGTTATGTGGTGACTAGAACAAGCATGCAAACTAGGCTTCGTGATGTTCTTGATTTGATCCACTGATACTGCTTTGTTATTTTGATGCCATGTAAACTTGATGCTACAGAGAGATCCATGCATATTTGGGATACTTCAGTAAGGATGTTTTGAACATATGGTTATGCTCTATCCATTAATGCCCCTGTTTGCAATTATGGAGTAGTCTAGTATGTCATTTTCTTACTCTATTTTTGCTATAAAATGTTTCCTGGCAGATTGTTTACATGTTATTCAATTTTGCTAAGGTTGTTGTAGTTGATCCTTGCATGATATCAACTTGTTCTTGCCATGTTTAGTTTCACAAACATGTATTCTTGCTGGTGCTATGCTTATCTTGTCATTCAATGACTTGTGGTGAGTGAATCAAGCTCGCAAAGATGCCTTCATAATGCTGTTAATGCCATGCTCTGTTTCCTGATTCTGTTAATGAAACTTGCTATGTTTACATGGGTGTAATCATATCTTCTGATCCTTTTTGTCTTATGGTCAGTAAAGGACTTCTGTTCTATGCATTTAGTAGTATCATGCCATGCCTTATGTTTCTATGATATGTTCCTGTAGCATGATATTTGCTTGCTCTAAACATTGCTTCCTGATGCTGTTTCTGCCATGTTAGTGAAGTCTATGCTGCTGTTATCTTTTGCACTTTTGCCATGGTTGTTTGACCCTGTTAATGTGTGAATTAGCCGTAGCTCAGTGTACATCTTTTGTCAAGCATCTCTTATAGATCACTACCATGTGCTTTGTTGATATGTTGGGGTGTTGTAGCATAGTTTCTTGATGTATTCTAAGTGCTATCATGCTGTTAATCGCAGAATTGTGTCATTCTTGTTTTGCTTGCCATTTGCAAACCGTGCATCCGATTCCGGTGATCTTCATATCAATTTCAACCGAAATCATCTCTCTTTCCAGCAGCATACTTGGTTTGCCAAGTTTATGCCTTGTTCATCATTTTCCTTTTGGGGCACGCATAAGCATTGCATATCACATCTCGCATATCATGCCATGTATTGCATTATGTTGCTTGTGCATTGCACCGTGATTTATTGTGGTTCCATTGCTTGTGTTCTTGCTTTGGGTAGAGCCGGGAGACGAGTACGTGAACAAGGAACATGTTGAGTACGCTAACGAGGATCAAGCTTTCGACAACTCTGAGAACTTTGTAGGCAAGATGACCATACCCTCGATATGACTTCTATCTTTGCTTTGCTATTTGCTCGCTCTATCGCTTTGTTAGCTATACCTAGCACTTGTTTATCATGCCTCCCATATTGCCATGTCAAGCCTCTAACCATCCTTTCCTAGCAAACCGTTGTTTGGCTACGTCACCGCTTTTGCTCAGCCCCTCTTATAGCGTTGCTAGATGCAGGTGAAGATGAAGTTTGTTCCTTGTTGGAACATGGATATTTTGGGATATCACAATATCTCTTATTTAATTAATGCACCTATATACTAGGTAAAGGGTGGAAGGCTCGGCCTTATGCCTGGCGTTTTGTTCCACTCTTGCCACCCTAGTTTCCGTCATACCGGTCTTATGTTCCTTGATTTTTTGTTCCTTACGCGGTTGGGTGATTTATGGGACCCCCTTGACAGTTCGCTTTGAATAAAACTTCTCCAGCAAGGCCCAACCTTGGTTTTACCATTTGCCACCTAAGCCTTTTTCCCTTGGGTTTTCGCTAGCCCGAGGGTCATCTTTATTACCCCCCTCCCCGGGCGGTGCTCCTCAGTGTTGGTCCAAACTAGAGCACCGTGCGGGACCGTCCCTTGGCAATTTGGGTTACGTTGGTACCTGTACGCTTCGCTTATCCGGTGTGCCCTGAGAACGAGATATGTGCAGCTCCTATCGAGATTTGTCAGCACAGTCGGGTGGTCTTGCTGGTCTTGTTTTACCATTGTCGAAATGTCTTGCGAACCGGGATTCCGAGACTAATCGGGTCTTCCTGGGAGAAGGTATATCCTTCGTTGACCGTGAGAGCTTGTGATGGGCTAAGTTGGGACACCCCTACAGGGTATTATCTTTCGAAAGCCGTGCCCGCGGTTATGAGGCAGATGGGAATTTGTTAATGTCCGGTTGTAGAGAACTTGACACTTGACTTCATTAAAATGCATCAACCGTGTGTGTAGCCGTGATGGTCTCTTCTCGACGGAGTCCGGGAAGTGAACACGGTTTGGGTTATGTATGTATGTAAGTAGTTTCAGGGTCACTTCTTGATCACTTCTAGCTTCTCGACCGATGCATTGCTTCTCTTCTCGCTCTCACTTGCGTATGTTAGCCACCATATATGTTTAGTATTTGCTGCAGTTCCACCATATTACCCCTTTTCCTACCTACAAGCTTAAATAGTCTTGATCTCGCGGGTGTGAGATTGTTGAGTCCCCGTGGCTCACAGATTCTACCAAAACAGATGCAGGTACCGAGGATACCGGTATAAGTGGCTAAACCGAGCTTAAGTCGGAGTTTGATGAGGACCTTGGTCGTTACTATGTTTCTTTTCCAGATGGTCAGTAGTGGAGCCTAGTTGGGATGATCGGGGATCTAGCATTTGGGGTTGTCTTCTTTTCATTTAGATTTGACCGTAGCCGGTCTATGAGTGTATTTTGAATGATGTATGACTTATTTATGCATTGTGTGAAGTGGCGATTGTAAGCCAACTCTCTTTATCCCATTCTTGTTTATTACATGGGATTGTGTGAAGATGACCCTTCTTGCGACAAAACCACCATGCGGTTATGCATCTAAGTCGTGCTTCGACACGTGGGAGATATAGCCGCATCGTGGGCGTTACATTACAAGTCCCAGGTTGCTAAAAGCATGGCAACCCGGCACTTGGGGGCTACATATATATGTGGAATATTCAGTTTATGACTAGTGATTGAGATGAACAACCTGGATTTCTTCAAGGTTGTAACATTTATATTGAAGCAAGTCTTAATCAGTTACTACGCGCCCTTCTTAAGACTTGGGGGCTACAAGTGATATGCATATAAGGGAGGGATATTTTCAAGCTTGATGATTAGCAACAATTATGACTTAGTGCCATCGATATTTACAAGCCGACAACTTTGGATAAACCAGCAAGTTTTACATCTTCAAGCCAGGCTGAAAATCAGATGAGTATTTCAAGACCAATATTTTTTGGTAAGCATTGGGAGTTGAATCAAATGAATTATTCTTCACAATATTTCTCTGTGAGAAACCAACGTCAGCAAATTAAGTATGAAGCTGGCCTATTGAAGAAGGAAATGACAAGGAATTAAGGATGATCAGGATTAGTTTAACATGGATAAATCCAAATTAAACTGGGGGCTAATGTCGAGGATATACCCCGCGGTATGACCCGGTCGGAGATATGACCCGGCTAGGACTTGGTGTTTCATTGGTGACCCGACAGTTTGTAAGCTGGCAGATTGTAAGCCAGATTGTAAGCCGCAGATTGTAAGCCAGATTGTAAGCCGGCAGATTGTAAGCCAGATCGTAAGCCAGATTGTAAGCCGGCAGTTAAGAAGCCCAAGACGTTAAGAAGCCCATGGAGAGAAGCCAGAATAGTTTAAGTCTTAATCCGAGTTGGACAATATTTGTAATGCGCCCCTTCAACTTATATAACGAGGGGCAGGACACCCCAAGAGGGAAAAGTTGAATAATCATTAAGATTAGACATAACTAGGAGAGCCCGAGATACGGCGACTCCCTCGTGACGATAATAAGACCTAGCCACAAACAGCATGTAGGGTTGTTACCGGATGATGTTGCTACGTCTTGAGCTTGCGTTGGTTTTCCTTGAAGAGGAAAGGGTGATGCAAAAATAGTAGCATAAGTATTTCCCCTCAATTTTTGAGAACCAAGGTATCAATCCATTAGGAGGCTCCTCAAAAGTCCAACGCACCTACACAAACAAACAAAGAACTCGCAACCAACGCAATAAAGGGGTTGTCAATCCCTTCACGGCCACTTGCGAAAGTGAGATCTAATAGAGATAGTATGATAAGATAAATATATTTTTGGTATTTTATAATATAGATGCAAAAATTAAAGATGCAAATAAAAGTAGATTGGAAGCAAATATGATAAGAGATAGACCCGGGGGCCATAGGTTTCACTAGAGGCTTCTCTCAAGATAGCATAAGTATTACGGTGGGTGAACAAATTACTGTCGAGCAATTGATAGAAAAGCGAATAATTATGAGATTATCTAGGCATGATCATGTATATAGGCATCACGTCCGCAACAAGTGGACCGACTCCTGCCTGCATCTACTACTATTACTCCACACATCGACTGACTCCTGCCCGCATCTAGAGTATTAAGTTCATAAAGAACAGAGTAACGCATTAAGCAAGATGACATGATGTAGAGGGATAAACTCAAGCAATATGATATAAACCCCATCTTTTTATCCTCGGTGGCAACAATACAATATGTGCCTTGCAACCCTTTCTGTCACTGGGTAAGGACACCGCAAGATTGAACCCAAAGGTAAGCACTTCTCCCATGGCAAGAAAGATTAATCTAGTAGGCCAAACCAAACTGATAATTTGAAGAGACTTGCAAAGATAACTCAATCATACATAAAAGAATTCAGATGAGATTCAAATATTATTCATAGATAAACTTGATCATAAACCCACAATTCATCGGATCTCGACAAACACACCGCAAAAAGAGTTTACATCGAATAGATCTCCACAAGAGAGGGGGGAACATTGTATTGAGATCCAAAAAGAGAGAAGAAGCCATCTAGCTAATAACTATGGACCCGAAGGTCTGTGGTAAACTACTCACAACTCTTCAGAGGGGCTATGGTGTTGATGTAGAAGCCCTCCGTGGTCGATTCCCCCTCCAGCAGAGCGTCAACGAAGGCTCCAAGATGGGATCTCGCGGATACAGAAGGTTATGGTGGTGGAAATTGTGTTTCGTTGGCTCTCTGGATGTTTTCGGGGTACGTAGGGTTTTATAGGAGGAAGAAGTACGTCGGTAGCCGCCCGAGGGGCCCACAAGACAGGGGGGCGCGCCCTGTAGGGGTGGGCGCCCTCCCCTCTCGTGGCCGCCTCGGCTGCTTCTTGACTTGCACTCCAAGTCCTCTGGATCACGTTCGTTCCAAAAATCATGCTCCCGAAGGTTTCATTCTGTTTGGACTCCGTTTGATATTCCTTTTCTTTGAAATACTGAAATAGGCAAAAAAACAACAATACGGGTTGGGCCTCTGGTTAGTAGGTTAGTCCCAAAAATGATATAAATGTTTAAAATAAAGCCCATAAACATCCAAAAGGGTTAATATAATAGCATGGAACAATCAAAAATTATAGATACGTTGGAGACGTATCAGATGTTTCCCGGGGCCCGAAGCTGTCTAAACTCTTGTCCTGTGTTGCGTCTCTCGATTCTGATCAACCCCTCTCAAGCTACCACATAGATGTGTTGGCCTCACGACTAAGTCCTCACACTAGGACATCTACCGTGACAAATCCACGACAAAAGTGCAATGGCTAGGGCATGACCTCATTTCGGTAATTCCGGTCGGTTCATCCCGGTGATTCTGAAATGAAGCAACTTCATTACAGAAACTTGGTCAGGCTAGCTCGATGGGACCGAGAACCATTTCGGTCAAACCGAATTGCTAGAGTTTTGGTTGTGGCAATGGATTGATCATCTCGGTGGGTCCGGAGTAGGTGATACCGGTGGGACCAAAATGAAATTTTACGGTTTGGAAAGATGTGTTTGGGAAAGTGATTGAGGATTTTTGGAGCAATACCATTAAGCACTTGAGCAACAACCTCATAAACAATACATCATCCCCTTCTAATAGTATTGGCTTTCCTAAGGGACTCAATGTGATCTTGGATCGCTAAACAAAAAAGTAGAGTCTTGGAGTAGCCAATTCTCGCCCTTGACATTTAGACCATTGCAATTTTATTATCTTTAGAGAATGGTAGTTATATTATAGGTAGCATGTCATTTAAAAAAAATCCTCTCAAGTCACTTTGTCAAAATGTGATAATTTTAATTTTTCTTGGCAAAAATAAAGGTTTGCCATTGATTTAAGATAAGTGATTACAATCCGCAATAGGGGACAAATTACAATGATGCCCCCAAACACATGTGCCACTCAAACATGCAGGGAGAGGGCATGTGGGAAGCCGCGCGTTGAACAACACTAGAAAAAACCGATCAACGCTGCCCCATCTCAAAGATTCACTGTCGATGTCCACCATTGTGCTGAATTCGTAGCCACATGTCGGTGATGAAGATGAAGACCAACAATCACACATTGGGCGAAAAAAGTTTCGCCTAGCATCCTCTTGAATAAGAGGAACGAGATCTCTCCGACTCCAGATATCTTGTAGAACCGCATGCATTGGAGAGGAAGAAGCCCCTTGGTCAGGCAGGCGCCTCCTTGTAGAATGGAGCAACTTCGGTGACCTGGTTGTGAAGGAACAACATCCAATGGCCACAACGTGGGCCTCCAACAAAGGAGGTTGAGAACGAAGCAGCCTTTACAAACTCGGATTCCTAAATAAGGCTCCCCTAAAGCCAAAGAAGAAAAGCAAGAAAGTATCTACAGCTCAAGTGAAGAAATTTGGCACCAAATCGTGGACAAAAAATTATTGCACCAGATTCAAAGGAGCCTGCATCGGCCTCCAAGAGACCAAAGTTAAAGCACTAGATTTCCATACCGAGCGATATTTTTGCAGCCTCGGAGACAACAAACAGGGGAATAACTGGCAAGGACGAAGAACAAGAGAAGGGGATCCAACCGAGTGTGATCCATGGCGCAACCCTTTGCCGGCGTCGCACCACTGTGGTGCCATGTTTGAGAGAAGAGAAAATGCTTGGGAAAGACACTGAATTGGAAGGAAGGTTATTTAAACTGTGATTATGGTGACCATCCAAAGCATGCCATCGTCAAGGATGACGAGAACGATGATGTAGAGGACAACCACAAGTGTTCTTCAGAGACTCCAATCCAACAAAGGGATAAAGAACAAGAGAAGGGGATCCAACCGAGTGTGATTCATGGAGCAACACTTTGCCGGCATTGCACCACCGTGGTGCCATGGCTTGAGAGAAGAGAAAATGCTAGGGAAAGACAATGAATTGGAAGGGAGGTTATTTAAACTGGGATTATGGTGACCATCCAAGGCATGCAAAGGACAACCACAGGTGTTCTTCAGAGACTCCAATCCAACGAAGAATACCTAGATGTAGCCATATAAGACATAACCTAAGGTGGATAAATAGAGGGAGGGGTGGGCCGAGCCCCTCTCCCCCGTTTCTCCAACCGGACGAGAGAGAGAGAGAGAGAGAGAGAGGTTGCATGTGATAATTCTGATTGAAACTTTGTTATGTCAGTTGGGTCATGCCAACCTTCACTCAGTCATGGCGATTTTCCTTTGTTTTTATATATTTTTATTCTTATATATACATGAAATCTTGAAAGACTGCAAATTAATGGTTTTATACATATAGGTGATTTTTATTCTATACATGATGGCAAATTAAGTTTTTTAGCATGTGTTATATACAGTTGGCAATTTCATGTCTTTTTCTGTATAATGACTAATATTTTAGTTCTTTTACTGATTTTGTTTGTTTGGACAGTTTGGGCTTTATTTTTGCATAACACCGTTTGATGGCCAACCAAATGGCCAAAATGTTCACCCGGGGGCTTCCCTCCAGCAAATCAATTAGTTCCCTCCCCTGTCCTTTCCTGAGCAAATATACTTTCGCTCGATGGCTCCTTCCCATCTGACATACGCCCAACTATCAGCGTCCAAAAAAAAACCCACCCAACAAGACTCTTATTATCTCCTATATGTTCGGGTTGCGCGGCACCACTTGAACTCAGCCCACATATGGAGGCAATACAAGGACACCTGGACAGATCAGACATGTTCTCCGCATCAGTCCAATTTTCACCCAACCCACTTACTGCCACATGCAACCACATATATTTTTCTTCTCTCTCCACTCTGCTCCCACGAGATTGGGTTGCGGGGCCACGTTGTATGATGCACACAATGTGTTTGATGAAATATTTGACATAGAAAGGATAAATGGGAGAGACAGAGGATTGTAGTTGTGCGCGGGAAAAAGTGAGGTATCAAAGAGATATGACCGAATGGGTTTACGAACATTTGAGGGTCCAGATTTGTCCAGAAAAGTGAGGGATCAAAGTGATACGACCGAACGGGTCCAGAAACGTTTCGGGGGTCCAGATTTGTGTATTGTGGTTGTAGATGCTTTGAAAGTGAGGGTCCAGATTTGTGTATTGTTGTTGTAGATGCTTTGAAAGTGTACAGCTCCGCACCGTCGGATCGCTTTGCTCCAGATTCAAAGGACAAGGGCATATGCCACGCCGGTTTGGATCTGCTGAGTAGATTCCTACTCAGCCAGATCTCAGAGGCATCCAGATTCCAGATTCCTCCTGCACGCAGAAATATAGTACACCTAGTAAGTAACAGAACCGCAGATCCGATCTCGGCCCATCCGCCGGCCGCCGGCCGCCGCCCGCCGCTCGCCGGACGGAATCCAAAGACCCACCGTGTCAAACCACACACGTCCACACCGGCGGTCAGACACAATCACTGCAGTAAACACAACGAACTCGCAGCAAAGCCAGAATGGAGCAGACGGTGAGGTGGTGAGGGACGAGTCCTCCAATCCAATGTTTGCTTCAAGATAAACAGATCGATTCTTCCACATATTAATAAACAGGGAAAATATAAAGTGGGGATTTCAGGTGATACCGAGCTCCCCGGAACTAATTAACCAGTCTCAGTCTAAGAACAAGAAGAATGTCTAAGAACAGAAGAATTCATCCATGCTAAGATCAAAACCAAGAGCTGCATTTCCTCGTCTGATTCCGCTCCTAGCTGCCCGCGGCAAGAGCTAGGACTCGCTGCTGCATTCTTGCGCATGTGATGCTACTGTCTATTCAGCGGCGGCGGCCGGCTTGCGGAGCAGCACCATGTGCATTGGGGTGAAGATGCCGGTCTCGCCGCCGCGGGTGAGGTGATGCGCCGTCTCGTACAGCATCTCGTGCACCTCGGAGACGCCCTTGGGCGCCACGCGCAGGAGGGTGAGCGCCCGGATCACCAGCGAGTTGCGCCAGTAGGAGAGGCGCCCCATCTTGAGCCGCGTCCACCAGGGGAGCGCCGGCGGCAGCGCCAGGTCCAGCTCCTTGACGACCTCGAAGCCGACCTCCTTAGCGACGGCGGCGATCTCGTCCTGCCTGCGCAGGCCCGGGAGGGCGTCGCCGCGCTCGATGCCGTGGATGGCCTCGACGTGCTCCGGGTCGTCGGCGCGGTACAGCGGGTGGTGACCCACTCGTAGGAGACGTAGAGACCCCTGGCTTGAGCACGCGGAACACCTCGCCGTAGACGTCCTGCAGCCTGGGCGCGTGGCAGGTGGCCTCGATGGAGTAGGCGCCGTCGAAGGACGCGTCCGGGAACGGCATGGCCATGAAGTTGCCGCACACCACCTCGCATTGCGCGTCAGGCCGGCCTTGCGGTTGTGCGAGCGGGCGCGGTTGACCTGGTACTCGTTGATGGTGATCCCGACGACGTCGGAGCCGGAGTGCGCCGCGATGGCGCGCATGGGCCCGCCGACGCCGCAGCCGACGTCGAGCAGGCGCTTCCCGGGGCGCGCCTCGAGCAGGTCGGCCACGCGCTCCTCGTGCACCCGCGTCGCCTCCCGGTGCGACCGGCCGGGCAGAGAGGGCGAGAAGTGGAACGACTGGCCCCAGCCCCACTCGTAGATGTCGGTGACGAGGTTGTAGAAGGTGTCGACGAAGGCCGGCACCTTGTCAGCGGTGGCCGCGGCGGCCGTCTCCTTGGGGCTGCGGAAGAAGGACCAGTACTGGGAATACCTGTCCCCGACCTTGTCGTCGGCGATGGATCCCATCTGGAGGTCGACGGCGCGCTTCCCCTGCACCTCGGCGGCGCCCATCACCCACACGAACCAGTACACCAGCGCGAAACCCGCCGCCGCCAGCGTCCAGGCCATGGTAGCCGGCTCCATCTCCCCGATCTAGGGGAGGGAGGAGGAGAGAAAGGTTTGACTCGCGAGGAGAAAGCGGCTCCAGATGGGGGGAGGAGTCCTGAGATTGCGATCTGGGTCTGGTCTGAGGTGGTAAATGGGAGAGAGATTTATGCCCAGCTGGATTCGAAACGGAGGACGGCAGAGGATGCCGTTGCTGGTTTCAGATCTGGACTCTGCTCAGCTCGACCCGGCCCGTGTTTGCACTTCGATCAGCTTTTGCACACGGCTTGGACCTGGGCTAGAAGCTCTTTTTTTAAGGGGTAAAACATTTTATTCCTTAATTAAAGTTTGGGATCTCGTCGCTTATCTTCTATATCTAAATAGGGGCACCCCACTAGGTGATTTTCCTGCCTTCTCATGAAGCCACATCACCCCAATTGTTCTAACCGTTGATGCAACATACATCGGTGTGCTCTCTGTACCGTCCGATCAAGTGTTGATCAAATTTACTAGGAGCTGCCACCGCCAAGTTACATACCGTTTAGTCCTCGAGCCACACGCTTCATTCTTGGCCTCCGATTCCGTTTTACGGGCTGGGGTAGACTTTACCAATCTGGACACTAAAGGCCCATTCAAGCCCATAGGCATCTATGGTTCGGGATACCTCGACCCACACCCTTCTTGGTCAAGAATCGCTCCAAAAATCCCTTCCAGTCAAAGCCGCCACGGTACATGAACAATCCCTTCCTAGAATGCCGATTTGCGTTCAACCTACCAAGACTCAACCCTTGCGTTGGCTCCACCTTTCTCTCCACCTTCCCGGCTTCACACCTCCCGTAAACGCTAGCACCAACACATTTACACACACCCGCCGGATCAATGCCTTACATTCCTCTTCCACTTCTCCTCTAATTCCTAAGAAACTCGGCATCCCCACTCCGTTTTCTTTATTCGCCCAATATAGATCCCCCAATGGTGTGAGACGCCCTCCTGCTCTCTGTCCAAGCCAAATCGTGACCGCTCGGCTCCTTACATGTTGCACTCGGACGATCGAGAAGGAGAATTGAGAAGGATAGATCGGTGGCATTGTGAGGGATGAGAAGGCCCGACAACATGGCGGTAATTTGGGTTGTGGGGAGAGAGAAGGCGTCTTTGTGGCGGCCTCCAGTCAAAATCGTTACAAAATCATACCGTATCACCTCTAATTCCTCCCTTGGTTCTAGCCACCACCGTATCCTAACAAAAATTGCCCCACATGCTTGAATCTCCTTATTCGCTCCTCGAGGTTCTTGCCGTGTAGCCTCTTGTCTCCCTCGGACGGTGAGTTCACCGTCGATGATGCCTCCTCCAACCACGTGTGGTACCCGTGGTCTGGTCAAGGTAATCATCAATTCTATCAATTCTATTGGCGCCAGTTCCTTCGCTTACCCTCCCGTTAGCCCTGGTTCGTTGCAAACTTCCAGCAGATCATGGCGAGGAGACGCAATTCCCTAGCAGCAATTTTCTTTTAGAGGTATATGTATTAGTTACGTATGAGTTACTTTATTTTTTAATAAATGAATGGGAACGCCATCAACAAAGTAGCATAAAATCTTATAGGTTTTGCCATCCAAATGCTATCCATGCAGCTCACAATCCTTAGATGACAAGAGAAATAAAATTATTACGTATTTCCGTCGATGCTCTCTCGCAATTCAACGAGCTTAATTAGATGATGGTGTAGTTGATGTGTTATTAATCGAACCAACTACCAACCTGCTACTCTATGAAATTAGTTGTGTTTTAGCGCCATTGTAATAGCGAACATAGTGCATACGCTATGTAATATGAAGACTCCATCAACTCTCGCCCTTTCTTTTATTCTCATGCACCGGACACTGCGATGATTTGCGTGGGGATGTTGTTGGCCATGTGAACTCTCTGTCCTTTCTTTTATTCACATGTGTTGGTCACAGCTCATGGGAGAGATGTCGAGCTCATCAGTTATATAGGGGACTACATCGAGGTCGAGGTACACATGTACGTAACATGCATCTGTGTAGTTGTCGTAGCATGACCGGATATAGTAGGGAAGTACCCAAGTAGCATTTGTAATGGCGCAAGCAAATATCGCTTTACTACGAAGCAGCAAAAACTTAGTGTATGTTGGCAGCCACCACAACATGTCAGCGATAGCATGAGGAAATCGGAGAACGAGAAGTTGTGGACTGGGAGGATAGTTTCTTTTTGTACATTTTTGTTAGTATTTGATTACGTGACTGTAGTTCATTGGTGCAAAAATTTACGTGATAGTAGTTCATTGGTGCAAAAATTTACAACCAAATTAAATTACTATTTTTGAGATACAATCATAAGCACTACATATTCCCGCAGCAACGCGCGGGGTGTCATCTAGTTACATGAAAGATACGGTCTGGAGGCGAATCATGCCGCTCCTCACTGGTCGAACCTACCGCGAGTCTAGCTAAGATATGAGCGGCTCAATTGGCCGATCGCCTCTTCCATCAGACTATACATCACAGCCATCCCTGCATCAGCCCGTTGATGTCCTCCACAATCGGTCCAGCTGCAGAAAGGTTCTTCGTGCTCCAATGCAACGGCCTTCCTACTGTCTATCTCAACGTGGATCCTCTGTACTTCGAGCTCACGCCCGAATGGAGTGCCCTCTGACAAGTATTCAACTCAATAATCTCCGGCTTAGCATTGTTGGGAAAGAATTGAGCCGTAGCACCTCGAAAGGCACCATCGTGGTCACACAGGACCACCCCTCCTCCTCCCTTTACCTCGTCTTTTGCCACTTCTCCATCTGTATTGGCCAAGATCCATCCAAACTCCGGTGGCTTCCATCTCTCATGTTGGGCCTTCACCTTTGTTCTAGCTTTCCTATGGACGGTCTCGTTTCATTCATCCATGAACCGAGAAACATAATATGATATTTCATGTGCTTCTTGAATTCTTTTGCTATCTCTAGCTTCATTTCTTGCAAGCCAAAGGCCATATACCCCCTGCAACATCATTTCTTTCTCCTCCTCTCCTGCCTCGCCCAGCCATTGCAAGAACCACCTGTCACTCTCTTTGTTTGACTGGAAAGACTCCGGCGAAGAAGCAACCCGATCGCCCCTCCTTTCGCATAGCTCCTTCCAAAAAACAGTCGGGAGTGTGAGCATAACCAGAACCGATGTGCCAACGTTTCCTCTCTACCACACGGCGTGCAAAATACCACCGTCTTGATTTTCCTCCTGTGCAGCTCCATGCCCACCGCAAGCCCATTGCGTATTATCCTCTATATGAGTGAACCTTCCCTTTGTTTCGCCATGAGTTCCCCATAAAGCGCGCCAGCTTCTATGCGTTTTCACCGTTGACGAGGGTTTCGGTCGTCTGGTCCTCGCCTTTTTCATACTCATGAGGAGGTGATAAGGATGGCAATGGGTCGGGTTTGGATCGGGTTGAACAATATCACATCCATATCCATATCCACGAAGACAGTCTTTGCCCGCCCATGAAAAAATCCATGGGTGGAAAATTATGTCCATGCCCAAATCCGATGGATATCCATATCCACTGGATATCCATTGGGTCCTCTTGAGACATGTAAATAACACTTAACACAATATTAACATAAACTCTTCCATTCTTCACCTCGTGGCAGGCTAGCCTTCACTTATATACCCAAACCCGACCCGATATAATGACTTAATGGGAAAAAAATCTGCTACCCCTGCCCCACGTTCACATCTCCCCACGGCAATTTTACACTTTTTTTTATCTAAAACATGCATAAGAAATTACACAATCCCCATCGTAACTTTTATAAGTTGATAGTCAATCCCCTTCGAAACATATTCCAACACCCCTTCCCTTATTTTTATCTCCTTAAATGACTCGTCATTCTCATCTATTAGAAAAATACTAAATGATCTTAGGTTGTTACTGGATGTTGATTTACCATAAGTGAAGGCTAGCCTGCCACGAGGTGAAGAATGGAAGAGTTTATGTTAATATTGTGTTAAGTGTTATTTACATGTCTCGAGAGGACCCAATGGATATCCAGTGGATATGGATATCCATCAGATTTGGGCATGGACATAATTTTTTCACCCATGGATTTTTTCATGGACGGGCAAAGACTGTCTTCATGGATATGGATATGGATTTGATATTGTTCAACCCGATCCAAACCCGACCCATTTCCATCCTTAGTAGAGACTCCATCCTTGGTGAAGTTCCATGCCAGATAGTCATTCACACCTGGGCTGCCAATAGGAATTTGTTTGATATCTCTTGCGTCGTCGGCCGTGAACATGATGTCCACCTTTCCATGATCCCAGTCATCTCCTTCCGGAGATAGCAGGCCGCTCACCCGCGTGGTACCATGCACGTATATTTGACCAAGTGGTGTGAGACTCCCATTGCACGGTATCACTACTGTAGGATGTGGCTGACGCGACACTACCATTAGAGACCCTTCGACAAAACTGTGTTTGATGCATTAATCGCAAACGATGATATAAAAAAGATGCAAAACGTTTGCGATGGCGGATACATCAAACACGGTTCATATGATAATTACGTGTGTGATGCATGACATATGGTTAATCCATAAGAACTGTTTGCGATGAGACAGAACAACAGAAACAGGCAGCTATATCAAGGTGTGTGCGATACACGACATACAATTCGCTGGAATGAAGTGTTTGCTCTTAGGGAACACAACAAAAACGGTCAGCCAGATCAGGGTGTGTGCGATATATGGCATACGGTTCACTCGGACAAATTGTTTTCGATTAGGAAAACAATAGAAACGGTTCAGTTTAACAAGATGTGTGTGATATGCGGCATACAGTTCACATAGGTGAGTTGTTTGCTATGAGCCAAAAGAACACAAACGATTTGTCTAAACAAGATGTGTGTGATATGCGGCAAACAACTCACTTGGATGAATTGTTTGCGATGAGTAAATATAACACAGACAGTTACTAGAGCTAATTAATGTGTGTAGAAAAAACTTTGAAAAAATGCGAACTAGTTGCTTGCAATGGATACGAGTATCGCACACGATGCGTGTGTGAGTACTCGTGTGCGATGACTATTAAGTTACACATACGTTTTCTTATCTTAACATGTGTGCGGTAACACATGACACCGCATATGGTTGTTGGGTTGTGTGCTCCACTTAGTCTTCCCGCGCTCCACAGGGGTGAATTGTAAAATCCCCAATCCCCTAGCCAGCTGCTAGCTATAAATAACCATAGCAATGCCACCGGCAGTGAATCGCTACTGATCCACTTGCTAGCTAGTTATCCACACATACTGGCATACCCCAACGATCGACGACAGGATGGAGTTGCGCGACGGGAACAGACACCGGAGATCATAGTTTAGGTTAATTAATTATACCTCCAGAGCCGGATGATTTTGGCTTTGGAGGTATAATTAATTAACATAATCTGAGATCAAATAACTAAAGCTTCCCCAACATGATAGTGCACCGGCCCCAACCGCTAGCAGAGCGCATGCGGAGGGACGCGGCCCGGAGCGAGCCTTGGTGCCTAAACGGCGAGCAGAGCGCGCGGAGGGACGCGACCCGAGGGCGCCTCGGCGCCTAAACAATGAGCAGAGCGCGCGGAGGGACGCGAGTAGAGCGCGCCACGGCCGCCTAAACAGCGAGCAAGCACATGCATAATTATTGCATATAGCAGATGAACATATCCGGGATAGCCATCCAACAATATTATTTTTTGATGACATGCATTAATATATTCTTAGTCAAAAGTAAGGTAAAAGTTTGGTACTACAAAATATGAAGGGGCCAATAAACCACGACGAAGGTAGTACCTACACGAACACAGACGCCAAGTGTAGAAATTAATGATGTTATACACGTGTCCCGCAATCCATGCAATGGTTCCTGCCTCTTCCCTCATTGGTTTCCCGCCACCAGCAAGTGGATTGCTCCATATGACCCAGGCAGCAATGCACCGTAGCGACACTGTGCGCAAATCTAGTCCACACCCATCTACCATTAGTTATTTCAAGCATGGCAGGCACCGACGAAAGCTTCAACGTCGACCCCTTCCTGCGTTACATCTTCAGCGAGGAGAATAAGCTGGAGCAGGTTGGGGAGCAAGAGCTTCATCGGCCGATGCAGGTGCCATGGCCCATCGGCAGCGATATCGCTGTGCCAGTCCTTGAGGGTGCAATGGACATATTGCAAAGGACGTGTGATGAGCAGTTTTCCATCCAACATGCAAGAGATCCAGAGCTGCTAGGTGGCATGATCGACGACCCACCCAAAGAGCCGTCATCACTGGTCCTCATCGAGAGCCTGATGCCCTGCAAGGAATGGGCAGAGGACCTCTGCAATCAGTTATGAGCCAGCCAGCCTGCGGCTTCGTCATTGGCGGCGGCCGCCGTGTCAACCTCGATCCCGACGATGTGGTGGCCAGGCTCGAGCACATCCTTGGCGGAGTTGACGTCTCTGACGAAGTAGAACATCGCCAACGTGGTGTCTTGAGGATACAGGTGATGGACGGAATTTGCTACCAGGGCAGAGACATGGAAATGGAGAGGTCCCATGGAGATTTCATGTGCGCGGTTGCACGCTGTCAAGCTCTTTTGGAGGAGGCCCAGCAGCCCCAAGAGCCTCCCAGCGCCAGTAGCTCCGTAGGTGGAGACGGGTAACATGGCCGCTGGTCGGGACACTCAGAATGAATGGCTGCAAGGGTGCTATGCTGATCATGGAGTCTGAGAAGACCGTCGCCAGAAGGCCGCTAGCTCAGACTTCCAGCCTATATTTTATTATAATTGTATGGAAATGGCGCATATCGACATTTTAAGTCACTAAGCATATGTAGCTCATGTGTGTTTTTGGCGTTGCCGCATGTGGCATTTTAAATTATCCTGAATATGTAAGACAATTATCAACCGTTGGCATTGTAAATTTGCCTCAACAGCGAGCAGAGCAGAGCGCAGGGACGCCAGAGCAGAGCGCGCCGCGGCCGCCTCAATGGTGAGCAAAACATGCGGATGGACACAAGCAGAGTGCGTCACATCCGCCTCAACTATGAGCAGAGCACAAAGGAGGGCACGAGCAGAGCGCGCCATGGCCGCCTGAAGGGCGAGCAACCAGACCTGCATATTGCAATTCTAATCAACCTTCCGGTGATACGTCTCCAACACATCTACTTTTCCAAACACTTTTGCCCTTGTTTTGGACTCTAACTTGCATGACTTGAATGGAACTAACCCGGACTTACGTTGTTTTCAACAGAATTGCCATGGTGTTATTTTTGTGCAGAAATAAAAGTTCGCGGAATGACCTGAAAATCCACGAAGACACATTTTGGAATTAATAAAAAATATTGGCAAAAGAATCAGCATCAGGGGGCCCACACCCTGTCCACAAGGGTGCAGGGCGCCCCCCTGGGGCGTGCCCCCTGCCTCGTGAGGCCCCTTGGGACTCCATCGACCTCAACCCCAACTCCATATATTCACTTTCGGGGAGAAAAAATCAGGGAGAAGGATTCATCGCGTTTTACGATACGGAGCCGCTGCCAAGCCCTAATCTTCCTCGGGAGGGCTGATCGGGAGTCCGTTTGGGGTTCTGGAGAGGGGAATCCATCGCCATTGTCATCATCAACCATCCTCCATCACCAATTTCATGATGCTCACCGTCGTGCGTGAGTAATCCCATCGTAGGCTTGCTGGACGGTGATGGGTTGGATGAGATTTACCATGTAATCGAGTTAGTTTTGTTAGGGTTTGATCCCTAGTATCCATTATGTTCTAAGATTGATGTTGCTATGACTTTGCCATGCTTAATGCTTGTCACTAGGGACCGAGTGCCATGATTTCAGATCTGAACCTATTATGTTTTCATGAATATATGAGTGTTCTTGATCCTATCTTGCAAGTTATAGTCACCTACTACGTGTTATGATCCGGCAAAGCGCGGAATGACAATAGTCGGGACACTTCCCGGTGATGAACGTAGTTTGAGGAGTTCATGTATTCATTAAGTGCTAATGCTTTGGTCCAGTACTCTATTAAAAGGAGGCCTTGATATCCCTTAGTTTCCAATAGGACCCCGCTGCCACGGGAGGGTAGGACAAAACATGTCATGCAAGTTCTTTTCCATAAGCATGTATGACTATATTCGGAATACATGCCTACATTACATTGATGAATTGGAGCTAGTTCTGTGTCACCCTATGTTATAACTGTTACATGAGGAATCGCATCCGACATAATTATCCATCACTGATCCATTGCCTACGAGCTTTTCACATACTGATCTTTGTCTAGTTACTTCTCCGTTGCCACTGTTACGATTACTACAAAACTGCTACTGTTACTTTTGCCACCGTTACCGTTTCCATATTACTTTGCTACTAAATACTTTGCCACAGATATTAAGTCTTTCAGGTGTTGTTGAATTGACAACTCAACTGCTAATACTTGAGAATATTCTTTGGCTCCCCTTGTGTTGAATCAATAAATTTGGGTTGAATACTCTACCCTCGAACACTGTTGGGATCCCCTATACTTTTGGGTTATCAAGACTATTTTCTGGCGCCGTTGCCGGGGAGCACATCTCTATTCTTTGAGTCACTTGGTATTTATATCTGTTGATCACTATGAGGAACTTGAAAGACGAAAGAACCAAGATTTTTACCTCAACTACGAGGGGAGGTAAGGAACTGCCATCTAGCTCTTCACTTGATTCACCTTTTGTTTTGAGTAAACTTGCGAGACCTACACCTGCTATTGATTCTTATATGTCGCATGTTATTGATGATGCCACTTCTGCTATGCATGATGCTTATGATGAAACTACTTCTCTGCTTGATAATACTGTGCCATTAGGTGAATTTATTGATGAAGAACTTGCTAGGGTTAGAGAGAATGAAATTATTGAAACTGATAATATTGATGAAAGTGATGATAAAGATTCTCCCCCTAGATATGAATTGCCTGATGTACCTGAGGGTTATGTTATGGATGAAGAAACAACTAGAGACCTTTTTGCTTGCAAAGATAGATATGCTCTTAAGAAACTGTTAGCTAAGCTGAAAGAAAAGTCTCTGAATGCTAGAATGAAATATGACCCTGCTTTTGCTACTTCACCTATCTATATTTCTGATAAGGATTATGATTTCTCTATCGATCCTGAGTTAATTACTTTAGTTGAATCTAATCCTTTTTATGGCTATGAATCTCAAACTGTTGTGGCACATCTCACTAAATTGAATGATATAGCCACCTATTCACTCATGAGGAAAAAATTGGTTATTACTATATCCTTAAGTTATTTCCGTTCTCATTAAAGAGTGATGCTAAGATATGGTTTAATTCTCTTGCTCCTGGTTGTGTGCGTCGTCCCCAGGATATGCTTTACTACTTCTCTACAAAATATTTCCCCGCTCATAAGAAACAAGCTGCCCTAAGGGAAATATATAATTTTGTACAAAATGAAGAAGAGAGTCTCCCACAAGCTTGGGGGAGGCTTCTCCAATTACTTAATGCTTTGCCTGATCATCCTCTCAAGAAAAATGAAATACTTGATATCTTTTATAATGGACTAACCAATGCTTCCAGAGACCACCTGGATAGTTGTGCTGGTTGTGTTTTCTGGGAAAGAACTGTCGAGCAAGCTGAATACCTATTGAATAATATATTGAGTAATGATAATGATTGAACACTTCCTGAACCAACTCCTAAGCCAACTCCTTAAGCTTATTAGTAAACATGCATCTATGGTTACCACTCAAGTAGAACAAGTACTTAAAGCACAAGATGATTTGATCAATGAATTAAATAATAAGAAAAATGGTAATGTTGTTAGAGTTATGACTAGAGGTGGTAGAATGACTTAGGAACCTTTGTATCCTGAGGGCCATCCTAAGAGAGTTGAGAAATATTCTTAGAGAATTAATGTTGATGCACCTAGTCCTTCTAAGAAGAAGAAAAAGAAAAATGATAGGACTTTGCATGCTTCTAGTGAACCTGCTATAGACACACCTGAGAATCACAATGATATTTCTATTTCTGATGCTGAAACACAATCTGGTAATGAACATGAATCTAGTGATAATGTTAATAATGATGTTCATGTTGATGCTCAACCCAGTAATAACAATGATGTAGAAATTGAACCTGCTGTTGATCTTGATAACCCACAATCAAAGAATCAACATTATGATAAGAGGGACTTCGTTGCTAGGAAGCAGGGTAAAAAAAGAGAACCATGGGTTCAGAAACCCATGCCTTTTCCTCCCAAGGCATCCAAGAAAAAGGATGATGAGGATTTTGAGCGCTTTGATGAAATGATTAGTCCTATCTTTTTGCGTATGCGTTTGACTGATATGCTTAAAATGAATCCTTATGCTAAGTATATGAAAGATATTATTACAAATAAAAGAAAGATACCGCAAGCTGAAATTTCCACCATGCTTGCTAATTATACTTTTGAAGGTGGAATACCAAAGAAACTAGGAGATCCAGGAGTAGCAACTATACCATGCTCCATTAAAAGAAACTATATATGTTAAAACTACTTTCTGTGATCATGGAGCTGGTGTTAGTGTTATGCTTCTCTCTTTATATCATAGACTTGATTTGAATAAGTTGACACCTACTGAAATCTCTTTGCAAATGGCCGATAAATCAACAGCTATACCTGTCAGTATTTGTGAGGATGTGCCTGTTGTGGTTGCAAACATTACTACCTTAAGGGACTTTGTTGTTCTTGATATTCCCGAGGACGACAGTATGTTGATCATCCTTGGTAGACCTTTTCTAAATACTGCGGGGGCTGTTATTGACTGCAACAAAGGCAATGTAACTTTTCATGTTAATGGTAATGAGCATACGATACACTTTCCGAGGAAACAACCTCAAGTTCATAGTATCATTTCTATTGGAAAAATTTCAATGATTACTATTGGAGGTTTTGAATTCCCTCTTCCTACTGTCAAAAGGAAATATGATATTCTTATTGTTGGGGACATGCATATCCCCGTTGAGGTAACCTAGTGTTATTAAAAAATTCTCCGGTTTTATGTTATTCGGAAGAAGTTTGTTAACAAGACTTGATCAACCTTGTTAGTGGATTCCTTTTGATGAGCATGAGATGGATGAAGGTAGAAAGCACAACCCTCTGTACCCTCCTTTTACTTTCTGTTATTTAGATTAAATAAAGCAAAAATAGTATTTTCCGTTTGTTTTCTGAGTTATCCATGCAATAAAAAATACCCTGAAAATGAAGTATGATTTTTTGTAGAATATTTAAGAATTTCTGGCACTCAGAAAACACCAGGGGGACCCACCATTTGGCCACAAGGGCACAGGGCGTGCCAATCCCCCTGGGGCGTGCCCCCTGCCTCGTAGACCCCACGTGGACCCCCTCCACTTATTCCAGCACCCACACACTTCGTCTTCCTCTAGAAAAAAGTCCTCCCATAGCTCAAACCCGTGTTCTAGCTCGTTTTGCTGCCATTTTCGATCTCCTTGCTCAAAGCTCCATTCACAAAACTACTTTGGGGGATTGTTCTTCGGTATGTGACTCCTTCAAAGGTCCAATTAGTTTTTGTTCTAGTGCTTTATTTAGTACAAATTTTTGCTGCTAAGGTGGCTCTGTTCTTGAGCTTGCATGTCAAATTCACATGGTCCAAAGTCGTTTTAATGCATGATATAGCCTCTAGGCACTTGTGGGAGTAGTTGCTATCAATCTTGTTGAGTTTAGGTCACTTTTATTTCGAGTCACTAAAAAATTCAGAAATTTTTCAGAGAAAGAAAATGATGAAGAGTTTTTTGAGGGGCTCCTCGAGCCGAAGCTCGAAGGATAAGCAGAATGAGGAGAATAAAAAGCCCAAATACAATCTTCCTCGCACCACAGAGGTTCGGCTGTGTGAATGACCTTGTGATACGTTCTCGAGGGCCGCTGGAATTTACGATGACTTTTATTACTTGGCTGAGAATGCAAGCCTCACCGACTTCCTCCACGACCAGCGCGAACAGTATCTCCTACTCACTAATATTTTCATGCAAATTTTTTTTCCCTGCTAAGAAATCACCACCTTTAGTGGAGTTTCACTTATATGATGAGGTTAAGGAGATGTCACTCCATGATTTTTGTTGGGTCTGCAAGATACCCTTTGTGGGCAGCATTGAGGAACCACATCGTAGTGATGTGGATGAGTTTATTGATAGAATTGTTGTAGGGGAAACGAGGAAAGTTTCCGATGCAAGAATTAGTAGTATACATTTTCCTGTTCTACGTTACTTTGCGATATTTGCTAGTAGATGATTAATTGGTCGTGGGAACAATGGAAATCTTAGTGCTCATGATCTTGTTATTTTGCGCCATGCTTTGTTTCGTGATACAACCTTCAGTTTAGGCGCTATTGTTGCTAAACGGTTAAGTCTGAACCGCACAAAGGGCCCCATCTTCGGAGGCATCTTTGCCTCACACCTTGCTAAACATTTTGAGATGCCTATTAGGCATCGAGAAAGAAGAAAAGTTGTTTCCCCCTATTTTTCTAGATTATAAGAGTATGGTATCACATGAAGTTATTGTTAAAAATAAGAAGAAGATGATTAAGTATAATTTGATATTTGATAAAACTCACTGTGAGACTATTACCTTGCTTGACCCTCTTTGTTTAACATACTTTCAGGCACGTACCTCATCTTGCCCGAGGCCATTTATGCATACTGGAGGCTGACACAAGTCCTAGAGCCTGAGCCTGAGCCACCACTTGACCCATATCGACAGTCTGTTTATCAGTGGGATCTGGAGGAGATCGCTAACCAGTGGCACCCTGAGGACCCTCCTCAGTACACCAGAGAGAGTAGCTTCGACCAGTGGCCATAGACCAACTTAGGCCAAAAGCCTAAGCTTGGGGGGGGGCACGTATTTCTCACCGACATTACATTCATGTTCACACACTCATGCTAGTTGTCGGTGCTCATACTTTTTCATTGTACTATCCATGCTAGTTTATTTTCTTTTCTTTCTTTCTTCTTGTGTGTTTGAAAAACCTTAAGAAAAAACAAACAAAAAAATTAGTTGTAGCTTTTAGATGGTTTACTTTCCATGCCTGTAGTAGTAGTACTTAAAATAAAACCCAAAAATATTTCTCATTCTTCTTTGCTTGTTGGGAGCTTTCCCGTGTAAATGGTTTTGTTTCTTTTCTTTTCTTTGGGGGTCGAGAGGAGAAAACTACGATGAAAATGTTGAGTGGCTCTCATATGCATTATTTTTAATCTAACCAAGAGCCCATATTACCTTGTATTCTCCTTTGAGTTAAATGCTCGCAAATTCCAGCTTAGTCCAATGCACGCGCACTATTATTATTATCCACACCGTTCGGTCGTGCAAGTGAAAGGCAATAATGACGATATATGATGGACTGATTGAGATGAGAGAAGCTGGTATGAACTCGACCTATCTAGTTTTTGTAAATATGATTAGTTCATCGTTCCTGATTCAGCCTATTATGAATGAAACATGTTTGCAATGACAATTATAGATTATAGTTGTTCATGCCATGCTTAATTAGCTAGGAGTTTATAATGGTTTACCTTGCGTGCTAACATGCTATTAAAATGATTGTGATGTGGTATGATAGGGTGGTATCCTCCTTTGAATGATTCGAGTGGCTTGACTAGGCACATGTTCACGCATGTATTTGAACAAATATCAACATAGACTCCACGATATTTATGTTCATGGTGATTTATATCCTACTCATGCTTGCACCCATTGTTGATTAATCTTAATGCATGTTCATGACTGTTGTCGCTCTCTAGTTGGTCGCTTCCCAATCTCTTTCTAGCCTTCACTTGTACTAAGCGGGAATACTGCTTGTGCATCCACTTCCATAAACCCCAAAGTTATTCCATATGACTCCACCATACCTTCCTATATGCGGTATCTACCTGCCGTTCCAAGTAAATTTGTATGTGCCAAACTCTAAACCTTCAAATGAAATTTTGTTTTGTATGCTCGAATAGCTCATGTATCAACTAGGGCTGTCTATATCTTCCATGCTAGGCGGGTTATTCTCATGATGAGTGGACTCCGCTCATCATTCACGAGAAAATGGCTGGTAACCGGGATGCCCAGTCCCATGCTTAAACCAAATCAAAACAAATGCAAACAAAACTCCCCCAGGATTGTTGTTAGTTGGACGACATTCATTGTTTCGGACAAGCCATGGATTGATGTTTGTTGGTGGTGGGGGAGTATAAACTTTACCATTCTGTTTGGGAACCGCCTATAATGTGTGTATCATGGAAGATATAGAGATCTCTTGGTTGTTATGTTGATAATGAAAGTATACCACTCAAAATATTATTTATCTCTGTTTCAAAACTCGAGCTCTGGCACCTCTACAAATCCCTACTTCCCTCTGCGAAGGGCCTATCTATTTACCTTTATGTTGAGACATCATCCTCTTATTAAAAAAGCACCAGTTGGAGAGCACCATTGTCATTTGCATGCATTGCTATTAACTTACATTGAGTATGATTGTGTCTGGATATCTTCTACCATGTATTACAATGTCTAGTCAGTCCTTGATCTTCAGGGGTGCTGTGCGTTTATGTTTTGCCGTCTCAGAAAGGGCTAGCAAGATAACATCTTGTTATATCATATTATGATTGTTTTGAGAAAGTGTTGTCATCCAAGATTTATTATTATTGATTGCTAGTTGATTATGCCATTGATATGAGTAAACATGAGACCTAAATGTTATTCTGAATATGGTTACTTCATAATCTTTGCTGAAAACTTGAATGCTAGCTTTACATATTTGCAACAACAAGATCAAACAGAGTTAGTAAAAGTTTTTTCTTTATCACTTTCAGTTTGTCAACTGAATTGCTTGAGGACAAGCAAAGGTTTAAGCTTGGGGGAGTTGACTTTTCCAAACAATTTTGCCCTTGCTTGGACTCTAACTTGCATGATTTGAATGGAACTAACCCGGACTGACGTTGTTTTCAGCAAAATTGCCATGGTGTTATTTTTGTGCAGAAATAAAAGTTCTTGGAATGATCTGAAAATCCACGGAGACATGTTTTGGAATTAATAAAAAATATTGGCGAAAGAATCAGCATCAGGGGCCCACACCCTGTCCATGAGGGTGTAGGGCGCCCCCCTGCCTCGTGGTTCCCCTGGTACTCCACCAACCTCAACCCCAACTCCATATATTCACTTTCGGGGAGAAAAAAATCAAGGAGAAGGCTTCATCGCGTTTTACGATACGGAGCCACCTCCAAGCCCTAATCTTCCTCGAGAGGGCTGATCTGGAGTCCGTTCGGGGTTCAGGAGAGGGGAATCCATCGCCACCGTCATCATCAACCATCCTCCATCACCAATTTCATGATGCTCACTGCCGTGCGTGAGTAATACCATCGTAGGCTTACTGGGCGGTGATGGGTTGGATGAGATTTACCATGTAATCGAGTTAGTTTTGTTAGGGTTTGATCCCTAGTATACATTATGATCTAAGATTGATGTTGCTATGACTTTGCCATGCTTGATGCTTGTCACCAGGGCCCGAGTGCCATGATTTCAGATCTGAACCTATTATGTTTTCATGAATATATGTGAGTTCTTGATCCTATCTTGCAAGTCAATAGTCACCTACTATGTGTTATGATCCGGCAACCCCGAAGTGACAATAATCGGGACCACTCCCGGTGATGACCGTAGTTTGAGGAGTTCATGTATTCACTAAGTGTTAATGTTTTGGTCCGGTACTCTATTAAAAGGAGGCCTTAATATCCCTTTGTTTCCACTAGGACCCCACTGCCACGGGAGGGTAGGACAAAACATGTCATGCAAGTTCTTTTTCCATAAGCACGTATGAATATATTCGGAATACATGCCTACATTACATTGATGAACTGGAGCTAGTTCTGTGTCACCCTATGTTATAACTGTTACATGAGGAATCACATCCGACATAATTATCCATCACTAATCCATTGCCTACGAGCTTTTCACATATTGATCTTTGTCTAGTTACTTCTCCATTGCCACTGTTACGATCACTACAAAACTGCTACTGTTACTTTTGCCACCGTTACCGTTATTTCCATATTACTTTGCTACTAAATACTTTGCTGCAGATATTAAGTATTTCAGGTGTGGTTGAATTGACAACTCAACTGCTAATACTTGAGAATATTCTTTGGCTCCCCTTGTGTCGAAACAATAAATTTGGGTTGAATACTCTACCCTCAAAAACTGTTGCGATCCCCTATACTTGTGGGTTATCATCCGACACCGTGTGGGAGGTGTGACGTTTCATGCTTCGGACATGATGGTGATATCTGGACCGTGGGTGATAGTGGGCACAGAGATACACGTTCGAGAACATGGGCCCACGTATGCCATCCAGGAACCGTTTCGAGCTTCGAGCCCAGAACCATCAATAAATTTTGAGCTTGTTTCTCATCACATTCCAGATTACCATGCAATAAGTAATTGCAAATCTATTCACACCAATCAAACCTAAATTTGTTCCCACTTAGCGCTGGGCTATAAAAACTACCCACTCGAAAATTAATTCACAATTCCTCTCCTCATCACCCAAAAACAGGTCTTTGCCATGGCCGATAGGAGGAGTTTTGGGTCAACATATAACTAGGGAGCAATGACCAAGGTCGTGGAAGCACTAGAGAGTTCCTACCGCTACGCGGCAGCCGCAACAACAATGTCATGGCATGCCGTGGAGCCCTCAAATGAGCTCTCATCGGCACGCGAGGGCTCTCACAAGCACACTTGCTGCATCGACGATCGCGATGACTGGCGGTGCTGAAGTCCTTGGCCAGCGATGATGACATTCTTGTTTGCCTAATTAAGCAGCAGGAGCTGGTCGACGGCTTGACGAAGCTGCTCAAGATTAGTGATGCCTCGGTTGAGAAGGCAACCGGCCTCGTCGAGCAACTCATGGGTGTAAATTCAAAGCTCCTCAAGGCGATCGCCGAGAAGGAGGAGAAGGCCGTC
Organism: Aegilops speltoides; assembly: GCA_021437245.1. Taxonomy (NCBI): domain Eukaryota; kingdom Viridiplantae; phylum Streptophyta; class Magnoliopsida; order Poales; family Poaceae; genus Aegilops; species Aegilops speltoides. The sequence goes on along the minus strand of CM038141.1, from coordinate 302,422,013 downwards.
GGTCAGAAGAAGCTGCATGAGCAGAGCAGTGCCTCGGGGATGACACTGAAAGCAATCATCGAGGAACTGATGGGTGACTTGAGGAAGCTTCGGATCAAGCGCGAGCTAGAGGTGGAGGAATCCGTGGCTTTTGTCAAGCAAAGGTGTGAGGAATTTAAGAAGAAGCTAGAGGATCTCGTCTCCCGACGATCCATCGAGGAGTAGAGAAAGTAGCGACCCAGATCGTTGTCTGCGATTTCTTTCTCTTGCCCCATGTCTTCTGGGCATTGGCGCATGTGGCATTTTAAATTATCCGGTATATGTAAGATAGTTATTATCTGTACCATTGTAAATTTGTCATCGTACTATCCGTTGCCATTTTATTTGTCGTTGCATTATCCGTTGCCGCATGTGGCATTTTAAATTATCCAGAATACGAGTTGAAAACATGACCAAAGCAATTGCAAACGTTGTACGGGGCCATGGGATCCAAAGCAAACTCCCTCCGTCCAGGTGCTTTAATTAACCGCACGTTAAACAATGCTCGGTCGCCATTAATGGAGAAGTTATGAGCGAGGCGGGCGACTGGTGGATGGAGGTCAAAGAGCTTGCTTCCCAGTGAGCATGCACGGCGGACTGCTCGCCTGTGTCACATCAAGCCTACGCGATGGACAGGTCGCAGGCATTCCGCCGAGCCTACGCAGTGGACTGCTCGCACGCATCCCGTCGAGCCTGCATGGCGGACTTCTCGTGCTCGTCCTGTCTAATCAAACAACTGCATGCACGCCACTGACTATATGGTTAAATTTTGGCACAAAATACAAAGATGACCAGTGAACGAGGACCGAGGTAGTATTCTCCCATAAAAGGGACTCGTGGCCCCACTGAAATGGTTACGGGAACACATGCAGTTCATATAATACAACCATTTGCGATATTAACATGTCAACTATTTGTTTCAAAAGGACTTCGTTGGCTATTAATGTGTGCGCCTTGTCTCAAACTGGACAGTTGTTTACCATGGCATATATGTGCCATGTCATGAAACCATGTTGGGGAACATAGTAATTTCAAAAAAAAATCCTACGCACGTGCAAGATCATGGTGATGCATAGCAACGAGAGGGGAGAGTGTGTCCACGTACCCTCATAGACTGAAAGCGGAAGCGTTATGACAACGCGGTTGATGTAGTCGTACGTCTTCATGATCCGACCGATCTTAGCACCGAACGTACGGCACCTCCACGATCAGCACACGTTCAGCTCTGGGACGTCCCTCGTACTCTTGATCTAGTTGAGGCCGAGGGAGAGTTTCGTCAGCATGGCGGCGTGGTAACGGTGATGATGAAGTTACCGGCGCAGGGCTTCGCCTAAGCACTACAACGATATGACCGAGGTGTGTAACTATGGACGAGGGCACCGCACACGTCTAAACAATGTCAACTTGTGTGTCTATGGGGTGCCCCTAGCCATGTATATAAAGGAGGGAGGAGGAGGAGGCCGGCCTAGGAGGGGCGTGCCTATAGGGGGAGTCCAACTAGGATTCCCAATCCTAGTTGGAGTCCCCTTCCTTTTCCAAGAGGGGAGAGAAGGAAGGAGTAGGAGAGGGAGAAGGAAAGAGAGGGGGGCGCCGCCCCCTCCCTAGTCCAATTTGGACTTGCCATGGGGGGATCGCGGCCACCCCCTTGATCCCCTTCTCTCCTTTCCCGTATGGCCCATTAAGCCCCACTACTTCCCCCAGCGAATTCTCGTAACTCTCCGGTACTCCGAAAAATACCCGAATCACTCGGAACCTTTTCGATGTCCGAATATAGCCTTCCAATATATTGATATTTACATCCCGACCATTTCGAGACTCCTCGTCACGTCCGGGATCTCATCCGGGACTCCGAACAAGCTTCGGTCATCAAATACCATAAACTCATAATACAAATCGTCATCGAACGTTAAGCGTGCGGACCCTATGGGTTCAAGAACTATGTAGACATGATCGAGACATATCCCTGGTCAATAACCAATAGCGGAACCTGGATGCTCATATTGGCTCCCACATATTCTTCGAAGATATTTATCGGTCAAACCCCATAACAACATACGTTGTTCCCTTTATCATCGGTATGTTACTTGCCCGAGATTCGATCGTCGGTATCATCATACCTAGTTCAATCTCGTTACCGGCAAGTCTCTTTACTCGTTCCGTAATACTTCATCCCACAACTAACTCATTAGTCACAATGCTTGCAAGGCTTATAGTGATGAGTATTAACGAGAGGGCCCAGAGATACCTCTCCGAAACACGGAGTGACAAATCCTAAACTGGATCTATGCCAAACCAACAAACACCTTCATAGACACCTATAGAGCACCTTTATAATCACCCTTTTATGTTGTGACGTTTGGTAGCACACAACATGTTCCTCTGATATTCAGGAGTTGCATAATCTCATAGTCTGAGGAACTTGTATAAGTCATGAAGAAAGCAGTAGCAATGAAACTGACACGATCATAATGCTAAGCTAACAGATGGGTCATGTCCATCACACCATTCCCCTAATGATGTGATCCCGTTCATCAAATGACAACACATGTCTATGGTTAGGAAACATAACCATCTTTGATAAACGAGCTAGTAAAGTAGAGGCATACTACGGACAATATGTTTTGTCTATGTATTCACATGTACTAAGTTTTTGGTTAATACAATTCTAGCATGAATATTAAACATTTATCATGAAATAAAGAAATAAATAATAACTTTATTATTGCCTCTAGGGCATATTTCCTTCAAACCATGCCAAGTTTCATGATTTTTGGGTGAGTTTTGGATTTAGTGGGATTTAAAAACCGATTATCAATGTTTCAGGACGACGAGACGTTTGTAATTCATTCCCATTCCTTCAATGAGACCTAAACATGCATCCAAGGACACATGTACGATTTTCCATCCATTTTGCTTCACTGGAGCATGTGCTTGTAGTTCAAATTTGAATGATGGACATTAAATGCCTAAAAACTCAATTAATGTATAAAATGGCCTAACAAACCCTGAATAGTTTCAAATTTTAGCACGACACTCATGTTATTATATGTTGCCTGTAGAAAAAAATACAAGGCGAGAAGAGGCAGTGATTATCGTTTCGCCACAAGAGGGGCACGTTTCCCTACCGGAACCATGAGGGTTGCGAGAAGCTCCTGTTTGTAAGAGGCCTGTAATAAAGCTTGGCCCAAATTGGAAAAAAATTTACCATGACATATATGTGCCATGTCGTGACACCATGCCAAGTTTCATGATTTTCTGGTGGATTTTGGATTTACGGAGATTTAAAAACTGAGATTCCCAATGTTTGAGGCTGAGCCAGGACACCGAGACAGTTGAATTCATTCACATTCCTTGCATGGGACCTAAACATGCACCCAAGGACACATGTACGGTTTTTCTAGCCATTTTGGTGCAATGGAGCATGTATTTGTAGTTCAGATTTGAATTATGGACATTAAATGCCAAGAAAACTCAATTAATGTATAAAAAGGCCAAACGAGCCGTGAATAATTTCAAAGTTCAGCGTGAATCTCCTGTTGTTCCATGTTGCCCGTAGAAGAGAATACAAGGCAAGAAGAGGGAGTGATTATCATTCGCCCGCAAGGGGGACATGTTTCCCTATCAAAACCATAGGATTCTTGTGAGAGGCTCCGGTTTGTAAGAGGTTTGTAATAAAGCTTGGCCCAAATTGGATAATTATTTTTACCATGACATATATGTGCCATATCGTGACACCATGCCAACTTTCATGATTTTTGAGTGAGTTTTGGATTTACGGGGATTTAAAAACCGAGATTCCCAATGTTTGAGGATGAGCCAGGATGCCGAGACGGTTGTAAGTCATCCCATTCCTTGCATGGGACCTAAACATGCACCCAAGGACACATGTATGATTTTTCTAGCCATTTTGGTGCACTGGAGCATGTATTTGTAGTCCAGATTTGAATTATGGACATTAAATGCCCAGGAAACTCAATTAATGTATAAAAGGCCAAACAAACCCTAAATAATTTTAAATTTCAACACGGATATCCTGTCATTCCATGTTGCCTCTATAAAAAAATACAAGGTGAGAAGAGGCAACGATTATCGTTTCGCCCAAAAGGGGGACACATTTCCCTACCGGAACCACAAGGCTTCTTGAGAGAAGCTCCGGTTTTAAGAGGCTTGTAATTAAACTTGCCCCAAAATGGACAATTTTTTCTATGACATATATGTGCCATGTCATGACACCATGCCAAGTTTCATGATTTTTGGGTGAGTTTTGGATTTACGAGGATTAAAAAACCGAGATTCTCAATGTTCGAGGTCGAGCCACACGCCGAGACGGTTGTAATTCATTCTCATTCTTTGCATGGGACCTAAAAATGCATCAAAGTACACATGTATGATTTTTGTGGCCATTTTGGTGCACTAATTTGAATTAGGCACATTGAATTAATGCTTACAAAATATAATTATAATGTATAAAAAAAGGCCAAACGAACCCTGAATATTTAAAGCGGTTCCGGTCACCCATGGGTAAACACTAGGCGCATGCGTCGTGCTAGCTCACACTTCCTTCTTCACTAAGTTTTCCATATTAACGGTGTTACATATCCAAACACACTACCGTTTCCCGCCACTCCTCCCATCGGTTTCCCGCCTCTTCTCCCACCGGCTTCCCGTTGCCAATGTTCAAAGAAGGCTAGGCGGTGACACACTGGCAATGTAAAGATTGCACATAGTTTCTAAAAGCACAAACGTGTGATAGTAGGGACTAGGTCCCACACAATGACCATCGTGAAACATCTTAAAGGTGAGGAGGCAACTCTTATCAGCAAGGGGCGGCTTCCCATCCGCTAGCCGAGTCGAATAGAATACAGAAGTTAAGCGTGTTGGGGCTGGAGGAGTCTAAGGATGGGTGACCGGGTGGGAGCATATCTCAAGCTCCATTTAATTGCCATGATACAATTAGCACAGACATTTAGCATTAAATGTGTCTATAGTGACCTATCATGTCGATTATATAAACCTTGAGATCCTTGTTTTGGTAATTTGTAGAATGATGTTTTTTTGTTATTTCTTGTTCTCAAAAATTAGAGAATGATCGAAATCTACAGGCCCACACAATCTATCCCTTTGACCCAACGTACGAGAAGGGTTTGACCACGACGGTTTCCTCTTGCTTTGTGTTCCATGTTAGAGCGAATCAAGTTTGAGCACATGCGTTGGACGACACCCGCTGCCCCCCACCCACCTCGAAGTTGCGGAACCGACATTGTACATCTTTAACCTGGCTGGGGGGTACGATATTCGGTTTGTGATGTTACTAATGTAGTTGGTTCCCCATAGAAGTTGTGCATTCTGGATTTGAACAAATCACATACCACCCTTACATTTTATCGGGCCGCATGCAGGGTATAGGGGTGTTTTGATCAAGCATGTCTCCCTTGTGTGGTTTATAGACGACACACATATCTGTGGGCTCCCTGATGTCTATATATATCATCCTTGACCGATAACAAGGGGGGCCCACACAATCTATCACTTTTACTCAACGTACGAGAAGGGTTTGACGATGACGGTTTCCTATTGCTCTGTGTGCCATGTTAGACCAAATCAAGTTTAAGCACATGCGTTGGACGACACCCCCACCCCACCCCCGCCTTGAAGTTCGGGAACCGACATCGCACGTCTTGAACCTGACTTGGGGTCGGGTACGGTGTTCGATTTGTAATGTAGTTGGTGTCGCCTCGAAGTTGTGCATTAGTGATTTGAACACATCAAGTGGTAGGTGTAAGCGAGGCAGTTGGCCTTCGCCTAGTGCCTAGACGGTGCCTAAGCGCCCTAGGCGTGGCCTAGGCAGCAATATAGTTTTTACTCGTAGTGTATTTGTGATTATTATATGGGTGTTGATATTAGTTTAGGGCATATAAATTAAGTTAATTACCATCTACTGCCATTGGAATATAACCCGTTTGGCATATCAGTGCAGTACATGGCATGATTTTGTCTTGGGTAGGCAATTCCTTGCTTGCCTTGCGTAGACCTCCATTTATGCCCTAGGCGAGGCGTTTGGCCATTGCCTAACACCTAGGCATGCCTAAGCGCCTCCTAGGCACTACCTTTTCCAACAAAGAGCACACACCACCAGACATATTTTTGGGCCGCATGCAGGGTATAGGGGGTGTTCTGATCGACCATGTCTCCCTTGTTCGGTTTTTTGTGATGACACCCATATCTATGGGCTCCCCAGGTCTATATATATCATCCCTTTGACTGATAATGATGGGTGTTTGGCCATGAATGGATTCCTCCTAGTTCGTGTTAGGGCCGGTCGCCATGACATGTTCGAGCAAAGTTCGAGCTCATACATTCTCAGGATTCCCTCCCACACGCTCGGATTGGTGGGTTGGACCAACACCATACCCTACGTATCTCATCCTTAATTACCTGGCTTTCATGGCCATTGTCTGTATCGAGAGGCAGGCACCACATCTAAGTTGTACATTATTTGATATTGAAAACACATCACCCCTTCCAATGTATATCATTTAGGACCGCCTGCAGACGGTGCAGGTTTTGCGGCCCCTATCATGCGATTTTTGATGATTGTCCAATCTATCTCCTATATATATAATGCTGGTCTATCCTACTAATATTAGCATAATAACTATTCTGATAACACTTCCGCACTGCATGTTCAATGCGAGGGCACTGCACTTTCAGTAGTCGGGGTACTGCAATACAGAGACTAGTGAACTTCGTGTTGAAAAAGCTGCACGCTCTATTTTTTCGGCACCTTTTTTGCTCTAGTTTTTAACTGTTTATCGGAATGACATGTGTAATACACCGTTGGGAAGCTGTAGATTGGGCGCAACTTCATGTTGAATACTTTTCGAGATTCATCATAGTTTAAGAGCAGTTTCAAAAACGGTGCGGCTCACGACGAATGGTAGCGAGCGTTTCTTTGTGTTTTTTTCTAAACTACTCGTCAGAATGAAGCAAATGATACACCGTTGGAGATATATCACCGACACGCATCTTTTTCATATATATTATTTTATCTAATTTGCTAGGTTTAAGAGCAATTTTAAATTTACTAAATTGCAGAATTCAGTTTTTTGAATTTTTTTTAATTTTCGGTATTGTTTTCTCTCCAGTTTACCATTTGTCGAAATGAGGCGTATGATATGCCATTGGAAAGCTATAGATGAGGCGAAACTTTCATATGTTGAAATGTTTTTGATATTCCTTACAGTTTTTAGTTATTTTTGAAAATCGTGCGGTTGACGACGAGAGGCAGCAGCCTTTTTTGCGAAATTTTTACAAACCGCTGGTCGAAATGATTCAAATTATACGTCGTTGGAAAGATATCGATGAGGCGTAATTTTTTAATGTAGAACACTCTTTCTGATTCCTTACGGTTTAAGAGCAATTTCAATTTTAACGAAATGCGACACTCTGTTTTTTCGTGACCCAAAATCGTCGTTTGTAGTGCATCATATAGAAAACTGCACTGCTTCAGAATGAAAACAACACTGCATCGGAAAAGCGAGCTAGCTGCATAATTTATTTTGTCGGGCGTAATTTTTCTCAGACAAGTTTTTTGTCTTTTTTTAAACTTTTTTATGAACGAGTGGACCGCAGAGACGAGGGCAAGTGAACCGCGACATATATCAAAGTGAACCGCATTACTATCTTATTGTTTCGCTAAATTTTTCGCACTTTCATGTTGCGATGAGCAAACAACATCACTCTGAAAAGTGAACCACATCCTAGGATCAAACGCACTGCAAGTGTTGATGTAGTCAACTAAATTTTGAGACACACGAAACAAGTTGCACTTCATAGAGAGGGGTAATGAGATGCTACACAAATGGAGTGAACTACCTTTTTCAATCATCCCACAAACAAAACAAATTGCATCAGAAAAAGAAGTGAACCTCCCGTGGGGATTTCTTTTTTTTTTACAAAGTGAACCACTAAGGGGCACACTGACATACACTTGAGGTGTGTTCGCAAGAAAAGTGATGTTTAATGGAGTGCATGTGTGTCCACCCCGCACTGCATAACCACTGAAATGCACCGCCGCGCAACCAAAATCGCACTGCAATATCGGTGCAATCATTTTATCTCTCTTTTTCACAAAGTGAACTATAGAAGGATTTACAACGAACCGCACCTATATTGTAAAAAAGAACACAAACATTTTCACTTCAAAATTATATTGGACCGATGAGGGTCGACGGCGATGGGCCATGTGCCCTGTGCACGGTGAGGGGTAAAGGGGGAGTACAGGGGCGAAGTCGCTATCCTCACGGTCAATGGAAAGCACCACCTGGGCCATATTCGTCAACGATGCTCGCTTCACAGTATAGAAGTGCACTGCATGGCGAGTTGATGATGGCTGCACGCACTTGCTGTGTGGACAGCTCCAGAGAGACCTTGCACTGCTCATGCCAGAGAAGAGGAATGGGGGAGTGCACAGTTTTCGCCAACAAGAAACTTGTCTCCAGGCTGCAGTTCAGTCCGAATCTTCTGCAAGGTGCCCCTCGGTCTTACAAAGCCCTTCTAGGCAAACTGGATCTACATGGGACAGAGGTGGTTTCTTTATCAGTGAATTGAAAGGCAACCCAAAATTCTATTCAACACCCAAAAAATAAATCAAGGTGCGGCCGCAAGTGAACAGACTACAGTAAAGTGAACCTCTCCAAGAAGCAAGCTGCACTGCCTGTCGGGGGGCACCGAACTACACAGGCACACATCACACTGCTCCCACAAGGATGGGAGGTAGAAGAGGAAGGAGAACGTCCAGCTCACTGGTGGGAACTCATCGTCTGGACGCCCGGACACCCCAACCCCACCCAACTGTCCAGATCGGCCGGGGCAACACTGACAAGCAGAATATCCAGGGGGGGAGAAGCGGATGCTCGAGGTCGGCGGTTGGTAGCCAGAGAGGTGCAGCATGGTGGGAAGGAGGTGGGGAGCTATGGAGGAGAATGGTGAGCGGCATCATTGGCTTGCTCTTGCACCGGAAGGTCCAGGGGCGCTCTGGATGGCCGGATCCGGCGGGGGCGCATCAAGGGAGGTCGTGGATGGCTGGATCCACCGGCGGCGCAACGCAGGGAGGCAGTGGATGGCTGGATCCATTGGCGGCATGTTGTGGGGAGGCCATGGCTAGCCAGAATCCAGAGGTGCTGGCCATGGCGGAGAGGAGGTGTGAGGCAGTGGTGAGTCACAGTGAGTGGCGCGGCGAGGTGGGGCTTCGTCGGTGTGTGGTGGGGTGCGGCTCCGACGGTGCTTGGTGATGTGGGGCGGCTCGGGGGCAAGAGGAGGAAGGTGGAGCGGATCGGGGGGTTGGTGGAGATGGGTTGTGGTCGTGTGTTGGTGGGCTGGGAGTTTTGTTTTGTTTGGTGCAGCTCAGGGTGGGTTCGCACTGGTGAATTTTCGTGATCGAGGTGTTAGCAGAATAAGGCTAGGTGTTAGCAGAATAAGGTCTTAAGGGGTGTTATTAGAATAGACCACCCTATATATTCTATCCATTTTTTATCAAGAACAACAGTGGTCGTTTGACGAGGCAATAGATTCACTGGTCCGTCTTATGGTAGGTCATGGTGACATGCATGTATAAACAAAGTATCAGTATGTGCATACGTCCCGCCGACACGAAGTGGGAGGTGGGCAAGAACCCCAGCTAGGTAGCTACGACATTATGTCATTATTGATATGTCCAAGGGGGCTTGCCGGGTTGCGAGGCAGGTGCCACCAAAATTGTGCATTGTGTATTTAAACATCACACCCTATATTCCTACATATATTTGGCCACTTCCAGGTGGTTCTTGACTTCCGGCCCCTCTCATTGATCTTCGACGCGCCCAACCGTGGGCCCACACGGTCAAAGTTGTGCATTTGAAATTTTAACATCACACACCACCATTTTCAGTCATATATATTTGGGCTACATGCTGGTTTGGTTGTATTATAACCCTCTCTCATGTTTTTTTGATGCGAAGTCTCAGATAAAGCTCAACGGACACGGATGTACTGGCTTAACCATGTGCGATGCAAGTGTGTTGTGAAATCACCATGACTGTAGCGCGAGCAGGGGTTGAGGTACTGGCTTAACCGTGTGCGATGCTAGTGCGCTATGAAATCACCACGACTGCGCAAGGGCAAGAAAGGGTGGATGTAGCGGCTTAACCGTGTGCGATCCAGTGCACTGTAAAATCACCACCTGCGCGAGCTAATGGCAGGTAGTTTATTTAGGATGAATTCCACGTCTGCGTCTGAAAAATAGGACAAACCATGTGCGATAGACCAGCTAGCTAGAAATCTAAAAACAAACTACCCGCCTTGAGCGATGCAAAATACGACGGTTTCGTCGCTTTTCCTTATTATCATACACGCATATTCTTATTGGACCATGTGCGATCTTGGGTGCTCCCGCCCTGCATCAATTCCTTTACCCAAATTTTAGTAGCTTTGGTATTTCAACTGTCGCCCTACTCCTCCACCACCGACCTTATAGTAAATTCCAGTAGCCGAGGCATTTGAACCGTCGCCCTCCCCCGTCCACCACCATCTCCACCCACCATTACTAAAAAATGTAGTAGCCATGGAGTATCATGAAACACCACCCGCCCCTCCACGGTCCTCCCACTAGCCCCCTCTGCCCTTGAACCCTAGCTCACCGCCGGTGCCGCCAACCCCTGCCGGTCTGCCCGTGCGTCCTAGCTTAGATAATAAAGTTTAGGTTACCCAGCTATTTCCATACCATCACCCCCCTGAGTTTTTAGATGAGGCCTGTGGTGTCCCTCCCCGCTAGATCCACATCCCCTGCTCCAGAGAGTCACAGCCTAAGCCCGACCATGTATCCCAGGGAGCCTGATGAGCATTCAGCCAAAAAGAGGTTTACCATGGCCTCTTAGGCGGACATTGGCGAGGTGGCAGCCGTTCGTCCCGACCTGTCGATCTCGGAGCAACATCTTGCCGTGGAAGCTGGCAAGGACATTGACTACATTGCCATGCCGAAGGCTTCACGTCAGCGGGCTAGCGCATTACTGTATCTCGGGAAAGCTGGCTACGACATCAAGCTCATCGACAGCGACGGCTTCACGCGGGCCATGTCATAGGTTAAGTGGTCTATCCCCAACCCCTCTCGTCCAACCACTGTTGATCTCTTTGAAGGCCCTGTCGCTGATCTCCTCTGCCATGCGGTCAAGGATTTGCGATCCTTGTACACCATCGAGCCCATTTTGTCATTTCTGAAGGACATGTTCTACGACTGCGGCTTGGGATACTCAATTGCCAAGTCAGATCTCATCGACCACGACCATGACGAGGGCACCCACAAAGGTTCTTCCAAGGTAAAACAACCCATCTGTGACATCAGAGAGCGCACCATGGGTCTGTGCTCTTCCAACTGGAAGGATCCCGTACATGACAAGTGAGGCAACATCCTATGAGCAAATCTTACCTTTTCTAGCTAGCCAACTTGTACCCTTTGTTGTAGTAGCTTTTTCCATGCGATGTTTTAACTGTATCATGTTTAATTATTTCAGCTATGCAAAAATGTAATGTTCAATAGGGCTATGTGATGTTTAAGTATGAATTGTCCACTTCAGTTTCACGAATGGCTATATTTGGTTGTTTATATTGAGTAGATGCCTTGTTTATCTGTATTTGGTTGTTAGGTTGGTTGAAGTGAGCATTTGTCTAGTTATCAAGCAGATGCCTTGTTTATCTCTATTTGCTTGTTAGGTTGGTTGTCGTGAGCATTTGTCCAGTTTTCAAGCAGATGCCTTGTTTATCTGTATTTTCTTGTTAGGTTGGTTGAAGTGAGCATTTGTCCAGTTTTCAAGCATATGCCATGTTTATCTGTATTTGCTTGTTTGGTTGGCCGAGTGAGACTCTGTCCAGTTTTCAATGGCTATATTTGGTTGTTATACTGATCATTTATGCCTTGTTTCTTTCAATCATTCACAATGTGATGTTCATTATGTGCAAGTCGGAGATGTGCAGCTCGATTTCATCAATACCACTTTGAACGGCTATATTTGGTTCCAGTTATGCCCGTGTAGTTAACACATGCCCTTTATTTCAGTTTTACACATTTATTGTCGATGTACAAAAGTAGGGGCTCTCATTTGTACCCCTTTACTTGTGCACGGGCAGTCAGAGCCGCGCCCACGGTGATACGTCTCCAAAGTATCTATAATTTTTGATTGCTCCATGCTACTCTATCTATTGTTTTGGACTATATTGGGCTTTATTTTCCACTTTTATACTATTTTTGGAACTAACCTATTAACCGGAGGCCCAACCCAGAATTGCTGTTTTTTTGCCTATTTCAGTGTTTTGAAGAAACGGAATATCAAACGGAGTCCAAACGGAATGAAACCTTCAGGAACGTGATTTTCTCACCGAACGTGATCCAGGAGACTTGAACCCTGCTCCAAGGAACAAAAGAGGTGGTCACGAGGGTGGGGGGCGCGCCCCCCTCCTAGGGCGCTCCCCCTGCCTTGTGGGGCCCCTGTTGCTCCACCGACGTACTCCTTCCTCCTATATATACCCACGCACTTCAAACGATCGTAATAGGAGCCAAAACCTAATTCCACCACCGCAACCTTCTCAGACGACGAGATCCCATCTTGGGGCTTGTTAGGAGCTCACGAGGGGGCATCCACCACGGAGGGCTTCTACATCAACACCATAGCCCTCCGATGAAGTGTGAGTAGTTTACTTCAGACCTTCGGGTCCATAGCTAGTAGCTAGATGGCTTCTTCTCTCTTTTTGGATCTCAATACAATGTTCTCCCCCTCTCTTGTGGAGATCTATTCGATGTAATCTTCTTTTTGCGGTGTGTTTGTTGAGACCGATGAATTGTGGGTTTATGATCCAGCTTATCTATGAATAATATTTGAATCTTCTCTGAATTCTTTTATGTATGATTGAGTTATCTTTGCAAGTCTCTTCAAATTATCCGTTTGGTTTGGCCAACTAGATTGGTAATTGTTGCAATGGGAGAAGTGTTTAGCTTTGGGTTCAATCTTTATGTGTCCTTTCCCAAAGGATGTAGGGGCGCAAGGCACGTATTGTATTGTTGCCATCGAGGATAACAAGATGGGTTTTTGTCATATTGTATGAATTTATCCCTCTACATCATGTCATCTTGCTTAAGGCGTTACTCTGTTTTTAACTTAATACTCTAGATGCATGCTGGATAGCGGTCGATGAGTGGAGTAATAGTAGTAGATGCAGAATCGTTTCGATCTACTTTGTCTTGGACGTGATGCCTATATACATGATCATACCTAGATATACTCATAATTATGCTCAATTCTATCAATTGCTCAACAGTAATTTGTTCACCCACCGTAGAATATCTATGCTCTTGAGAGAAGCCACTAGTGAAACCTATGCCCCCCGGGTCTATTCTCATCATATCAATCTCCATTACTTTATTACTTGCTTTGTTTTTGCTTTGCCTTTTGCTTTTCACTTTGCATCTATATACCAAAAAATACCAAAAATATTATTTATCATCTCTATTAGATCTCACTCTCATAAGTGACCGTGAAGGGATTGAAAACCCCTAATCGCGTTGGTTGCGAGGAGCTATCGTTTTGTGTAGGTACGAGGGACTTGTGCGTGGTCTCCTACTGGATTGATACATTGGTTCTCAAAAACTGAGGGAAATACTTACGCTACTTTGCTGCATCATCCTCTCCTCTTCGGGGAAATCCAACGCAATGCTCAAGAGGTAGCACATGGCCGCACTTAGCAGGGCAGAGGAGGGAAGACAAAGCCACAAGATGACCAAGGCAACACCAAGACCAGAGACACAAGAAGAAAGAGGGCGAGGTAGACTCCCCCGGCAAGACCCTTGCCAGGGCAGCCTCCACAGCCTCGGCAAGAGCCTTGTTGGGGCAACTTGCCAAACGCCAGCAGAGCGCGCCACCCTTGAGCCCAAGGGTTCCAATGCCATCAACCACATTGGAATCAAGGCTCGGGAGGCACCTCCGTGGTGGCATGCAGATCTTCGTGAAGATCATGAACACACAAGATCAGATGAGGACCAGAAGACGATGATCCTCAGCAAGATCCTTGCCAAGGAAACCCCCGAGACCTCCGGCAAGATCCTTGCCGGGGACAACCATGGTGCCATGGCAAGACCCTTGCCAGGACCCCGACAAGACCCTTGCCGAGGGCATCAGTGGGGCCGCGGCCAGGCCCGCACCTGCCAAGACTCCACCACCATTCCCATGCAGCTGCCAGCCCAGCCAGCTAGGCGAGCACCTGCGTGGCGATGTGCGGCCTCTAGACCAGCTCAACAAGCATCTGTGTGGTGGCATGCAGATCTTCGTGAAGACACTGCCACTGCACCAGCTCAGCAGCCTGCCAGCCTACATGGTCCCGCACGCCTCGTTGGCCAGGACGCGTGTCGAAGCAAGGCCGGCGACGAACGGGACGGGCATTGTTATCGTCCTCGATAAAGCAAGGGGGCACCTAAGGGGTGCATTTAATCCATTTTGTCCCGTAATGGCAGGCGATAAGCTCAGTTACTGTACACTGTCCACCTCCTGTGTGCCACTGTGGCATCCCATTTTTCCTATAAAAGGAGGCCTGAGGCATACTAGAGAGGGATTCGGCTCTTTTGGACTATGCACACATCGTAGCTAGTTCAAGAACACAAGAACACTCAAATATACACCAAAGCAGGACTAGGGTGTTACGCATCCTCGCGGACCGAACCTCAATAAACGATCTTTGTGCTGGCTCCTAGACCCGCTCTTTCCACAACCTCGCGCCTGCCGACTGTAGTAGGGATTCCAGTGATCCCATAGGTGCCATTTCCACCGACATCTTTGGCGCACCTGGTAGGGGGCGCAATTGTGAAAATCCGGTCAAGCAGCTAGTCTAGCAGTTCTTCGTCGCCATGGCTCCCAAGAGGAAGACGACGACGGTGATCGGTTCATCCGGAGCTGGACTGCCCGTACTAGTGCGGGCAAGTAGCGGGCCGGTCGCGGATAGAATCCGGGGCGCGGCCCGCGAACACCCACATCGCTCTGGCAGTCAAAAGTCTGGCGAGCGGCATCGTTCGTGCGCAAGACGACGGGCCGCACGCTGCCAAATCCAAAGATAGAGCTAGGCCCCCCGCAAGAGGCGCGGGTCCCTCCAAGGGCGTCGCCGTGCGTCCTACCGGCGGCGCGGCGACCTCCAAGACACCTACACTGGCACCCACGACGCGCTCTTCCCAAGTTGTGCGCGATGAGCAGCATCACCACGCTAGTGACCCTGGGCGCCGCTATGGGAAGAGTCCTGCGCATCTTTCAAAGGACGAAGGAGGCCAGCATCCACGTCGAGGTGCTGGCAAAAATGGCGTACAATCGCAAGGCCGTGATAGAGCTCCTTCTAACGTGGTTAGAAGTCGGAGCGTGTCATGGTCCACGCAGCTTTCGCTGCCACCCATGCCAGCAGAAGCTTTGGCGTGCGCGCATCTGCTCCTCGACTTTCCTCCTACTGCGGAGAAGCTCGACGAGTGGAGAGCCACCGTCCGTAGCCTCGTCGGCATCGCCAATAAAGATGAGCCGTGACCAGCAGGGCCCGTAGGCCGACGCTCCGTCGAGCCACCGCATGCCAGTGGTGGCAGGGCCGAAGGTGATGCAGCCATGATGCACTCTCCTACCCCACGCCAGTTACCACGAGTGTCGATCCATCATGATGACTCTTGTGATAACATTTCCATAGCTTTGTCCGATCCATGGACCCACCGTGATCAGCGCCAAGTTCTTCGGGAGCGATCCCTTGAAGACGCTCGAACCACCATCGAACGCGGCGTGATGCGCGCCGCCAGTCAAATAGGCGGGCAGGGCCACTATGGACCACCCAGTACCAGGAGGCTACGGTGGCCTACCCTACAAGGTGGGTTGCCCAACCTTTATCCGTGAGCTGCGGCAGTTCCACTGGCCCTCCCACCGCACGTTCAAGCCCGACGTTGGCGAGAAGTATAACGGCAAGACTCACCCATCAGAGTTCCTCAGCATCTACACCATCGGGATGCACGCTGCTGGAGCCCGCGACGACAAGGTGCTTGCCAATTACTTCCCGTTGGCACTTAAGCCCAATGTCATGTCATGGTTGATGCACTTGCACCAGCGGATTCCATTGGTCGGATTAGTGCCATGAGTTTGTTGGCACCTTCACTGGGGGCCATCAAGCTCATGGCCAGGCAAGCGATTTGCATATCATCCCCCAGAAGGAAGGTGAAAACCTGCGCAAGTACATACAGAGGTTCAGCCGGGTGCAGTACAACATCCCAGACGTTCACCCCGCCGCCGTGATCAGCGCATTCCATCAGAATGTGCGCACCTGCAAGATGCATGAAGATCTGGCGATGAACAAGGTCAAAGATGTGGCCGAACTTTATGTTCTGGCCGATAGGTGCGCTCGTGCTAAAGAGGGGAGGAAGTACCCCGGTGAGGACACTGGTGCGGAAACCAAATCAACATACGACAACACTGCCACCCCGACGAAGAAGGGCCGGCGCCGTAACAGAAAGCGCAAGGGCAAGGCTGTGCTTGCCGTCGAGGGATCTGACGACATCGGCGCTGCCAAGAAGGCCAAGGCAAGCGACCCCGACAAGGAAGTTGCTGGGTGAGCCGCTTGCCAGGCCTTGGCGGCCATCGACAAGCCAGGAAGCTCCGACAAGCAGTATTGCAAGATCCACCGCACCAAGGGCCACGACCTCCAGAACTGCCAACAAGTTGAGCTACTTGCTGAGAAGCAAAAAGCTGAGTATGAGAGGTGGGACAAGGAGAAGGGTCAGGACGGTGCCGAAGGATCCGACAAGAAGCATGGCGGCCAAGGAGGCTGCCGCAGCAAGGATAACCAGCAAGAGAGGCTCACCCGGGGCCGCGACAAGAAGCAGGAAGACGATGATCATGACAAGGATGACGAGTCCGGCGACCACGAGTTTCAGAAAGCTATAGAGGCCATGTGCGTCGATGGTGGCGCCTCGCTGCACACCTCTCACTGCCATCTCAAGCAGTGGGCGCGTGAGATCACAGCAGTGGAGCCACCATTCGACGCACAGAAGCCACTGAAGTGGTCCAGCACGCCTATCATCTTTGACACCAAGGAACACCCTGATCGCACGATTGCGGTCGGGTGTTTGCTGTTGTTGGTTTCACCAACGATACGCAACCTCAAGGTGACGAAGATGCTAGTTGACGACGGGCCGGTCTGAACTTGATCTCTCCTGTTGTGATCAAAAGGCTGCAGATTCCTGATGGAGACCTCGAAGAGACGGGCACATTTCAAGGGTTCAACCCAGGAAGGATTCAATCGAAGGGCAAGGTCACGCTGCCCGTGACGTTTGGAGGCGAGTTGAACTCCTGACGAAGAGGATTGTCTTTGATGTAGCCGAGATCCCCTTGCCCTACAACTGGATACTCGGCCAGGCACTAGCCAAGTTCATGGCGGCGTCACACCGCCTATAACACGCTGAAGATGTCTGGGCCGATGACCATTATCACCGTCCCCTCCGACAAGAAGGATGCGCTGATCTGTGCTGACCAACTCTACTGAGAAGCGGTTGCGGTGACTGCTGCCAAGGCACTTGCTCCTGCCGTCGAAGCCCCTGGGGAGAAGAAGACTGGCAAGACCTCTCGAACCCACTCCGGCAAGCGCAGCTCTTCGGAGTGATGTGATCCCTTCGAGGACGTGCTAGAGAGCTCCACTGGCAAGAGCAAGAAATCCAAAGTTGCATCATTAGAGACCAAGAAGGTGTCCGTCAAGGAGGATGGCACGGGAGGGGCTTTCATCATAAGCTCCACCTTCGATAGCAAATAGGAAGGCGAGCTCGTCACTTTCCTGTGGGCGAATGTCGATGTGTTTGCATGACAAGCATCCGACACCCCCGGCGTTCCCGGGGAGGTGATTGAGCACCATCTTGCTGTCTGTCCTCATGCGCGACCCATCAAGCAGAAGGTTAGGAAGCAAGCTTTGGAAAGGCAGGAGTTCATCACAAAAGAGATCAGAAAGCTATAAGCGGCAGGCTTGGTGAGAGGAGTACTCCATCCGACGTGGTTGGCAAATCCGGAGGTGGTGCGCAAGGCAAATTAGAAGTGGAGGTTGTGTATTGATTACACAGATATCAATAAGGCCTGTCCGAAAGACCCTTTCCTGTTGCCGCGCATCGACTAGATTGTTGACTCCATGGCCAGGTGTGACTTGTTATCATATCTCGACGCCTACTCAGGATACCATCAGATTTTCATGACGAGAGAAGATGAAGAGAAGACAACATTCATCACCCCGTGTGGTACGTATTGCTTTTTGCGGATGCCTTTCGGGTTGAAGAGTGCTGGCTCAATGTTTGCAAGAGTAGTCCAAATTGGTTTTGAGCCCCAGCTACATAGAAATATGGAAGCTTATATAGATGACATAGTGGTCAAAACCAAGGACAAGGCAACACTTGTGCAAGATTTGAAAGAGATGTTTGCAAATTTGCGCAAGAGCAACCTCAAGCTGAACCTTGAGAAGTGTGTCTTCGGCGTTCCGTCCGGCAAACTTCTCGGGTTGTTTGTGTCACAGCATGGGATCGAGGCGAATCCTGACAAGATCAAGGCCATCGAGCAGATTGAGGTGCCTAGGCGGATCAAGGATGTGCGTCGGCTCACTGGTTGCATTGCCGCGATGAGCAGATTCATCTCCAAGTCTGCTGAGCGTGCCCTTCCCTTTTTCAAAATCTTGAAAAAGGCGGGCCCGATGGAGTGGACCCTAGAGGCCGAAGCAGCGCTGTAGGACTTGAAGAAATACCTCTCCTCCATGCCGATACTGGTTGCGCCTAGACCACAAGAGCCGCTGTTGCTGTATCTAGCGGCAACGAATCAAGTGGTCAGCGCCACGCTAGTGGCGCAGAGGGAGGTTGACAAAGGGGTACTGGCAACAGCAGGACTGGTGGATGGTGAGCCAGAGCTCCCCCCAGCATGGCCTAGTACCAGCAAGGCGAGGCCCTCGGCAGGGTCTGACACCGGCTGGACAGGGCCTGTGCAACTGAATGAAGTGGTGCAGAAGAAGATGATGCAGCACCCGGTTTACTTTGTCAGCTCCCTCCTACAGGGGGCTAGGCCAAGGTACTCCGGTGTGCAGAAATTGCTCTTTGACCTCCTTATGGCCTTGAGGAAGCTGTGTCCTTGCTTCCAAGCGCACGAGATCACCGTTGTCACCCGCCTCCCATTGCAACGGATACTGCATAATCTGGACGCAACCGGGAGGACTGTGGAATGGGCCTTGGAGCTATCGAGCTTTGGTTTTAAGTTCGAAAGCACTTCGATGATCCAGAGCAGAGTTTTGGCAGAGTGGACCTCGATGCCCGATGAAGAGATCCAGGAGACCACACTTCCCGGCAAGGAAAAAAGTCGCAACTGGATAATGTACTTTGACGGGGCTTTCTCGCTGCAAGGCGCCGATGCTGGTGTGCTGCTCGTCGCACCCACCGGAGAGCACCTCAAGTATGTAAGCCAGATGCACTTTTCTAGGGAGATGTCGATGAACAACACTGCTGAATACGAGGGATTGCTTGCCGGTCTCAGGATCGTGGCAGACCTCGGGATCAAGAAGCTCATCGTCAAGCGTGATTCACAACTTGTCATCAAGCAAGTCAACAAGGATTATCAAAGCCCGTTGATGGAGGCCTACGTGGATGAGGTGAGGAAGCTGGAGGAGCGTTTTGACGGTATACAGGCGGAGTATGTTCCCGGAGTGGAGAACGACATCGCCGACTACCTGTCGAAGCGCGCTGCCCTCAAACTACCTGTGGAACTAGGTACTTTTGTGCTTCTGTTAACTCAACCATCCGTTGAACCATCGACAAAGCAGAACAAGCGGAGGAAATCAGGCCCGACAAGTACTTTCCCACCAAGCTCCCAGGAGCCGCTGGTGAAGATGCTGCCGCGGACACTGAGCCTGCCGTGGGGCAATCGACTCCGACAGGGCGTCAAGGCCTGGTCGTAGAGACAGCTGCTCCCATGGCAGAGGAAATGCCTTTAGTCCTTGCCATCGAGCCCCAGGCTCCAGCATGGGCACAACATACCGTTCGATTCCTCCAAACAGGGGAGCTTCCTGAGGAGCAGGAAGAAGTGGAGAAGGTAGCCCGTCGGTCTACCATGTACTAGTTCGTTGACAACGTTCTGTATAGAAAAAGACCAACAACGTGAAATTGAAGTGCATTCCCCGGGAGGAAGGACTGGAGCTGTTGGCAGAGATACACGAAGGCATATATGGCTCCCACATAGGGTCGAGGGTCCTTGCCGCCAAGGCCTTCCTGCAAGGTTTCTTCTGGCCCACTGCCCTCCAGGATGCAACGACACTAGTAACCAAGTGTGAAGCGTGTCAGTTCCATTCAAAGAAGCTTCATCAGCCAGCTCAAGCCCTTCAAACAATCCCTCTCTCCTGGCAATTGTCTGTCTGGGGGCTCGACATACTAGGCCCTTTCCCCCGCGCTGTCGGGGGCATTGAGTACTTGTACATTGCAATCAACAAGTTCACAAAGTGGCCGGAGGTGGAAGCAGTGAGGAAGGTAACAACGCAGTCAGCCGTCAAATTCTTCAAGGGGCTAGTCTGCCGTTTTGGTGTGCCAAGCAGAGTCATCACCGACAACGACATGCAATTCACAAGCCACACCTTCATGCAATACATCGAAGACCTCGGCAGCAAGGTCGGTTTCACTTCCGTGCCACCCACGGAGCAACGGCCAGGCGGAGAGGGCAAATGCTAAAGTATTGCGAGGCCTAAGGACAAAGACTTTTGACAGGCTGCACAAGAGCGGAAGGCGCTGGATTGATGAGTTGCCAGTAGTTCTTTGGTCGATCAGAACGATGCCAAATCGAGTACCGGCCAGACACCTTTGCCCTGGTATACGGGGTAGAGGCAGTTCTCCCCATGGAACACACATATGGGTCACCTCGGGTGCTCGCTTATGACAAGCTTGAGCAAGAGCAATTGCGGCAAGATGACGCAAAGCTCCTTGAGGAAGATCGTCTTCGAGCGGCTGTGAGAGCAGCGCGCTACTAGCAAGCCTTGCGTCGCTACCATAGCCGCAAGGTTCATTCCCGAAGCCTTGAGGAAGCCGACCTTGTTCTTCGACGCGTTCAATTGCCCAAGAATTCCAACAAGTTGACGCCGAAGTGGGAAGGCCCTTATCGGGTAATACGAGTCATTACGCCCGGTGCAGTCCGCCTGGAGACCGAAGATGCCATTCCAGTGAGCAATTCCTGGAACATTGAGCATCTTCGCAAGTTTTACCCATAAGGCGCGGTTGCCGGTCCCCCCGGCGGACCACCTTTTTGTACAAGCCTTGCCGGCAAGGCATGTAACCCTCTGTACAAAGCCAGGTGCAGACCCTGAACATAAATAAATGAAGCGCTGGCGCCCTAAGTTATAGCATGCATGCTAGGTTGAGTCTCTTCCTCAGTTAGGGTTGATAGTGCTTAGCGGCGACTGACCCCTAGCATAGAGGTCGGGTGTGCGTCTCTCTGTTCCTTTCCGTCCTCTTTGGTTTGCAGGGTACATGGACATTTCTGCTGAGCTATTTGGAAGAAAGAGAACGAGTCGGCGCTCCGGTCCCGGCAAGCCAAGGTTGCCGGGGGCTGAAGACACAAGGGTCCAACCACGGCAAGCCAAGGTTGCCGGGGGGCTGCAGATTCAAATAAGTCCTTTATCCCCTGTTATGCGTTTCCGTATGGAATTGGGACGTATGAAACCTCGTTTTATTCCTAGGCTACCGTGCTCCCCTTTTCCTGTACCCAAGAACTATTTCTTGGGTCGGAATTTGGTTGTAGCCGCGGTGGCAAGGAAGCAAGCGTAGGGCCTAACCCTACTTCGCCCCTGCCTCCGCCAAGAGCGTGAGTATGGTCGAATGGAGTAAGGGGACGGCGAGGCCTGTTGTCGGGCGACAATGTTTATCTTAAAAATAACAAGGATTCATTCCTTTGTATGAGCTTCGCTCACGCACAAAGACCCGACAAGCACCCTTTTTTTCATTAATATGTCCCATACAGGTACAGTTCGCACGGGATGTAAACATGAGCAAGGGGATTACAAGTTTTAATTTTAACCAAGGCCTGTAGGCTTACAAACTAAAAAGCGATAAGATGCCCATAATCCCTTTCTTGTCCCTCTCCCTAGGAAATGGAACAAGATGGAAGAGGGCAAAAGCAGTGCCTAGGCGAGGTACGAGCAGTAGAAGACGCCAAGAGAATATATTGGCGGCCGCCCAGAAGAGGGTTGGTGATGATGGTGCCGGGAGAAGGGCCGAAAGATGAGGCAGCGGGCCGCCAATACACTATGAAGGTGTCGGTGCCATCGTACTCCGACTTGACGGCCCGCCACCCGCCTTCTCCGGCCTTCCCACGCCAGCCGCCCAAGGAGGCGACCCCGAGAAGTTCAAGGAGCTGGCCCCACCCATGGCAAATTGCTCTGCCAGGAGGCAGGGCAGGTGCAGATGCTGCTACTGTCGGCGTCGCCCAGGGACGGTGTGTCCGATGCCTAATCGGACCCGTCATCCTCCCGCTTGACGTGATGAATTTTAACGAGCTTCTATACTAACTGTTTTTAACCCCTTTCCATGACGGTATTTTAAACCATCGCCGGGCGAGTGTGGGGGAGAGGGGGTCCATCCCACATGAGCCAGAAACCATTGGGGATAGGGAGCCATGATGCATATGTTTTGTATAACTAAGCGTATGCAATGCCGACATCTATCACAAACGCGAGGTCTTCGGACAACTGTTTTTGATATCTCGAATATCCCAAGCGTCAAGCGGGAGGATGACGGGTAAGTATAGAATCTCCAAGGGTAAGGTACTTGGCCTTGGTAAGGTGGCCATATCCAATGATAGCTCCATTAAAAATGTCATGGCTGTTGAATCTCTTGGTTATAATCTTATTTTCATATCTAGACTAGCCAACTTTGGTTTCAATGTTCTGTTTACCGAAGTAGATTGCCAAGTATTCCATCGAGATAATCATAATATGGTCTTTACCGACATTCGAGAGGTGGTCTATATATTATTGATTTCACTAAAAGAGCCCAACCTTGTACATGTCTTATCGCGAAATCTTCTAAAGGTTGGTTATGGCACATAAGGCTAGCACATGTTTGTCGGGGAATGTTGCATGGAAAACAAAAACAATTATATGCACACGCAAGATCTATCCATGGAGATGCATAGCTACAAGAGGGGGAGAGCATCTTCATACCCTTGAAGATCGCTAAGCGGAAGCGTTTATCAACGCAGTTGATGTAGTCGTACACCTTCATGGTCTGTCCCAATCAAGTACTGAACGTACGGCACCTTCACGTTTAGCACACGACCAACTCGATGACATCCTTGCCTTCTCGATCTAGCAACATGGGCGAAGTAGTAGATGAGTTCCGGCAGCACGACGACATGGTGACGATGGTGGTGAAGAACAATCTCCACAGGGCTTCGCCAAGCACAACAGAAACTATGACGGAGGATAAACTAGAGGGGCGGGGTTCTCTGCACACAACTTGGTGAATCTTGATGTGTTCCAGGTGCTAGCCCCGCCCCTCTATTTATATGTTGAGCCTTGGGGTCGTTTCTTGGCGAAAGAGCCTCCTCAAAGTCGGTTTCACGCACAAGGCAAGAGTCCTGCTCAGACTCGAGGACCAAACGCCATGGTTCCCGGCGTTTACATAGATGCCACAAACTCCGATGTTTGGCCCAGGGGGTAGATGCCAGGAACCTTGGTGTATAGCCCCAGCCCTCCGAAAAAACCCTTTGTGTACTGTCTTAAGACCTCATGGGCCTTACCCCTTGGCCCAACCATATCATCATATATATCAATCTTTACCTCTAGACCATTCCGGAGCTCCTCGTCATGTCCGTGATCACATCCAGGACTCCGAACAACATTTGGTCACCAACATACATAACTCATATAATACTAAATCGTCAAGGAACGTTAAGCGTGTGGACCCTATGGGTTCGAGAATGATGTAGACATGACCGAGACACTTCTCGGGTCAATAACCAATAGCAGGACCTGGATTCCCATATTGGTTCCTACGTATTCCACAAAGATCTTTATCCGTCCAACCTTTATGACAACATATGTAGTTCCCTTTTTTGGTTGGTATGTTACTTGCCAGAGATTCGATCATTGGTATCTCCATACCTAGTTCAATCTCGTTATCGGCAAGTCTCTTTACTTGTTCCGTAATACATCATCCCATAACTAACTCCTTAGTCACTTTGCTTGCAAGCTTCTTGTGATGTTGTATTACCAAGAGGGCCCAATGATACCTCTTCGTCACACGGAGTGACAAATTCCAGTCTCAATCCATGCCAACCCAACAGACACCTTCGGAGATACCTGTAGAGCATCTTTGTGATCACCCAGATACATTGTGATGTTTGATAGCACACACGGTATTCCTCCGGAGTCCGGGAGTTGCATGGTCAAAGAAGCATGTATTTGACATTAAGAAAGCAGTAGCAATAAACTGAACGATCATATGCTATGCTAACGGTTTGGTATAGTCTGTCACATCATTCTCCTAATGATGTGATCCCGTTATCAATTGAAAACTCATGCCTATGGTTAGGAAACTGCTACTTCTTGAGCTTGCGTTGGTTTTTCCCTTGAAGAGGAAAGTGTGATGCAGCAAAGTAGAGATAAGTACTTCCCTCAGTTAGAGAACCAAGGTATCAATCCAGTAGGAGGTACAAGCAAGTCTCCAATCTATGCACCTACACAAACAATCAAACACTTGCACACAACGCGATAAAGGGGTTGTCAATCCCTTCACGGTCAATTGCAATGGTGAGATCTGAAAGAGGTAGATATAAAAGATTACTAAAACTTAAAACAAAATAAAAGTAAATAGATTGCAGCAAGGTATTTTTGGTTTATAGATATGAAAATATATGATGGAAAATAGACCCGGGGGCCATAGGTTTCGCTAGAGGCTTCTCTCTTGAAGGAAAACAGTATGGTGGGTGAACAAATTACTGTTGAGCAATTGATAGAAAAGTGCAAAGTTATGATGATATCCAAGGCAATGATTATGAATATAGGCATCATGTCGATGTCAAGTAGACCGACTCCTGCCTGCATCTACTACTATTACTCCACACATCGACCGACTCCTGCCTGCATCTAGAGTATTAAGTTCATAAGAACATAGTAACGCATTAAGTAAGATAACATGATGCAGCGGGATAAACTCAGGCAATATGATAAAAAAACCATCTTGTTATCCTTGATGGAAATAATGCAGTACGTGTCTTGCTACCCCTACTTTGTCACTAGGCGAAATCACGCGAGATTGAACCCAAAAATGAGCACCTCTCCCATTGCAAGAAAAACCAATCTTGTTGGCCAAACCAAACCGATAATTCGAAGAGAAATACAAAGATATCCATGCATATAAGAATTCAGACAAGATTCAAATAATATTCATAGATAAGCTGATCATAAATCCACAACTCATCGGATCTCGACAAACACACCGCAAAAGAAGATTACATCGGATAGATCTCCAAGAACAACAAGGAGAACATTGTATTGAAGATCAAAAAGAGAGAAGAAGCCATCTAGCTACTAGCTATGGACCTGTAGGTTTGAAATAAATTACTCCCGCTTCATCGGAAGTGCAATAGAGTTGATGTAGATGCCCTCCATGATCGATTCCCCCTCCAGCAGATTGCCGGAAATGGCACCGAGATGGGATCTCACGGGAACAGAGGCTTGCGGCGGCGGAAAAGTATTTTCGTGGATGCCTCTAATGGTTATGGAATATTTGAGGATTTATAGAGCCGAGAGGGAGGTCGGTGGACTTTCGAGGGGGCCACAAGCCAGGGGGCCCCACCCCCTAGGGTACGCCCTGGCTGCTTGTCGCCTCCTCGGGACTCTTCTTACTTGGACTCCAAGTTATGTGGATGTCTTTTGGTCCAAGAAAAATCATCGCGAAAGTTTTATTCCGTTTGGACTCCATTCGATATTCCTTTTCTGCGAAACTCAAAAATAAGGAAAAAACAGAAACTTGCACTGGGCTCTAGGTTAATTGGTTAGTCCCAAAAATAATGTAAAATAGCATATTAATGCATATAAAACATCCAAAATAGATAATATAATAGCATGGAACAATAAAAAAGTATAGATACATTGGAGACGTATCAGGCATCCCCAAGCTTAATTCATGCTCGTCCTCGAGTAGGTAAATGATAGAAACATAATTTTTGATGTGGAATGCTATCTAACATATTTATCCATGTAATTTTATTTATTATGGCACGAATATTCAGATCCATAAGATTCAAAACAAAAGTTTAATATTGACATAAAAACAATAATACTTCAAGCATACTAACAAAGCAATCATGTCTTCTCAAAATAACACGGCCAAAGAAAGTTATCCCTAGAAAATCATATAGTCTAGCTATGCTCCATATTCATCACATAAAGTATTAAATCATGCACAAACCCGATGACAAGCCAAGCAATTGTTTCATACTTTTGACGTTCTTAAACTTTTCAACTTTCACGCAATACATGAGCGTGAGCCATGGATATAACACTATATGTGGAATAGAATATGGTGGTTGTGGAGAAGACACAAAGAAGGAGATAGTCTCACATCAACTAGGCGTATGAACGAGCTATGGAGATGCCCATCAATAGATATCAATGTGAGTGAGTAGGAATTTCCATGCAACGGATGCAGTAGAGCTATAAGTGTACGAAACCTCAAAAGAAACTAAGTGGGTGTGCATCCAACTCGCTTGCTCACGAAGACCCAGGGAAATTTGAGGAAGCCCATCATTGTATTATACAAGCCAAGTTCTATAATTAAAAATTCCCACTATTATATGAAGGTGACAATATAGGATTCTCTCTATCATGAAGATCATGGTGCTATTTTGAAGCACAAGTGTGGAAAAAGGATAGTAACATTGTCCCTTCTCTCTTTTCTCTCATTTTTTCTTATTTTTTCTTTTTGGTGGGCTTCTTTGGCCTCTTTTTTTATTTGGTCTTCTTTGGCCTCATTTATTTTCCATAAAGAACGGAGACTCATCCCAACTTTGTGAGGGAATCATAGATTCCATGCTCCTTTCCTCACATGGGACAATGCTCTAATAATGATGATCATCACACTTTTATTTACTTACAACTTAAAAATTACAACTCAAAACTTAGAACAAAAATATGACGGAACGATGGAAGCTGCATGGAAATATATCTTGGAATGGCTATGGAAATGCCATAATAGGTAGGTATGGTGGCTGTTTTGAGGTAGGTATATGGTGGGTGTAATGCACCGGCAAAAATTGCACGGTACAAGAAAGGCTAGCAATGGTGGAAGGATGAGAGTGCGTATAATCCATGGACTCAACATTAGTCATAAAGAACTCACATACTTATTGCAAAAGTCTAGAAGCTATCGAAACAAAGTACTTCACGCATGCTCCTAGGGGGGTAGATTGGTAGGAAAAGACTATCGCTCGTCCCCGACCACCACTCATAAGGAAGACAATCAATAAATAAATCATGCTCGACTTCATCACATAACGGTTCACCATAGGTGCATGCTACGGGAATCACAAAACACAAGTATTTCGACCAATCCACAATTACTTACTAGCATGACTCTAATATGACCATCTTTATATCTCAAAACAATCATAAGGAATCAAACTTTTCATAGTATTCAATGCACTTTATATGAAAGTTTTTATGATATCCCTCTTGGATGCCCATCATATTAGGACTAAATTTATAACCAAAGAAAATTAACATGCTTTTTTAGAGACTCTCAGAATAATATAAGTGAAGCAAGAGAGTTCAACAATATCTATAAAATAAAACTACCGCCGTTCTCTAAAATGATATAGGTGAAGCACTAGAGCATATTGCCTAGCTCAAAAGATATAAGTGAAGCACATAGAGTGTTCTAATAAATTCACGATTTAAGCGTGCTCCTCTCAAAAGGTGTGTACAGCAAGGATGATCGTGGCAAACTAAAAAGCAAAGACTCATATCATACAAGACGCTCCAAGCAAAACACATATCATGTGGTGAATAAAAATATGGTCTCAAGTAAATTTACCGATAGATTAAAGACGAAAGAGGGGATGCCTTCCGGGGCATCCCCAAGCTTAGGATCTTGGTTGTCCTTGAATATTACCTTGGGGTGCCTTGGGCATCCCCAAGCTTAGGCTCTTAACACTCCTTATTCATCAAATCTTTACCCAAAACTTGAAAACTTCACAACACAAAACTCAACAGAAAACTCATGAGATCCGTTAGTATAAGAAAATAAATAACCACTTTTTGGTACTATTGTGAACTCATTATTTATTTATATTGGTGTAATATCTAATGTATTCCAACATCTCCATTGGTCTTACCCCCCGATACTACCCATAGATTCATTAAAATAAGCAAACAACACATAGAAAACAGAACTTGTCAAAAACAGAACAGTCTGTAGCAATCTGGAAACTTCGAATACTTCTGTAACTCCAAAAATTCTTAAAAATTAGGACAACCTGGAAATCTGTGTATAAATCTGGTGTAAAAATTTCAGAGCAAAAGCACGCTTAAGCTTGTGAGGATGTCCCTATTCGCCTCTCCGCAAGACAGGCAAGACATTGCCCCGAGCCGTTCAAGCCACCACCGCCTCCACCGCCACATCCGCCCTCCACCGAGCAAATTATGCGTATGTTTGAAGAAAGAAGGAACAATGATCTGTTTGAGCTATTGAGAAGTGTGCAACCTATGGTTGGACAGAATGGAAATTATAATGGTCATTACTCCAAGCTGTCAGATTTTTAGAGGACCAAGCCTCCCAGTTTCAGTCAAGTTATCGATCCTTTGTAAGCCGATGATTGGTTTAACGACTATTGAGAAGAAGCTGGAAATTGCTCGCACTGAAGAAGGAGACAAGGTTCCATTTGCCACACATTATCTCGAAGGAGCTGCCGCTATATGGTGGGATAGTGCTAAGGCTATGTGGCTCGCGGACGAAGATATTACTTGGACCAAATTCAAGGATCATTTCCGCAAGTACCATATTCCAGCCGGAATTATGAAAATCAGGAAGTGCGAATTCCTCGCTCTCACTCAAGGGAGCCTGTCAGTAAGTGAGTACCTGCACAAGTTCAATCATTTGGCCCGCTATTCTCTTTATGATGTGGCCACAGAAGAAAGGAAGGTCGACAGATTTCTTGGAGGATTGAACCAATACCTCAGATGTACTCTCAGTATGTTTGATTTCCCAGATTTCCAAACTCTGGTGAACAAGGCCCTCATCATAGAAAGGGAGCACAAGCTCATGCACGACAATAGGCCCGCTAATAATGACCAGAAGCACAAATTCGAGCCTAAGAAGGATATGCAACCAGTGCAGAAGGCTCGTACTTGTCAACAGATTCAGGTTGAGTACAAACCCAATTGGTAGCAGAATGTCAACAAGACCACCACTCAAGTCAAGAATGTCGTGACCAGTCCAGTACGCGAAGAATGTCTGCGCAACAATTCCTACTTTAATTGTGGGCAAACCAGACATTAGGCCAGACAGTGCCACAAGAACAGCAAGAAAACCTCTACACTCCGTCCACAAGTCCACCACCTGGAGCCCTTTTCCATCCCGAGGACCGTCCAAAGACAAATCCATCACCTATTCGCCGACAAAGGCCAAGAGGACCCGAAAGTCGTCATTGGTATGTTTCGTATTAATAACATACCTGCAATAATTTTGTTTGACTCTGGGGCTTCCCACTCTTTCATTTCATAGAGTTTTGTTGCCCAAAACAAATTTCCTTGCTCAGTTTTGGGAAAAAGTATGATGGTACAATCCCCGGGATCTATGCTCTGAAGCATTCTGGTCTGCCGTAATTTGGAAATTGATATCAAGAGAGTCAGATTTCCAACATCCTTGATAGTCATTGAGTCTGCCAAATTGGATATTATATTGGGAATGAATTGGTTAACCCAATATCAAGTATGCATCAACTGTGCGACCAGAGAAGTCACCATAACAAGTCAAGAAGGTCAAACCACAAAATTCTATGCCCGCAGGAGCATACCCAAGAAGGAAATGGTTTTCACGGCTGTGGCTGAAGAATTGAATTTAATTCCTATGGTCAGTGAGTATCTTGATGCATTTCCTGAGGAATTACCAGGAATGCCGCTAGATAGGGAGCTTGAGTTTGCAATTGACTTGGTGCCTAGAACCGCACCGATATACAGGAAGTATTACCGGATGCCTTTGTCAGAATTAGTGGAATTAAAGAAACAACTTGATGAGATGCTGCAGAAAGGATACATCTGTCCAAGCTCTTCACCATGGGGATCACCCGCTATATTAGTGGATAAAAAGGATGGCAGTCTTCGGATGTGTGTGGATTACTGACAGCTGAATGATGTTACCATCAAGAACAAATATCCACTGCCAAGGATTGATGATTTTTTCGATCAACTCAGTGGAGCCAAAGTATTCTCCAAGATTAATTTGAGGACTAGATACCACCAACTCAAAATCAAGAAGTAAGATATTCCCAAGATCGCGTTCACTACTCGGTACGGTATCTATGAATATACCGTCATGTCCTTTGGTCTCACCAACGCCCCTGCCTTTTTCATCCATATGATGAATAAGGTATTTATGGATTTCTTGGATAAGTTTGTGGTGGTATTCATCGATGACATTCTCATCTCCTCAAAAAGTGAAGATGAGCAAAAGGATCACCTCTGAGCAGTTTTGCAAAGGCTCCATGAACATCAGCTCTATGCAAAGTTCAGCAAATGTGAGTTTTGGCTCAAGCAAGTTGGGTTTTTAGGGCATGTTCTTTCAGCAGAAGGAATAGCTGTGGATACAAGTAAGGTGAAAGATGTGCTTGATTGGGCCACACCCACGACAGTGTCAGAGATTCGGAGTTTCCTTGGGTTAGCCGTATATTACCACCGTTTTATCAAAGCATTCTCTAAGATTGCCAATTCAATGATAGAGCTCCTCAAGAAGGATAAGAAGTCTGAATGGACCAAGGACTGCGACAGGAACTTCAATGAGCTAAAAGCCAAACTGACATCAGCACCAGTATCGACTCTTCCCGACATCTACCGCAATTTTGATGTATACTACGATGCCTCCAGGAAAGGACTTGGATGTGAACTCATGCAAGATGGCAAGGTAGTGGCCTATGCACCCCGACAGCTACGGCCTCACGAAGGGAACTATCCAACTCATGATTTGGAATTGGCCGCTGTTGTGCATGCTTTAAAAATTTGGAGACACTATCTCATTGGAAAAAGGTTTCAGATATTTACCGACCACAAGAGTCTCAAATATATATTCACTCAAACAGATTTAAATCTTCGTCAACGAAGATGGCTTGAGTTGGTCAAGGATTACGACATCGGGATAAATTATCATCCGGGTAAAGCCAATGTGGTTGCCAATGCCCTCAGCCGCAAGCCTGCTAGTCTGAATGCTTTAATGGATTCCTTGCCTCCTGAACCTCGCGACGAGATTGCTCAACTCAATTTGGTGATAGTTGACACCGGTCTTGCCAGTATATTGGAAGTAGCTCCTACCCTCGAGGAGGAGATTCGCAGAGCCCAGGCAGATGACGTATTGCTGCAATCCCATGCCAAGCGTATGCGAGAAGGAAAGACTCAGGATTTCTCTAAGGATCAACAAGGTACGCTAAGGTTTCGAGGAAGGATTTGCGTACCCAAGCAAACAGATCTGAGAAAGAAGATATTGGAAGAGGCACATGAATCTTCATATTCAATTCACCCAGGTGGTACCAAAATGTACGAAGACCTTCGTCTATTTTTGTGGGATGGAATGAAGAAAGATATCGCATATTTTGTCGCTTGCTGTGATATATGCAACAAAGTGAAGGCGGAACACCAAAATCCCCCAGGACTCCTGCATGGATTTCATCACCGGTCTACCAATGGAAATGGGATGACGTCTGCATGGATTTCATCACCGGTCTACCAAGGACCCACCGAGGCAATGACGCAGTATGGGTCATAGTGGAGACATTAACGAAGGTAGCCCACTTCATTGCCATTCGGACCACCTACCGTGCCGATCAACTTGCACAGTTATATGTGGCCAGAATCGTCAGTTTGCATGGAGTGCCAAAGAAAATCACTTCAGACCAAGGGTTTCTCTTTACTTCAGCCTTTTGGTCATGTCTTCATCAAGCCTTGGGGACTGCCCTGAAATACAACACAACTTATCATCCCCAGACAGACAGACAGACTGAGCGAGTAAATCAAATACTCAAAGATATGCTTCGAGCATGTGCTTTGGCCCAGGGATCCAAGTGGAAGATTGTCTGCCTTATGCCGAATTTTCCTACAACAACAGTTCCCAGACCAGCTTGAAGATGTCACCTTATGAAGCTCTGTATGGCCGCAAGTGCTGCACTCTGCTAAACTAGTATCGGACTGAAGACAGCCGCATTTTTGGAACTTATTTGATGATGGAGGCTGAGAAACAAGTCAAGGAGATCCGAGACAGACTGCAGTTAGCCAAGTCACGGTAGAAGAGTTATTATGATGCAAAGCACCGTCAGATCAGCTTTGAACCTGGAGAACACGTGTATATCCGAGTCACCCCCATGAAAGGAGTCAAAAAATTTCAGACCCGAGGAAAATTGGCACCCAGGTATGTTGGTCCATTTCCAGTCATGACCAGAGTCGAAACACTTGCTTATCAGTTGGAGTTGCCACCGGAATTGTCAGGGGTACACAATGTGTTCCATGTCTCACAGTTAAGAAGGTGTATCTCGCCACCAGAGAAAAGGGCTGATATGGCAGAGATAGAACTGGCTAAAGATTTAACATATGAGGAGAGACCGATCAGAATATTGGATGAGGTAGAGAGAATCACTCACAACAAAGTGATAAGGTTTTGTAAGGTTTAGTGGGAGCATCACACCGAGGAAGAGGCAACCTGGGAAAGAGAGGAATTTTTAAGGACTTCCTACCCCGAACTATTTTCCCGAGCAACCGAATCTCGAGGATGAGATTCATCCGAAGTAGGGGAGGTTTGTGACAGCCTGGATTTTGCCTTCTCTCTTTTTCTGGACTTTATTTGCCCTTGCTTTGGATTTGAGTTTTTGGAATCAATTCAAATGGACTTAGCACTTGGGCATGCCCTTGACTTTCAGCCAAGTGACCCATCTACCTCTCATTCAACATTCTTTCTCTGAAAAATCCCAAAATGGCCCAAGGAATATTTTCATAAAAGAAAAATATTCAAATTCTTCTCTGGAACTCATTTCGGAAACTAGTGCTCCAAAGCAACCCACATTTTTATTGCTTCAAAAATCCTGAGATAATTCCTAAATTTCTTTGAACCTTGGACCACCTTCGTGAGCAAAAATATTGCATGACTTTTTGGAATATGTTTGCTACAGAAAATCATTTCGCTTCTGGCCTCAAAATGCACTTTGTACATCAAGTGTATTTTTCATTGATTCAATGGAGCTGGTTTTTCTTGAGCCTCATTACCCTCCTAAGAAAAGCTTAACTCCAGGAGATCAGCCCTAATCACCTTATAGAAGCCCTCCAAACTTGGCGACCAAGTTTCTGACCAGAAACTTGCCAACTAGCTCAAGTCTTATTTTGTTGGCTTGGCAGTGAGCCATCACCTTTCCTAGACCTAACACCACACGAACAACACCCCAGACATGGTTTGGCTGTGTGTGAGCGTCGTCTTGACCATGCCAGCATGGTGACCGCGTGAGAACATGGGCCCTGGCATGCGTTCGACACGCTCTGCGCTGCGCTAGTGCCACTGTTCCTCGCGTGCTCAATCCAGTGCTCACCGATGACTGCCGCGCCATGCGACCAGCCTCGACTCATCACCATTGACCCCTCCCTGGTGCTCGCCGACACCGGAGACGCCGCTGCGGGCACGAGCACGTCGCGGCCAAAAGCCACAATGTGCCCCGTGCCCCTGTCTTCTTCCTCCTCCGCTTCCTGTGCTCGTCCGCAAGCTGCAACAGCCCCCGCATGATCGCTGAGCACTTCCACCCCTTGATGGCGCCCTTCGTTGTTGGTCACTGGCTTCCAGAGAACTCCGGCGGAGCCACATACCCCTCCTCCTCCAGCTATAAATTGAGCCCCTCCCACCGCTCTGAGACCTCAAACCTCACTACCCAACCACCACGACCCCGTAGCGTAGCCGGAGCCCGGCCGGGCAGGCTTCTGGCCGCCGTCCCCGACCCGAGCTCCCTGGCGACCCTGCAGCCCCTCCACCATACTCCAGAGACCCTCGAGCTCAATCCACGCCTCAAGTGAATCGTTGGGGGTCGACTGGTGCCGTTTGGATGCATTGGAGCCCCCTGGAGCCACCCCTCTCCGTCATCTTCTTCCTCTCCAGCGAATCCCGACTGCAAGCGCCGCTCGCGAGCTTGATTGTGAGTAGCTACGGCCAATCCCCAGCAAGCCATGAGTTCAGGCAGGTGTGCTGTGACCTCCTCTCCATTTCTATCCCTCCAGAATCGGCCAAGGACCCCTCCTCGCCGGTGTGATCTCTGGCGAAGCGCCGCCGTGCTCTGTTTTCTTTGCCCCTCCTCTCTCTCCTAACTAGTGGGGCCCACTATCAGCCTCTCCACTTGCGCCCGAAGCGGTACGAGTGGAGGCGTATTCTGTGAATACGCTGTCGACATCACCCCCTGGTTTTCTGTTTAATTCAAAATAATTCAAAATTTTGACCAGAACTTTGACCAGTGATAACTTTTAAACTATAAGTCCAAATAAGTTGATTCGTTTTGCATTGTGTTTGTTCTAAAGAGCTCTAGAAGCACACCAGAGTGGGGGTTTTCCTTGCTGTCTAGAAAATCTGGTGATTTTCAGAATGGTTTTTGATATTTTGTTTTGCTGTTTTTAAATATTTTCAGAGGGAGAGACTTGTCTTGAAGATAACCAGGAGGAGTGTCAACCTCCTCTGCACTAAGGCAAGCCACACCAACATTTGGATGGTGTCATTTCAATATCTATGATTTTTCCAACTTGAACATGAGTTATTTTCATGCATTTAAATTAGTTAATTAAAATATTACTTAGTGCTGGTTACTTTGTCATGATTGAAATGCTTGCTTAAGGTACTGGTTGAATGCATGAACTAGTTTGGGTTAGTAGAATAAAATTTTAACTAATGAATATGCTTTTATGAATAATGGTAGTTTCATCATGATAAATGGATTTTCATATAAATTATGTGGTAATTAAAATGATGCATGATAAAAACCAATGAAGTAGAATCAGTAAGGTTTAATGATGAATAGTGCAAGAAGATCATTTTGATGATGTTGATCCGTTCACGTGAGTGGTATGCTTTGCATGTCGAATAGTTGCATGATCATGGCATCTAATGACTTGGGTGATTTTTATTTTCAAGTTAAACCTGATAATAATCCAACTTGAATACAACGTTGATCGAGTCATGGTGCCACTGAATCGAGTTTTCCTCAGTGCGACCACATTTACCGTTATGGGGAGGTCTTGATTCGGTCCGTTGTCATGCCTCTGGCCAATTCTCCAACGAGGGAAGGTTATCGACATACTGTACCCTGGCCTAGTAAGCAGACATAACCTTGTGTGCCCGTTTGTTTTTATGGTGCCTTGTCCCCGTTTGGGACATTTTTGCCACGACGGTGGCCGTTGATGCCTTTGGTAGGCACGGGTCCACCCATGACTTAGCCCAGAGGGGAGTTGGTCGGAGTGGCCGGAACAGTGTCATGGCAATGGAAGGGTTTATCGGAATGCTGTTGGTCCACCCTAATGGGATGCCGAGACCATGGATTCCGAGGTGTGGGTAAAGCGTGCTACCTCTCGAGAGTGTATTTAATCTATCGATAGCCGTGTCCTCGATTATGGACACATCTCCTGAGTAAGTCACACCATGGATCAACACTAATCATTAATTTTGCACATTAAAGATATATTGTTGGCACTGGTTATGTGATGATCTGTGGGATCATGAGATGATCGTGAGTGTTGGCTTCAGTTGTGATCTGGGTATGATCACCGTTCGGTTACAAGGTAACCCGTCCGGTAAGCGAGTCCGAGGGACTCGGTGCGCAAGTTGGTTTCACCACATCAGTAGTATGATTTGCATTGCATTAACCTGAATAATTGTCATGATATTGTTTGCCAGTATGCTTATGCTTGTTGTGAGCTTGCAAGTACATTCTATGTACTGACCTGGCATGTCATGCCAGATTTCAGGCAAGTCGTATCGGATCAGAGAGCTTCCCGCGTCTAGATTGTGTCCACATTGGTGTCCCTGTACTATGGGGTTCCACCTCGTCGTCGTTCCGCTGCCGTGTAGTTTATGTGATTGAGGCCCCTTCATGTTCATTAAATAATGTACATACTGTTCAGCCGCACCATGTGTGCCGCTTGGCCTCGGAACTAGATGTAATATAAGACTTATGTTCCGCTAGCATCAATAAACCAGTTGTTTTTTGTACCATATTGTTGTGTGTTGCCAGAAGACTTGATCTCTGGGCTGGCAATGCAAGGTAAACCGGTTGCTCTGAGCCGGGGTGCCACATAGCGCACACCGTCCATAGACGCAAGTAGCATGTACGTGTGCACACATTCACACTAACGCTGTCAAACCATGCTAATGCATGCGTGTCGCCTTCTCAATCAAAGTCCTGCTCATGGCGCAATGCAAATGGCGAGCCCATCACCTACGTGCCCGGCGGTCTCGCAAAAAAGACGTTTGCAGGCGGCCTCTGCGAACACCGAGCATGTATTCACCTGGCTCAACACCAACGTCATACTCGTGCTTGGGCGCCGAGCTGCTCGACATTAGCCATGGCTCTGCACACAACGCGACGACGTGACTCGGCGCCTTGATCATGAATATCATCCATCACAATGACAATCTATTAAACAACCTAGCTAGAGAGGGTACTATGGTACCTATATATGTATCATGAGCGACCGATCATAGTGCCACTGCAGACGAGTGTGTGTTTGATCGATTCGTCCATTATTCGTAAGTTATGCATGGTTGTGTGGTGTCTAATGGTGGTCGTCAAAGGCTAGCTGGCGACAAGAGCGGTTGCATGGACGCCTGGTTGTCTATACGTGTCGCATACGCTTCAAAGTCTCGTCATCCATGAGTTCACATTTCACCACCACGCCAGCGTCTAACCGCCATGGCCTACCGAAACCCCTTCCATTGCAAGCGCGTACTTCCTGCCTGAAACAGTCACCATGGATCCGAAACATCAACGTCGCATTCACGCCCGACGCGACCTCTCACTGGCACCGACATTGCAAGAGCGCGACGGCCTAGAGAGCGCCACTCGCGCGGCACCCTGGTGGAAGTGACTCCTCCGTCTTAACGACACCACGGCCATCCGTCCGTCCGCTGCCCACATTAATGACACGCAGCTGCCGACGAACCTACTCTGGCGCCAGCCGTCCATCCGTTTGCTGCGGCTCATTGCCATTCACCCGCTATATTAACTTCAGCCCCATCTCCCAGCCATAGCGAAAGACCCACAGTCATTCTCCTCCAGTTCCCTTCCTTCTGTCGGCACCACTCCAACCATGACCTCCTGGCGCTCTAAAGCTCTCTTGGACGTATAGTCGCAGGAGCAAATGAAGGAAATCGGTGGCTCTGCTCCAGACGCGCTCCAAAGCTCTCTTGGACGTACTGTCGCAAGAGCAGACGAAGGACATCACCGGCTCCCCCCGGCCGCCCCCCGCCGCCACCACCACGAAGCCGGCGCGTGTGCGCGGGCACAACCGGCAGTGAGGAAGAGTAGTACATGGTAGGCCGTCGCTGCTCTGATCCCAGGAAGGCCACCGCTCTTCCACTCGGTCGATGCCAAGCTTGGTGGGGTAAACATCGGTGGCCGATTAGCCGCTTGACGGTGATGTGGAGTTAGAAATCTTCATAACCATGTGCTCCGGAGGAGGAGGTTATCGAGGCGGAGCTGGACAAAGCCGAGGAGGATGAGGAGGAGGCAAAGGCAATAGCCGGAGCGTCAGTTCTCGGGGCTCATGGCCGGACATGGTGGTCGGGCACCGACGATCGTTTAGATTAGGTTTACAGTAGGTTGTAGTACGGTTTGTGCGAAATATGTAATGAATTTCGTCCAGTTTATAGGAAAAGTTTTCGAAATGTAATGAATTTTATACGGTTAATTTGAAATTTGCTTTGTTTGCACTGTAGCACGTCATACCACTCAAACTAGCCCACCTAACGCGCGGGAAAGCCCCGCCCTCGTCATTTTGCTCTGGATTCTATCGATCGACCGCACGAAAACGTTACGCTTTGCAAGTTCAAACGGAAAAGGCGGCACACTTTAAAGCATGCCTGTCGCGTTTGTGTCGCACCCCTGACAGTCTGGCTCGCATGCCACTCACCGGAGGGGACACGCATTGTCTTGCATTTTCATTGACATGTGGGACTGCAATTGAATAAACCGTCGATAGCCGAAATCTAATCGCTCGGCGGGCGTCGGCTGAGAAGAGAGAGACGGGGGAGGCAGAAGAGATCGCCCGCACGCCGCGCACGGACTCCAAGAAATATGTTGATAATGTGAGGTGGGCCATACAGGAGTCCGGACCGCTTCCAAGCCTGCTTCTGACTGCCTTGGCCCACTAGAAAACCCCTCCCCCGTCTCGCGCGTGCTCCCTGCTTAGACGCCAGCTGCCTGCATTCATAGCAAGTAGGTAGTACAATACAATACTGGGCTATAAGCCCGCTTATGTGGAGGAGAGAGAGGCATTGACAAAGTCAAGGAGTGGGCTCTACAAGAGCCCGTCTCTACACGTGCTCCTAGGTATAAAAAATAATTCTAAAAAAAGAGGTATAAAAAACAATTGTCTCTAAAAAAAGAAGGTAAAAACATCTGGGAGGAAATAGATAGAGAAAGTGAGAAAAAGTTGTAACCTTATAGCCAACCTTATAGTCAACACTATGGTACATGAGGAAGGAGGGAGTTGTGCCCATGCCAAGTTCACTGGGCTGCCGTGTTTCACACTCCTCCGTCGTAACAGTGGAGACAATAGCTTTCATAAAAAATAAACAATGAATACTCGTTGCTCGTCCTTGATATCGGAAAGAATACTTTCATTCGCCGACATGTGGGACGTCGACCATCCTGGTCCACCTGCCATGCAAAAAATTATCCTGGTCCACCCCGGTCGTAGCGCAGGCCCAACCTTTCCCACTATAAGTTGGTCGGACGAAGGAACGATCATGACTTTGTTGAATTCCGCTTCTTCAATAAAACTTACTGTAACCGCAATACTGCTACCACACGCGAAGACTGGACAACACTGTACCACATCATATCACTGAAACCCACTAGGCCAAACTAGCCCGCCTAGGATTTGTACGTCTCTATACTGCTATGATTTTGTGTTCTAAAAAATATCCTTTGTCAATCTAACGATTAGGAGTAGAAAGAGGGTCGTTCTCTCTCTCTCTCTAGATCTCTCTCCATCCCACAACCCCTCTAGCACACGTACACACTCTATGTAGCCACTCCGAAAGTACGACATCACTACACATTCACGCTTCCAACAAAAAAATTACACATTCACACATGTTACAAGTACGTGCCAATTTTGCTGGCTATTAATGTGAGGCCTCCTTTGGTTTAGAGGAATCTTGTAGGAATTTCATAGGATAGGATTTCTATTTGAAAAATTTCTGTAGAGCCTTTTGGTTTTTAGGAATGGAATCATATTCCTATGGAGGAATTCTTCCTATCCTCCACATTTCTTAGGAAAATAAACATTAGCCTAGACTCAATGGAAAAAATCCTATGATGTGAATCAAAGGGCATCTCCTTTCCTATTCCTACTCATTGGATTTAAGATACATGTGATCTCATTTCCTATGACTTTCCTATTGCTACGATTTTCCTACCCTATGAACTAAATGAGGCCTGAATGTATACGTGAACCAACTCTTTGAGATTGATCTGATTAATGTATAATTGTTGACTATTGCTTGATCGATCGCTAAGCCCACAATTTTAGGAGCTTGGGCTATTGGACGATCAATGACGGATCAAACCTATAAGCGTACCGCGAGCTCATCAGCCCCAACGTTTCTCTTCGGTGAGTGTTTTGCAAGTACTATAGCTCGCATAGTAGCTAGCCTACTAACACCAAGAATCATCAAACAAGCCCTGCTGATATGATAAACAGTTCAAACTTACATCTAAGCATGCCATATATTACATTAAAAGCTGGTGAGGATACATCTGTTTCCATAACTCGGAGAGGTTCGGATGGTTCACTATCAAACAAAAGTAGCAAGTACCGCCCACACAAGACAGTGCACTAGCCCTAAGATGGTTTGATAACACGCATTCGTCTGGTAATTAAACACAATGCAAACTACCTTGAAGGATTAGCACGACCAACTATTTCTTGTCATCGATCTCTCGGGCAATGACCACAGCACGGACACTGGCATGGGAATCGATCTCTGGGGCGATGTCCACAGGATGGACCGTGGCATCGGAATCGATCTCTGGGGTGATGTCCATAGGACGGACAGCGGCATCGGAATCGATCTCCCAGGCAATGTCCACAAGACGGATCATGACATCAGAATCGATCTCTGGGGCGATGTCCACAGGATGGACAGTGGTGTCGGAATCGATCTTCGGGGCGATGTCCACATGACGGACCGCAACATCGAAAACGATCTTTGGGGCGTTTTCCACAGGACGGACCGCGACATCGGAATCATCAAGGACGTCCACTGGCACCTGCACAACCCTAACATATTAGCAAGCACATTGCAAATAATCAAAAACCACAACTATCTTAAACCATTTTTTTACCTTGTGCAGCTCACTGGGGGATCCCATCCCTCCCGAGGTCATTGCCTTGCCAGGTAATACTGCTTCTCAACCGTGACTATCTCCTCAAACTCAGCCTTGAGCCTCTTATAGCTGGCCATTAGTGTTTCTGGGGTAGGCACGGTGGGGCCCTTGCTATTCTTCCAGCTTTCTTTGAGGAGTTCGTCCGCCAACGTCGTCAACTCTTTGTCCAGTGATTGTTTCTTGGAGTTCTTCGTCTCCATGGGTTGGCCCTCCACCATGGCCAACTCGTTGGTCGGTACTTGCTTCCTGGAGATCTCTGCCTCGAGTGGGTTGTTCGCCGGCAACTCTTTTCCTAGTGCTCTAGGATCCATCAATAAATTGACAAACAAAAGTAAATCAAAAGGGAACCACAATCGCAATGAAAACGGGAAAAGAATAGGCTGTGAGAATCAGTCGGTGCTTCGCAAAAAGAAGATTCTTGGAATGAAAATATAGTAGCATCACTGATTCACCTACGTTTCCTTCGTCGGTACAGAAGAAAAATGGCAGAAGTGAGTAGCCTGGAGTGAGGTTTTCTTCAAGGGGAGAAAGGGCTTCAACGAGAGTTCCAGTGAAATGATGGTTGCTTCATCCAGTCCAACTTCAAGGCCACTTTACCACTGCTGGTAAACGTGTGGGTTTTGTGATATGACGGGTCATGACGGCCACACTGGGGTGACCGGTGAGTCTCGATTGTAGCACCTCGTTGTGATTTGGTGGATGGCACACGTGAAGGAAATATGCCCTAGAGGCAATAATAAAGTTATTATATATTTCCTCATATCATGATAAATGTTTATTATTCATGCTAGAATTGTATTAACCGGAAACATAATACATGTGTGAATATATAGACAAACAGAGTGTCACTAGTATGCCTCTACTTGACTAGCTTGTTAATCAAAGATGGTTATGTTTCCTAACCATGAACAAGGAGTTGTTATTTGATTAACAAGGTCACATCATTAGTTGAATGATCTGATTGACATGACCCATTCCGTTAGCTTAGCACACGATCGTTTAGTATGTTGCTATTGCTTCCTTCATGACTTATACATGTTCCTATAACTATGAGATTATGCAACTCCGTTTACGGAGGAACACTTTGGTGCTACCAAACGTCACAACGTGAATCGGGTGATTATAAAGGAGTACTACAGGTGTCTCCAAAGGCAGATGTTGGGTTGGCGATTTCGAGATTAGGTTTTGTCACTCCGATAGTCGGAGAGGTATCTCTGGGCCCTCTCGGTAATACACATCACTTAAGCCTTGCAAGCATTACAACTAATGAGTTAGTTGTGAGATGATGTATTACAGAACGAGTAAAGAGACTTGCCGGTAACAAGATTGAACTAGGTATTGGATACCGACGATCGAATCTCGCAAGTAACATACCGATGACAAAGGGAACAACGATGTTGTTATGCGGTCCGACCGATAAAGATCTTCGTAGAATATGTAGGAGCCAATATGGGCATCCAGGTCCCGCTATTGGTTATTGACCGAGACGTGTCTCGGTCATGTCTACATTGTTCTCGAACCGTAGGGTCCGCACGCTTAAGGTTTCGGCGATGCTTATATTATGAGTTTATGAGTTTTGATGTACCGAAGGAGTTCGGAGTCCCGGATGAGATCGGGACATGACGAGGAGTCTCAAATGGTCGAGACTTAAAGATCGATATATTGGACGACTATATTCGAGTTCGGAAAGGTTCCGAGTCATTCGGTATTTTTCGAGTACCGGAGAGTTACGGAATTCGCCGGGAGTATATGGGCCTTATTGGGCCATACGGGAATAGAGGAAAGAGGCCAAAAGGAAGAAGGGCGCAGCCCCTCTAGTCCGAATTGGACAGGGTGCAGCCCCTTTCCTTCCTCCTCTCCCCTCTTTCCTTCTCTCCTACTCCAACAAGGAAGGGGGAGTCCTACTCGGTGGGAGGAGGACTCCTCTGGCGCCGCCCTCCGGCCGGCCGAACCCCCCCCTGGCTCCTTTATATACGGGGCAGGGGGCACCCTAGGCACAAGACACAAGTTTGATCTACGGATCGTTCCTTAGCCGTGTCGGTGCCCCCTCCACCATATTCCACCTCGGTCATACCGTCCGAAGCTTAAGCGAAGCCTCGCGCCGTGAAACATCAAGATCGCCACCACGCCAGGCCGACGGAACTCTCCCTCGACACTCGGCTGGATCGAGTACGAGGGACGCCATCGAGCTGTACGTGTGTCAAGAACTCGGGGCGCCGGAGTAACGGCGCCGGGATCGGTCGGATCGCGAGGAGAACGACGACTACTTCCTCTACATTGTGATCGCTTCCGCCGGGTCTCACGAGGGTACGTAGACAACACTCTCCCCTCGTTGCTATGCATCACCATGATCTTGCGTGTGCGAGGAAATTTTTGAAATTACTACGTTCCCCAACAAAGGGCATCCGAGCCTAGGTTTTTATGGTTTGATGTTTTGCACGAGTAGAACACAAGTGAGTTGTGGGCGATACAAGTCATACTACCTACCAAAGATGTCATACTTTGGTTCAGCGGTATTGTGAGATGAAGCGCCTGGACCGACATTACGCAGACGCTTACGCGAGACTGGTTTCACCGCCACGAGCACTCGTTGCTTAAAGGTGACTGGTGGGTGTCTGCTCTCTCACTTTAGTTGAACTGAGTGTGGCTACGCCCGGTCCTTGAGAAGGTTAAACGAGTCTATTTGACGAAGTATCGCTGTGGTTTTGATGCGAGGTGAGACTGGTTCTTGCTTAAGCCCGTAGCAGCCACGTAAAATTTGCAACAACAAAGTAGAGGACGCCTAACTTGTTTTTGCAGGGCATGTTGTGATGTGATATGGTCAAGACGGGATGCTATATTTTATTGTATGAGATGATCATGTTTTGTAACCGGTTATCGGCAATCGGCTGGAGCCATATGGTTGTCGCTTATTGTATGCAATGTAATCGCCCTGTAATGCTTTACTTTATCACTAAGTGGTAGCGATAGTCATAGAAGCATAAGATTGGCGAGACGACAACGATGCTACGATGGAGATCAAGGTGTCGCTACCGGTGACGATGGTGATCATGATGGTGCTGCGGAGATGGAGATCACGGCACAAGACGATGAT
The DNA here is from genome assembly GCA_021437245.1 of Aegilops speltoides. NCBI lineage: Eukaryota > Viridiplantae > Streptophyta > Magnoliopsida > Poales > Poaceae > Aegilops > Aegilops speltoides. Next base: position 302,377,979 of record CM038141.1, on the reverse strand, counting down.
GACCATATCATATCACTTATATTCTTTTGCATGTGATGTTTATCTTTATGCATCTTATCTTGCTTTGATTGACGGTAGCATTATAAGATGATCTCTCACTAAATTATCAAGAAGTGTTCTCCCGAGTATGCACCGCTGCCAAAGTTCGTCGTGCCCGCACACCACGTGATGATCGGGTGTGATAAGCTCACGTCCATCTACAACGGGTGCAAGCCAGTTTTGCACACGCAGAATACTCAGGTTATACTTGACGAGCCTAGCATATGCAGATATGGCCTCGGAACACGGAGACCGAAAGGTCGAGCGTGAATCATATAGTAGATATGATCAACATAAGATGTTCACCATTGAAAACTACTCCATCTCACGTGATGATCGGTTATGGTTTAGTTGATTTGGATCACGTGATCACTTAGATGACTAGAGAGATGTCTCTAAGTGGGAGTTCTTAAGTAATATGATTAATTGAACTTAAATTTATCATGAACTTAGTCCTGGTAGTATTTTGCAAATTATGTTGTAGATCAATAGCTCGCGTTGTTGCTTTCATATGTTTGTTTTTGATATGTTCCTAGAGAAAATTGTGTTGAAAAATGTTAGTAGCAATGATGCGGATTCAATCCGTGATCGGAGGTTTATCCTCATTGTTGCACGTAAGAATTATGTCCTTAATGCACCGCTAGGTGACAGACCTATTGCAGAGCGTATGCAAACGTTATGAACGTTTGGCTAGCTCAATATGATGACTACTAGATAGTTTAAGTGCACCATGCTTAACAGCTTAGAATCGGGACTTCAAAGATGTTTTGAACATCATGGACCATATGAGATGTTCCAGAATTGAAGTTAATATTTCAAGCAAATACCCGAGTTGAGAGATATGAAATCTTCAACAAGTTCTATAGCTAAAAGATGGAGGAGAATCGCTCAACTAGTGAGCATGTGCTCAGATTGTCTAGGTACTTCAATCGCTTGAATCAAGTGGGAGTTAATCTTCCGGATAAGATATCGATTGACGAATTCTCTAGTCACCATCACCAAGTTAGTAGAACTTCGTGATGAACTATAGTATGCAAGGGATGATGAAAATGATTCCCGAGTTTTTCATGATGATGAAATCGATGAAGGTAGAAATCAAGAAAGAGCATCAAGTGTTGATGGTTGACAAGATCACTAGTTTCAAGAAAAGGGCAAAGGGAAAGAAAGGGAACTTCAAGTAGATTGACAAGCAAGTTGTCACTCCCACGAAGAAACCCAAAGCTGAACCAAAGCCTGAAACCGAAGTGCTTAATCGCAAAGGAAATGGTCACCGAAGCGGAACTGCCCTAAAATATTTGGTGGATAAGAAGGATGGCAAAGTGAAAAAGGGTATATTTGATATACTGGTGTTTTATGTGTGCTTTACTAGTGTTTATAGCAACCCTCGGTATTTGATACTGGTTCGGTTGCTAAGAGTAGTAACTCAAACGGAGTTGCGTATCAAATGCGAAACTAGTTAAGGGTGAAGTGACGATGTGTGTTGAAAGTAGTTTCAAGATTGATATGATCATCATCGCACACTCCCTATACTTTCGGGATTAGTGTTGAACCTAAATAAATGTTATTTGGTGTTTGCGTTGAGCATGAATATGATTTGATCGTGTTTATTGCAATACGGTTATTCATTTAAGTAAGAGAATAAACTGTTGTTCTGCTTACATGAATAAAACCTTATATGGTTACACACCCAATGAAAATGGTTCATTGGATCTCGATCGTAGTGATACACATATTCATAATATTGAAACCAAAAGATGCAAAGTTAATAATGATAGTGCAACTTATTTGTGGTAATCGCCGTTTAGGTCATATTGGTGTAAAGCGCATGAAGAAACTCCATCCGATGGGATTTTGGAATCACTTGATTATGAATCACTTGATGCTTGAGAACCATGCCTCATGGGCAAGATGACTAAGACTCCGTTCTCCGAACAATGGAGCGAGCAACCGACTTATTGGAAATAATACATCGATGTATGCGATCCAATGAGTGTTAAGGCTCATGGCGGGTATCGTTATTTTCGACCTTCACAGATGATTTGAGCAGATATGGGTATATCTACTTGATGAAACATAAGTCCGAAATAGTTGAAAGGTTCAAAGAATTTCAGAGTGAAGTGGAAAAATCATCGTGACAAGAAAATAAGGTTTTATGATTTGATCATGAGACGAATATTTGAGTTACGAGTTTGGTCTTCAACTAAAACAATGTGGAATAGTTTCACACTCACGCCACCGAACACCACAATGTTATGGTGTGTCCAAACATCGAATCGCACTTTATTGGATAAAGTGCAATCTATGATGTTTCTTACTGATTTACCAATATCGTTTTGGGATCATGCATTAGAGACAACTGCATTCACGTTAAATTGGGCACCATCTAAATCCATTGAGACGACACTATATGAACTGTGGTTTAGCAAGAAACCCAAGCTGTCGTTTCTTAAAGTTTGGAGTTGTGATGCTTATGTGAAAAGTTTCATCCTGATAAGCTCAAACCCAAATCGGAGAAGTGCGTCTTCATAGAATACCCAAAGGAAATTATTGGGTACACCTTCTATCACAGATCCGAATGCAAGATATTCATTGCTTAAGATGGATCCTTTCTAGAGAAGGAGTTTCTCTCGAAAGAAGTGAGTGGGAGGAAAGTAGAACTTGATGAGGTAACTGTACCTGTTCCCTTATTGGAAAGTAGTTCATCACAGAAATCTGTTCTTGTGACTACTATACCAATTAGTGAGGAAGTTAATGATGATGATCATGTAACTTCAGATCAAGTTACTACCGAACCTCGAGGTAAAACAGAGTGAGATTCGCACTGTGAGTGGTACGGCAATCCTGTTCGGAGGTCGTGTTACTTGACCATGACAAACCTACGAACTATGAGGAAGCGATGATGAGCCCAGATTCCGCAAAATGGTTTGAGGCCATGAAATCTGAGATATGATCCATGTATGAGAACAAAGTATGGACTTTGATGGATTTGCCCGATGATTGGCAAACCATAGAAAATAAATGGATCTTCAAGAGGAAGACGGACGTTGATAGTAGTGTTACTATCTACAAAGCTCGACTTGTTGCAAAAAGGTTTTCGACAAAGCTCAAGATGTTGACTGCAATGAGATTTTCTCAACTGTAGCGATGCTTAAGTCTGTCCGAATCATGTTAGCAATTGCCACAATTTATGAAATTTGGCAAATGGATGTAAAAACTGCATTCCTGAATGGTTTTCTAGAGGAAGAGTTGTATATGATGCAACCAGAAGGTTTTTCGATCCAAAGGAGCTAACAAAGTGTGCAAGCTCCAATGATCCATCTATGGACTGGTGCAAGCATCTCGAGTTGGAATATACGCTTTGATGAGCTGATCAAAGCATATAGTTTTATCATGACTTATGGTGAAGCCTCGATTTACTAGAAAGTGAGTGGGAGCACTACAAGATTTCGATAAGTATATGTGAATGACATATTGTAGATCGGAAATAATGTAGAATTATTCGCAAAGCATAAAGGAGTGTTTGAAAGAAGTTTTTCAAATAAAGACCTCGGTGAAGCTGCTTACATATTGAGCATCAAGATCTATAGAGATAGATCAAGATGCTTGATAAGTTTTTTCAATGAGTACATACCTTGACAAGATTTTGAAGTAGTTCAAAATGGAACAGTCAAAGAAAGAGTTCTTGCATGTGTTACAAGGTGTGAAATTGAGTAAGACTCAAAACCCGACCACGGCAGAAGATAGAAAGAGAATGAAAGTCATTCCATATGCCTTAGCCATAGGTTCTATAAAGTATGCCATGCTGTGTACCAGATCTATTGCATACCCTGCACTGATTTTGGCAAGGGAGTACAATAGTGATCTAGGAGTAGATCACTGGACAGCGGTCAAAATTATCCTTAGTGGAATAAGGATATGTTTCTCGATTATGGAAGTGACAAAAGGTTCATCGTAAAGGGTTACGCCGATGTAAGTTTTGACACCGATCCGATGACTCTAAGTCTCGATCTAGATACATATTGAAAGTGGGAGCAATTAGCTAGAGTAGCCGTGCGAGCATTGTAGACATAGAAAAATTGCAAAATACATAACGGATCTGAATGTGAAAGACCCGCTGACTAAGACTCTCTCACAAGCAAAACATGATCACACCTTAGTACTCTTTGGGTGTTAATCACATAGCGATGTGAACTAGATTACTGAATCTAGTAAACCCTTTGGGTGTTGGTCACATGGCGATGTGAACTATGGGTGTTAATCACATGATGATGTGAACTATCGATGTTAATCACATGGTGATGTGATCTAGATTATTGACTCTAGTGCAAGTGGGAGACTGAAGGAAATATGCCCTAGAGGCAATAATAAAGTTATTATATATTTCCTCATATCATGATAAATGTTTATTATTCATGCTAGAATTGTATTAACCGGAAACATAATACATGTGTGAATATATAGACAAACAGAGTGTCACTAGTATGCCTCTACTTGACTAGCTTGTTAATCAAAGATGGTTATGTTTCCTAACCATGAACAAGGAGTTGTTATTTGATTAACAAGGTCACATCATTAGTTGAATGATCTGATTGACATGACCCATTCCGTTAGCTTAGCACACGATCGCTTAGTATGTTGCTATTGCTTCCTTCATGACTTATACATGTTCCTATAACTATGAGATTATGCAACTCCGCCATCGGAGGAACACTTTGGTGCTACCAAACGTCACAACGAATCGGGTGATTATAAAGGAGTACTACAGGTGTCTCCAAAGGCAGATGTTGGGTTGGCGATTTCGAGATTAGGTTTTGTCACTCCGATAGTCGGAGAGGTATCTCTGGGCCCTCTCGGTAATACACATCACTTAAGCCTTGCAAGCATTACAACTAATGAGTTAGTTGTGAGATGATGTATTACAGAGCGAGTAAAGAGACTTTGCGTAACGAGATTGAACTAGGTATTGGATACCGACGATCGAATCTCGGGCAAGTAACATACCGATGACAAAGGGAACAACGATGTTGTTATGCGGTCCGACCGATAAAGATCTTCGAGAATATGTAGGAGCCAATATGGGCATCCAGGTCCCGCTATTGGTTATTGACCGGAGACGTGTCTCGGTCATGTCTACATTGTTCTCGAACCGTAGGGTCCGCACGCTTAAGGTTTCGGCGATGCTTATATTATGAGTTTATGAGTTTTGATGTACCGAAGGAGTTCGGAGTCCCGGATGAGATCGGGACATGACGAGGAGTCTCGAAATGGTCGAGACGTAAAGATCGATATATTGGACGACTATATTCGAGTTCGGAAAGGTTCCGAGTCATTCGGTATTTTTCGAGTACCGGAGAGTTACGGGAATTCGCCGGGGAGTATATGGGCCTTATTGGGCCATACGGGAATAGAGGAAAGAGGCCAAAAGGAAGAAGGGGCGCAGCCCCCCTCTAGTCCGAATTGGACAGGGGGTGCAGCCCCCTTTTCCTTCCTCCTCTCCCCCTCTTTCCTTCTCTCCTACTCCAACAAGGAAGGGGGGGAGTCCTACTCCCGGTGGGAGGAGGACTCCTCCTGGCGCGCCCCTCCTGGCCGGCCGAACCCCTCCCCCTGGCTCCTTTATATACGGGGCAGGGGGCACCTCTAGGCACAAGACACAAGTTGATCTACGGATCGTTCCTTAGCCGTGTGCGGTGCCCCCTCCACCATATTCCACCTCGGTCATACCGTCGCGAAGCTTAGGCGAAGCCTCGCGCCGTGAAACATCAAGATCGCCACCACGCCGTCGGCCGACGGAACTCTCCCTCGACACTCGGCTGGATCGAGTACGAGGGACGCCATCGAGCTGTACGTGTGTCAAGAACTCGGGCGCCGGAGTAACGGCGCGCGGGATCGGTCGGATCGCGAGGAGAACGACGACTACTTCCTCTACGTTGTGATCGCTTCCGCCGGGTCACGAGGGTACGTAGACAACACTCTCCCCTCTCGTTGCTATGCATCACCATGATCTTGCGTGTGCGTAGGAATTTTTTTGAAATTACTACGTTCCCCAACAACACGGGCCCGAATGCTTTGATGTCCCGCATATAGGTAGAGCGGCTAGTCATATACAGTACTCCGTCCTTGTTTATTGGTCCCTATGATAAATCTGTGCCAAATTTTGACTATAAATTTAACTAACGAAATGTTCATGCATGTCACAAAAAATTACATCATTGAAAACTATGTTCAGATACGAACCAAAGGATATATTTTTTGTTAACACGCACTAACATTTTGTCAGTTAAATATTTGGTCAAAATATAGCACAAATTACAAAGGGGCCCAATAAAGATTGTACTCTCACATTTTGTTTTGAGGATACTCCCACATAGAAAATATAAATAATAATGCATGTTGGGGTAGCCCGTGTTTCTGATAATTTTAGCCATGGGCTTGTTCACAATTTTACGAGACGGTGGTTGTTCACTTAATGGAGGGTCTAGTACCATACTTGAACGACACAAAGTGCGATCTGGCACACCGTAACACCACTTGGAATAAGCGGGTAGCTATCTCAAAAAACAATCAACAACTCAAAAAAAATAGCGACCTGGCATGTACACAATTTTAAACAATTGTTTTGATGGAGTGAATAATGAAAACTACCCCACTATACGTATATATGTAGGCCGGAGCCTCCGCGCTTGCTTGCTAGGGTTGCTCTATTCATACACTCTCATCCTTTCCGGATCTTAACAAGATAGCAGTGGTAAACACTGTCTTTCTATCCTCACCGCTGGTTACAGATCCGGATGTATCCCCCTCTGCTAGAGAAGGGGAGGAGGGGCAACGTTTAGGCCGTCGTGGACAGCAAGGGAGGAGACCCACTACCGGCCCCACCGTTATCTCTGGCCGAGCACCGGCGCGGGAGGTCCTCCAATCCCTTCGTCGCTACCTAGTGGTGGCGGATCCAGCCTCCCACTGCCCACCTATCTGCATCCCTACGACCTTCAGGTATATCTTCCTTCACGCTACGTCGCTGCATGTGCATCATTTTCTACCTCTCAGCCCCTCTCGATCGGATGGTCCAATGCCACCTAATTTTTCTTCTATTGTTAGAGGTAAAGCTACTTCATGGAGTCGAATCTTGTACTTGGTTCAAACAAAAAATAAAGGGGGGAATTTAGTATGTACATCAGACTTGGTACAAACAGGAAGGGAAGGGGGTGAAAGTAGTACATACTGGTCATCCAACACGTCTCTTGGTTGAATAGGGAAATATAGGGAAAACGCTTTACACAGTGATATGACCAGGACTTGATTTGTTATCCACACATAGGAGTAGGTGGCTAGAGTCAACAAAAATGGGACCAACCCAGATATGTTTCTTGGATGATTGTTTCTCGGGGCAACAAACTCTGAATGATCACTTTATGCCCCGTTTTAGGTACATGGTGCTGGACTGCTAGTGCACCCACTGTCCCATGCCCTTACAGCAAATATTTAGATGTTCTTAATCTAATGCCCCAGGTAAAATGAAGCCATGCCACTTTTTATAAGCCATGACAAGTTTAGCCAATTGTTTTTGCCAGTAATTGTTTAAGACTCTAACTGTTTCCTCTCTTGCTTCTTGTGCAAATAGGGATATCCATTTCACCTGTTGCTATTGGTACCCTTTGGTGCACTACACAAATGACTTTTGTGCTGTTTAACTGGAAAGTCAGAATGGAAATGTTGGTTCATTTCGGTGGAACTTCACAAAGGGAGATCTGTGTTCCAATTTTCATCATCCAAATTGGCACCATAACCTTCCGTTAGGTAAGAATGATATTTAATGCATGTGTTCATCTCTATTTTGGACTGCCATGAGAAAATAAGTCTATTTTTTACTAGTACACTTGTATTCCCTCACTGACAAAACCAATTCTAAAATAGAAGGCCAATCATGTACTTGGTTTCAGCAACTGGTGAGGAGAAAGAGAAACAGAGCATGAAGAGGAAGAAGAAGAATAAGAAGGAGGAAATGAAGATGATCACTCGATGGTACCATCCTATGTTATCCTAACATCTTGCTAGTGGTATTGTATTGTTGTGTTGCTACTAGTCTTAATTTACTTGGAATACTAGCAAGATGCTAGTTCGTTGCACGTAACATTGAGATGCACTTAACATCAAGATCACCAGCTCTATTTTTGTAAGAGTATAAGAGTAATAAATAATAGAGTAGAGATAGATAGAGAAATGCAGCAGAGTAGTACTTAGCTTAACGACACATCATACTAATTAACCGGATTCTAGATGCATGTGTGACCTAGCTCTACATGATCAACAGTGCCAAGGTGATCTTGCTGAAGCCGAGGCCTCAGTCGAGGCCATTCAAGGGCTCCGGCAACGTCTCCCTTACATGTGAGATGATCCTCCAGGGAGCCCTTCCACTTCTATTGTCTCTCCTGCAAGGTCACTTAATTAATCAGGAGTAGTTAAGTAGCACTAATTTATTGCTGCCTAATTTTCCTATCGGAGTTAAACAAATCTTCAGCCGCACCCTATGTTGAATCATGTACGTGTATATCTGTGTCTGTGGAGGTGAATCATGTGGTGGAGCAAGGAGGGAATCTTTGTAGTGTCATGACATAATAATGCTATTGTATGTATATCCTTTCTCACTAAGCTAATGAAGGTTTCACCTTGTTCCTACTTGTGCAAACATGGATCATGTTGTGCCAATCATACATTTTAGTGGAACTGCACAAGAGAATACAATGAACTATATCCCAGTCAGTGCTTCAACTCTGCTGGAAGTTCTTGATAATCTTTTGATATAATCTCACCACTGGTAAACAAGAGTTTTTTCAACCATACATTTGAAGTGCACAAAAATATATACTATTGAGTGATTCTAGTGAGTGCTTTATCATCTCTTCTGGGACTACTTGAATAAGCTTTTTTGCTCAGGTTAGTACCTAAGGCCTTCAGCCATATTAGTTTGCTACACCTATATATGTATCGTGCTACTGTGTTGCTACGATCATGAGAAACTCCGTTATATTTGCACGTTAAAGTTTTGCAACCTATGGTACATGGCAATACTTTGAGTGTTGAGCTAATTGGCACTGATTAAATAAAGTAATACCTCTCTATAAGCAAGACTACTATGTTGCTAACTTTACCCATTAATATAATGAGGATGCTTCTATTTGTTAGTGTATGTTTCATCAACTAGTCCCAATATTACAGTAACCTCACTCTCTCAATATATGTGCCAACATGGATGCTCGATTTTGGTGGAACTGCACAAAAACTTTGGGCGCTTCATTGCCTCGACCGCTTCCTTCCCTTCCCGTCGGTCGCTTTGTCTCGGCTTGCTTGTGATGTATACTACACAACCTTCTTCTTGTAGACGTTGTCGGGCCTGCAAGTGCACAGGTTTGTAGGACAGTAGCAAATTTCCCTCAAGTGGATGACCTAAGGTTTATCAATCCGTAGGAGGCGTAGGATGAAGATGGTCTCTCTCAAGCAACCCTGCAACCAAATAACAAAAAGTCTCTTGTGTCCCCAACACACCCAATACAATGGCAAATTATATAGGTGCACTAGTTCGGCGAAGAGATGGTGATACAAGTTCAAAATAGATAGTAGATATAGGCTTTTGTAATCTGAAATAATAAAAACAGCATGGTAACAAGTGGTAAAAATGAGTGTAAACGGTATTGCAATGATAGGAAACAAGGCCTAGGGTTCATACTTTCACTAGTGCAAGTTCTCTCAACAATAATAACATAGATAGATCATATAACAAGCCCTCAACATGCAACAAAGAGTCACTCTGAAGCCACTAATAGCGGAGAACAAACGTAGAGATTATGGTAGGGTATGAAACCACCTCAAAGTTATCCTTTTTGATCAATCTATTCAAGAGTTCATAGTAAAATAACATAAAGCTATTCTGTCCGCTCGATCCATCATAGAGTTCATACTAGAAACACCTTAAGACACAAATCAACCAAAACCCTAATGTCACCTAGATACTCCATTGTCACCTCAAGTATCCGTGGGCATGATTATACGATATGCATCACACAATCTCAGATTCATCCAACCAACATAAAAGTACTTCAAAGAGTGCCCCAAAGTTTCTACCGGAGAGTCAAGAACGTGTGCCAACCCCTATGCATAGGTTCCCAATGTCACGAAACCCGCAAGTTGATCACCAAAACATACATCAAGTGGCACATGATATCCCATTGTCACCACAGATAATCACGGCAACACATACATCAAGTGTTCTCATAAAAGACTCAATCCGATAAGATAACTTCAAAGGGGAAACTCAATTCATCACAAGAGAGTAGAGGGGGAGAAACATCATAAGATCCAACTACAATAGCAAAGATCGGGATACATCAAGATCGTGCCATTGAGGAACACAAGAGAAAACACGAGAGAGAGAGAGAGAGATCAAACACATAGCTACTGGTGCATACCCTCAGCCCCGAGGGTGAACTACTCCCTCCTCATGATGGATAGCACCGGGATGATGAAGATGGCCACCGGTGATGGGATCCCCCTCTGACAGGGTGCCGAAAAGGGCTCCCAAGAGGTTTTTGGTGGCTACAGAGGCTTGCGGCAGCGGAACTCCCGATCTATCTTCTGTTCCGGAAGTTTTAGGGTATATTGGTATATATAGGAGGAAGAAACACGTCAGGGGAGCCACGAGGGCCCCACGAGGGTGGAGGGCGCGCCTAGGGGGGTGGGCGCCCCCCCTACCTCGTGCCTTCCTCGTTTCTTTCTTGACGTGGACTCCAAGTCTCCCGTGTTGCTTTCCTTCCAAAAATAACTTCTCCAGTTGATTTCGTTCCGTTTTGACTCCGTCTGATATTCCTTTTCCTCGAAATCTTGAAATAGGCGAAAAAAAGAACTGGGCTGGGCCTCCAGTTAATAGGTTAGTCCCAAAAATAATATAAAAGTGGATAATAAAGACCAATATTGCCTAAAACAGTAGATAAAGTAGCATGGAGCAATCAAAATTATAGATACGTTGGAGACGATCAAGCATCCCTAAGCTTAATTCTCGCTTTCGTCCTCGAGTAGGTAAATGATAAAAAGAATTTTTGATGCGGAGTGATACTTTGGCATAATTTCAATGTAAATCTTCTTAATTGTGATATGAATATTCAGATCCAAAAGATTCAAGACAAAAGTTCATATTGACACAAAAATAATAATACTTCAAGCATACTAATCAAAGCAGTCATGTCTTCTCAAAATAACATGGCAAAAGAAAGTTCATCCCTACAAAATCATGTAGTTAGGCTATGCTTCATTTCCGTCACACAAAGATGTTCCCAACTTCTATACCCCCGATGACAAGCCAAGCAATTGTTTCATACTTAAATAATCTCAAACTTTTTCAACCTTCACGCAATACACGAGCGTGAGCCATGGATATAGCACTATGGGTGGAATAGAATATGATGATGGGGATTGTGTGTCAGGACCCCGACTCAATGCCACATCGATCTAGCAGGTCACACCTCATATCACTTTGCGGCCTCATGCACGGTATTCCCACGGGTGTCACCTTACCTTTGCCCGGGACCATTTGCGCCTTTTGGCACACGTATATGATAGTGTCGCTAGCATCCATATGATAAGGAGCCCGGGCTGACATGGATAGTCGTAAACCCAAAGTGGCACAGACTTATAGGGACAGGCATCCATGACCCAGCATCGAACGTGTCGGTCATCAGCGAGTGAATCCAGGCTGTAGCACTGGGCTAGCAGACTCGGTGAACCGGCAGAAGGGCTAACAGGACTCCGGTATTCATCGCGTGACATTTCCCCAAAGGGACAGGCATAGGAACAAAGAAGGACACATGCCGGCCAGCCTAAGTGTTCCGGAGCAGTAGCAAGCTACCATGGCTCGGTGGAAATACTAGGAGGCATTTCCCGGTAAGAGAGGCTACTAAGGATAAACAACTAGATAGTCAGATCCCACACATACCAAGCATTTCAATAACATACACACAATATGCTCGATATGTGCAACTACAACATGGCATCACAACATGACTCTACGACTCAAGTATTTTATTCAATAGGCTCCGAGGAGCGAGATATTACAAACATGGGTCTCATGACCCAGCATTCAGAGCATACAAGTCAAAGCACAAGCGGAAGGTATCATGTCTGAGTACAGACATCTATAAATGAAAAAGGCCGAGAAGTCGACTGTCTACAGATCTCCGCCGAGGGCACAAGATCGTAGCTGAGGTAACAAGCTAAACGTCAAGTCCACGTGGAACTACTAGTGAGACTCAAGTCTCTCTCGCAAAAACATAAAATAGGCAAACGTGAGTACAAATGTACCCAGCAAGACTTACATCGGAACTATCTACATATGCATCATTATCAACAAAGGGATGGTGGGGTTTAACTGCAGCAAGCCAGCTTTGACTCGGTGGCTATCCTGAACTACTATTGCAAGTGACTCTTTTGAGGTGGCGCACACGAGTCCACATATTCACCAACCAATACACCACTTTGAATCCGCTCCCGTCTCCCTACGAGAACGCCATCCATAGCACTCACGCTTATCTTGCGCATTTTAGAGTATCCACTTTCACTTGTCTATGAACTGTTATAGGCAACCCAGAAGTCCTTTACCGCGGACATGACTATTCGAATAGATGATATTAACCCTGCAGGGGTGTACTTCTTGATACATGTTTCCACCACTTAGCGTCTGCACACGACATGTGCTCGGCAGACTTCAAGCAAAAGCCGACGTGGATGTAGACCACGACCTACCTAAACACTCAAGTCTCTAGTCCAGGTTTATCGCCTATTCGGGTTCCATCCATGAGGAGATCCGGCCGAAGTTTCGCTCACAGCCCCAAACGATGTGAACAGGGTTCCCGAGATACCAAACGGGCATCCGGTACACCGTGCCACGTACCTACCGCATCACAGCCCACCCCTAGGGTCGGCTGCCCACGGCCTCCAAGAGGCTACAAACACGTAAACTACTTGCAACTCCCGGACAGAGGACTAGGGTGAATAAGAAGTCGAGCGGGGTCATATTTCAGGGCCCAATGTATGGTAGTAGCTGAATCATGGATCACAAACACAGAACGCAGTTCCTAAGGACGGCTTCAATGAGACAACCCACCATGTACTCCTACATGGCCTCTCACCGATACCTTTACCAAATCGTGTTCACCCACTTAGCTCACACACAGTAGGACATGTTCACACACCTCTGATTCATCCCTGATGAATCAGACCTGACTCGACTCTAAGCAGTAGTAGGCATGACAAACAAGCATGAATGAGTAGGCACAACAGGGCTCAAACAACTCCTACTCATGCTAGTGGGTTTCATCTATTTACTGTGGAATGACAGGTCATGCAAAGGATAAAGGGGTTCAGCTACCGCAGCAAGTAACAGTTGAATCGTTGTTGTCCTAATGCAGTAAAAGAGAGCAGGAGCAAGAGAGTGGGATTGTATCGGAATGAGCAAGGGGGTTTTGCTTGCCTGGCACTTCTGAAGATATTATAGTTCTTCATCGGTGTCATCGAACTCGTCGTCGAAACCACGTCTATCGAGAGGGGACAATTACCGGCAAATAAAGAGGGACACAATCAATGCAATGCAACAAATATGATGCATGATAATGTCATGGCAATATGCTGTTGATTGAGCTAATGCAACTAGCAACCATATTAAATGAAGTTGGTTTGAATCTAAGATTCAAATTCAAACTCCATATGTGGATATTTAAATGCCATTTATATGATTTGTGCTAAACAGCAGCTATAAGTTGTTCTAACATGCATGAAAAAGGTACAGATGGATAGGTTGGATTTTTCTGATCATTTTTCATATATAATTTATTTCAGTTGGAGTTACGGTTGAATTTCTATGAATTTTAGAAGTTTTGGTTATTTTCTGGAATTTCCTGAATAAGAATAGTTCCAGTAATGGGCATTACTGCGTCAGCCTGACATCATCATGATGTCAGCAGGTCAACGAGGCACGGTCCAGGTCAAACCTGACTAGTGGGGTCCGCGTGTCAGTGTCACAGCTAATTAACGGAGTTGATTAGTGCTAAGTTAAATGCTAACCTAGGTTAATTAGGGCGTGGGCCCGCATGTCAGTGACTTAGCTGGCTAACTAAAAGTTAATTAGCACTAAACTAGATTAGCAGGGCTCTAGGCCCACTTGTCCGGACCTGGGAGGGTGTTGGTCAACCCGGGTCAAACTCGCCGGAGTTGACCCGGGGCTCGTCGCCGGCAAGGCCAGGGACGGCGGAGAGGTGCGGGTTTCCTCCTCCGGCGACCAAATGGCCGGCGGAGGGCGTCTACGTGACGCGGGCGCTCGTCCGCGTCGAGTAGTGGCAGCGGCTGGGCCTAAGATGGCCGGAGTCGTCACCGGCGTCGACCGTGGCGGTCGCCGGAGCTCGGGCGAGCTCGGGGTCGACGCTACGGTGGCCGGGGAGGCTCATGCGAGGCACCTACGTGCTCTACGCAGCGCGGGGAGGAAGCTGAGCACGACAGCCGGGCCGCTAGGTGGCCGGAGGCACGTCGGCGGCGGTCACAGGCGGCGGCGGGTTTCGGTCATCGGCAAAATGGCGACTAGAACTAGCAAACGTCGCGGAGACAAGGGGGAAACGGTGTAGAAGCTCACGGGGATCGTGTAGGGCTGGTCGGCGAGCTCGGGGAGGGGCCGGAGCAAGCGGGGCGGCGATGGCGATCTCGGTGGACCGAGGTTGAAGAAGGCGGCGGTGAGGGCGTTCGGGTGCGTCCGGCGTCACTTGGCTTGGTGGGGAGGTCGAGGACGAAGTGGCGGAGCTTCTAGGCGCGTCGGCGAGGCGTGGGGTGGCCGGTGGCCGCGGTGGCAGCGAGCACGGCGGCGATGGTGTTTGGTGGCTGCGTGCGAGAGAGACAGAGGAGGGGAGAGGAGGAGGACAGGCGAGGGGTCGGGGTGTGTGGCGTCCACCAGCCCAGCGTCGGCAAGTAGGAGGTAGGAGGTGGCAGCGTGCTGGCATGGGGCACGCCGCGCCTCTCGTCCTTCTGGCGAGAGGTTGGTGGTGACTGGCAGCGGTGGTGGGCTGGGCCAGCTCCTGGGCCGGCCAGCTGCGGTTGGGCCGCCTGAGTAAGCCTGTGAGTTTGCTCTCTCTCCCTTTTATTTCTGTTTTTTTAAATATTCTGTAGGTTTGTTGCATTTCTAAAAATACCTAGGCAACTCCAAAAATCACCAAATTGCACCTGGTCCTTAGATGGAATGTTTCCAGCATGGAACATTTTAGTTTGGGATTATTTGAGCATTTTAAATATTTTATATAATTTAAATGCCCAAATTCAATAGTTAGAGATTTAATCCAAAGGACCTTAGAGTGACCTAGAAATCATGCATCACTTCGACAAAGGTTTAGGACCAAGGCAAAAGTGATGAACATTTTAGAAGGGCATTTCAGGTTCATTGAAAATATTTTTAGTAAACCCTAGTTGGATTCATTTGGTGCTAGGGTTTAAGCATCCCCATTTCAAGTTTCCAATAAATTTAGACATGATGCATGGATGATAAAGCAAAGACAAGCAAGGCCTATACTGGGGTTGTGACAACTCACCCCCACTAAACAAGAATCTCGTCCCGAGATTCAAGCGTAGGGTAAGATGAAAGGGAAGCGCAAACTAATATAATCTTCACGATCCAAGTTGCACTTCAAATGAACGTTGATTCATTCACCATCATTGTCTCGAAGTCTTGCTCTGAGAACTCCATCCCACATGACAACAAGTAGAAAGGAAGAATTTTAGAAGGATCGATCTTCCTGAGATTCGAGCAACTTAGGATCATATTAATGATCACAAGATCAATTCACATAATGAGACATGGAAACATCTCTGGAGCTGAGAGGCAAAACATGCATCAGGAGGGACGGAGGAAGCAATTTGACGAGGGTTTCAAGTAGCAAGGATAAACTGCCATGATTCCATAACGGGGCACCTTAGAGGAGGAGACTCATAGGATCACCCCTTAAGTGGCAAAAAGAATTACCTTTGATTCAAAGATCATTGAGACTCTTTATACCAACTTAGGGCAATCACAATCGATCATTTGAAGGAGTCCGAAAGAAAGACATTCTCGGGCCAGAATGGATGATGTGGACTACCTTGTTGAAGACAACACAAGGAATAATTTTAGTAACTGGGGAGAAGCTCAACAGTAGAGAGTGAATCCGCTGTTGGAATGGTTATAGCATAACCGAGGAAACTGAGAGCAATCCTAGTTAGTGCCGATGATAACACCTAGCGCTTGCGTGTGCTCTCAAGAACTTGAGCATTTCCACAATCATCAAGGTTTTATCAACATCCGTGTCAAGGGTGCTGACAACACAACATACTACCATGATGAGTAGCGATGGACGATGCAGGTACAAAGGAAGACAACACTTTCTCAGATTTCACCTTAGCGGGGCCAAGGAAACAAAATCTGGATGATCGACCGAGAGACATTTAGCACTCCGCTTCTAATGTTCTCCTTGATGTGCTAGTGTATCCCATTCATTGAAATGGTCTGGTATCTAGAACATCAAGTAACAGGTCGGACTTCGGGAGCACAAAAATCATAAGGCACACAAATAGGGAATAATTCCTACGAAGTCCTTATGGGGAGGTGGCCAACTTCTTCAATCAAGATACTACAATAATAGGTCTTCCGGCGGGGTGTGTTGGCCACGACATCCACTTTACCGGTTATCGAGAGAGACCAATAATATAATTCTTGGGAAACGTTCCAACCATCATATCTGCCTGAGATTCAGATCTGGTTGGTGTCAGAATAATCTAGACTCATCGAGTCTAGAGGGAAAAGTGAAAGTTTGCAACACAAATCGATGAGATGACGTTGCGAGATTCTCAGGAGATGAACTACCATAGCAAGCTCCAAAACATGAGCTGGTTCTGCTACACATATGTGAACACGCTGTCTCAGACAAGCATGACCACATAGTAGTCTTATAATAAAACACTAACGAGTTCAGGTGGGGAACCATCATCGAGGATATCAAAGTCCTTACATAAGGTATACTCTTAAGAAGGAGCTTCTTCTCCTTGAACAAATCAATTAGTGGCTTCGTGTGCTAGGAATACATATAGAATGAAGATGATCAGTCTATCAGACCATAGAATACTTCGCACATGCATGACTGACTTGGGATGATCCCGGAGGGAACAAAACTAACTTTCTCAAATTCACGGCTGCAACTTGCACCTAATGCACGTGAATTCGAGGAAGTCACTTCTTCCATCCAAGCATATTCTTCATGAACGAAACATGAAGATAATGCTTATACAAGTTTCCAATACTAGCTGAATGTTCAACATGAATCATGGAGGAGATAAAAATGTTGCTAATGGGCTCAACAACAATTCATCTAGGTTTTCATATAAGTGGAATTCCATAATTATGTGAACAAGGCGATAGCATCGGTCAGGCCAAAGGATATAACGGTGTATGCCCGAGGAAACAACCACGGGTAAGACAACATTACGAATATCATTGGTTCTGACTTGACTTCACGATAGCCCATACTCAAGTCAAAATTTTGACAAGGCAATAGATCCAACAACTGATCACGAGGACCAATCGATGGAGATATCACCTTTCTTCAACACACACACACGAGAAGATATCCCTTAACATGAACTAAGTCAGACAAGCTTTTATCTTCCAACTGTCCATGTTGTTGTCTAGCTCAACCAACTAGCTCAGGGATATCCAACACAGATTCTTGGAGAAGGAGTGATTTATAAGAAAACCAACTTGATCACGAACTCAACATAGCGGCCAGGTGACAACCCGGTAATACTTCCGAGAAGATATTCGGAACATCACGAACCACCAATATGTTACTAAGGTCGAGAACAATCTTGCTTCCCAGAGCAAGACGATATGATCAAATAAGCAAGGGATTGAATAATCCTAACTCATTGATCAAAGAGTGCACCAGAAATAAGGACTAGGTAGCACAATCTATCTTAGAATGATGATTCAATAACCAACACACTAAGGATGAAATTATTGTCCTTTAACTACCAAGCAACGGAGTTGCTAGAAGTATAGATTTCACACATCACGATTCACTTGTCGGCATTCCGGTTGCAATAACACGGGAACCGAGGAATGAACAATGATGGCAAGAAGTATTACTTTGTCAAGAATTCATAAGAGGTAGTGCAATTCTCAGACACTCTTGACATAAAGATGGTAACACTCCAAGGTAGAATAGAACAAAAGTTGGATTGGCATTTTGATCTATGGAATACAACTGCTTTGACCCAATCCTAGAAATGGATGAGGTACTGGAGTTTGTTTCTCCTAGTCATTCCGGAATAGAATGACTTGACGGACCACAAGAGTAATAGGCATCGATGGACGAATGCAAACATTGTCTTGACTATCATTTGATAGATGAAGGTCAGAAGACATCTAAGGAGGAACAACTCATGGAACATATAACTTTCTGAGTTGAGGATGCATAAATTAGTGTGTCGAACTAGGTTCAACAGGTTTCTTCCCGATAATCCATGCGGGGAAGGTAGGACTGGCAGGGTCACGATATAGAATGGAGAACTCTTCGAGAGTACTCTTGTTGTGATCTTTTGATCCAACAAACTTCTGCCATAAGTGGTTCATAGTATTTGGAAGAAGGAAATACCACGGACCTCGAGGACTAATGCAAAGGTTACTAATATCCTAAAGGAACTAGCAAACACTATCAACAGGAGGTAAGTAGGGTGAATCTCGGGTTCAGAAACCCGGAAGTAGAATACCTACTACTAAGTGGCATCACGGGATGCTTTCGAGAATAAAGGCCAGAATCTTCACATTGGAAACACAAAACATTGCTAGATTACTAGGTGACTCCCTAAAACACCTAGGGTCATAATAATAGCTCCAACATATGTGTCAAGGCAATAAATTACCTCAACGCACCGGTTAGTGTGCTTATTCTGACCATAAAGGACATCGGGAACGGAAAGAAAGGATTTGCAAATGCATTAGACTATTTAGAAACCTGGGATGACTCGGACAACATAACGGCTGTAAATGCTCAAAAAGATTTGAGACATGCTTCAAAATGGTGGCATAACCACTCGATCATCACAATATCAAGATTCTGCGACCAGCTATGAACATACAGAAGTAGTAAAAGCTGAACTGAGATTTGAAACTAACAATTCTATAAGTTAATGGATTAGTAACACGTCATCCTGATAGATAGATGAGAAGGCCTAGTTCTTAATCCCCGTAGAAGAGAAGAGGATGACTCAGATCAGAAGGCCATGAGGTATAAGGAGTAAAAAGAGCCTTACGTTCCATCCCACAATCAATTCCCTTACATAACTAAAGCATTTCTAGACTCAACTTCGACCAGTTTGGCTTGGTAATCCTACAGGCAGTCAAGCTCTAATACCAAAGCTGTCAGGACCCCGACTCAATGCCACATCGATATAGCATGTAACACCTCATATCACTTTACGGCCTCACGCACGGTATTCCCATGGGTGTCGCCTTACCTTTGCCCGGGACCATTTGCGCCTTTTGGCACACGTATATGATAGTGTCGCTAGCATCCATATGATAAGGAGCCCGGCCGACATGGCTAGTCGTAAACCCAAAGTGGCATGACTTACAGGACGTACATCCATGACCCAAAGATCGAACGTGTCGGTCATCGAAACGAGTGAATCCAGTGCTGTAGCACTGGGCTAGCAGGACTCCGGTGAACCGGGATGTAGCGGCTAAGAGGACTCGGTATTCATCACGTGACATTTCCCGAAGGGATGTATACAGAACGAAGAAGGACACATGCCGGCCAGCCTAAGTGTTCCGGAGCAAGAGTAAGCTACCATGGCTCGTGGAAACACTAGGAGACATTTCCGTAAGAGAGGCTACTAAGGATAAACAACTAGATAGTCAGATCCCACACATACCAAGCATTTCAATAACATACACACAATATGCTCGATATGTGCAAATACAACATGGCATCACAACATGACTCTACGACTCAAGTATTTTATTCAATAGGCTCTGAGGAGCGAGATATTACAAACATGGGTCTCATGACCCAGCATTCAGAGCATACAAGTCAAAGCACAAGCGGAAGCTATCATGTCTGAGTACAGACATCTATAAATGAAAAAGGCTGAGAAGCCTGACTGTCTACCAGATCCTGCCGAGGGCACAAGATCGTAGCTGAGGTAACAAGCTAAACGTCGAAGTCCACATGGAACTACTAGTGAGATTGAAGTCTCTCTGCAAAAACATAAAATAGGCAAACGTGAGTACAAATGTACCCAGCAAGACTTACATCAGAACTATCTACATATGCATCATTATCAACAAAGGGATGGTGGGGTTTAACTGCAGCAAGCCAGCTTTGACTCGGTGGCTATCCTGAACTACTATTGCAAGTGACTCTTTTGAGGTGGCACACACGAGTCCACATATTCACCAACCAATACATCACTATGGATCTGCTCCCGTCTCCCTACGAGAACGCCATCCATAGCACTCACGCTTATCTTGCGCATTTTAGAGTATCCACTTTCACTTGTCTATGAACTGTTATAGGCAACCCAGAAGTCCTTTACCACGGACACGGCTATTCGAATAGATGATATTAACCCTGCGGGGGTGTACTTCTTGATACATGTTTCCACCACTTAGCGTCTGCACACGACATGTGCTCGGCAGACTTCAAGCGAAAGCCGACGTGGATGTAGACCACGACCTACCTAGACACTCAAGTCTCTAGTCCAGGTATATCGCCTATTCGGGTTCCATCCATGAGGAGATCCGCCAAGTTTCGCTCACAGCCCCAAACGATGTGAACAGGTTCTGAGATACCAAACGGGCATCCGGTACACCGTACACGCACCTACCGATCACAGCCCACCCCTACATCGCGCTGCCCACGGCCTCCAGAGAGGCTACAAACACAAGAAACTACTTGCAACTCCTGGACAGAGGACTAGGGTGAATAAGAAGTCGAGCGGGGTCATATTTCAGGGCCCAATGTATGGTAGTAGCTGAATCATGGATCACAAACACAGAACTCAGTTCCTAAGGACGGCTTCAATGAGACAACCCACCATGTACTCCTACATGGCCTCTCACCGATACCTTTACCAAATCGTGTTCACACACTTAGCTCACACACAGTAGGACATGTTCACACACCTCTGATTCAGCCCCGATGAATCAGACCTGACTCGACTCTAAGCAGTAGCAGGCATGACAAACAAGCATGAATGAGTAGGCACAACAGGGCTCAAACAACTCCTACTCATGCTAGTGGGTTTCATCTATTTACTGTGGAATGACAGGTCATGCAAAGGATAAAGGGGTTCAGATACCGCAGCAAGTAACAGTTGAATCGTTGTTGTCCTAATGCAGTAAAAGAGAGCAGGAGCGAGAGAGTGGGATTGTATCGGAATGAACAAGGGGGTTTTGCTTGCCTGGCACTTCTGAATATATTATAGTTCTTCATCGGTGTCATCGAACTCGTCGTCAAAACCACGTCTATCGAGAGGGGACAATTACCGGCAAATAAAGAGGGACACAATCAATGCAATGCAACAAATATGATGCATGATAATGTCATGGCAATATGCTGTTGATTGAGCTAATGCAACTAGCAACCATATTAAATGAAGTTGGTTTGAATCTAAGATTCAAATTCAAACTCCATATGTGGATATTTAAATGCCATTTATATGATTTGTGCTAAACAGCAGCTATAAGTTGTTCTAACATGCATGAAAATGGTACAGATGGATAGGTTGGATTTTTCTGATCATTTTTCATATATAATTTATTTCATTTGGAGTTACGGTTGAATTTCTATGAATTTTTGAAGTTTTGGTTATTTTCTGGAATTTCCTGAATAAGAATAATTCCAGTAATGGGCATTACTACGTCAGCCTGACATCGTCATGACGTCAGCAGGTCAACGAGGCACGGTCCAGGTCAAACCTGACCAGTGGGGTCCGCGTGTCAGTGTCACAGCTAATTAACGGAGTTAATTAGTGCTAGGTTAAATGCTAACCTAGGTTAATTAGGGCGTGGGCCCACATGTCAGTGACTTAGCTAGCTAACTAAAAGTTAATTAGCACTAAACTAGATTAGCAGGGCTCTGGGCCCACTTGTCCGGACCCAGGGGAGGTCAACTGGGTCAACCCGGGTCAAACTCGCCGGAGTTGACCCGGGGCTCGTCGCCGGCAAGGCCAGGGATGGCGGAGAGGTGCGGGTTTCCTCCTCCGGCGACCAAATGGCCGGCGGAGGGCGTCTACGTGACGCGGGCGTCGTCGCGCCGAGTAGTGGCAGCGGCTGGGCCTAAGATGGCGGAGTCGCCACCGGCGCCGACCGTGGCGGTCGCCGGAGCTCAAAGCGAGCTCGGGTCGACGCCACTGGTGGTCGGGAGGCTCGTGGCGAGGCACCCACGTGTTTCACGCAGCGCTGGGAGGAAGCGAAAGCACGACAACGGGCCGCTAGGTGGCCGGAGGCACGCCGGGCGGCGGTCACAGCGGCGCGGTTTTGGTCATCGGCAAACGGCGACTAGAACTAGCAAACGTCGCGGAGACAAGGGGGAAACGTGTAGAAGCTCACGGGGATCGTGTAGGGCTGGTCGGCGAGCTCGGGGAGGGGCCGGAGCAAGCGGGGCGGCGAAGGCGATCTCGGCGGACCAAGGTTGAAGAAGACGGCGGTGAGGGCGTTCGGGTGCGTCCGGCGTCGCTTGGCTTGGTGGGGAGGTCGAGGACGAAGTGGCGGAGCTTCTAGGCGAGTCGGCGAGGCGTGGGGTGGTGGTGGTGGTGGTGGCGAAGGCGATGGCGATGGCGTTCGGTGGCTGCAAGAGAGAGAGACAGAGGAGGGGAGATGAGGAGTGGACAGGCCGAGGGGGTCGGGGGTGCGTGATGCCTCCGGCCAGCCACCAGCGTCCATGGAAGCAGGTGGCACGGGCTGCGTGCTGGCTGGGCGGCCACGCGCCTCTCGTCCTTCTGGTGAGAGGTTGGTGGTGACTGGCAGCGGTGGTGGGCTGGACCAGCTCGTGGGCCGGCCAGCTGCAGTGCTGGGCCGCACAGGTAAGCCAGGTGAGTTTGCTCTCTCTCCCTTTTATTTCTATTTTTTTAAAATATTCTGTAGGTTTGTTGCATTTCTAAAAATACCTAGGCAACTCCAAAAATCACCAAATTGCACCTGGTCCTTAGATGGAATATTTCCAGCATGGAACATTTTAGTTTGGGATTATTTGAGCATTTGAAATATTTTATATAATTTAAATGCCCAAATTCAATAGTTAGAGATTTAATCCAGTGACCTTAGAGTGACCTAGAAATATGTGCATCACTTCTGACAGTGGTTTAGGACCAAGGCAAAAGTGATGAACATTTTAGAAGGGCATTTCAGGTTCATTGAAAATATTTTTAGTAAACCCTAGTTGGATTCATTTGGTGCTAGGGTTTAAGCATCCCCATTTCAAGTTTCCAATAAATTTAGACATGATGCATGGATGATAAAGCAAAGACAAGCAAGGCCTGAACTGGGGTTGTGACATTGTGTGGAGAAGACAAAAAAGGAGAAAGTCTCACATCAACTAGGCGTATCAATGGGCTAGATGCCCATCAATAGATATCGATGTGAGTGAGTAGGGATTGCCATGCAATGGATGCACTAGAGATATGAATGCTCAACAAAAGAAAACTAGTGGGTGTGCATCCAACTCGCTTGCTCACGAAGACCTAGGGCATTTGAGGAAGCCCATCATAGGAATATACAAGCCAAGTTCTATAATGAAAAATTCCCACTAGTATGAAAAGACAACTTATGAGACTCACTACATGAGGAACAAGGTGCTACTTTGAAGCACAATATATGAGACTCACTACATGAAGAACAAGGTGCTACTTTGAAGCACAAGTGTGGAAAAGAGATAGTAGCATTGCCCTTTTTATTTTATTTTTATTTTTTGGGGCCTTCCTTTTTTTGGCCTTTCTCTTTTTTATGGGCCTTTTTTGGCCTTTTTTCGGGCAATGCTCTAATAATGATGATCATCACACTTTCATTACAACATATGAATTACAACTCGAAACTAGAACAAGATATGACTCTATATGAATGCCTCCAGCGGTGTACCGGGATGGTGCAATGAATCAAGAGTGACATGTATGGAAAATAATGCATGGTGGCTTTGCCACAAATACGATGTCAACTACATGATCATGCAATGGCAATATGACAAAAGTAATGTATGTCATGATGATGATGGTGGAAGTTGCATGGCAATATATCTCGGAATGGCTATGGAGATGCCATAATAGGTAGGTATGGTGGCTGTTTTGAGGAAGATATAAGGAGGTTTATGTGTGATAGAGCGATCGTATCACGGGGTTTGATGCACCGTGAAGTTTGCACCAACTCTCAAGGTGAGAAAGGGCAATGCATGGCACCGAAGAGGCTAGCAAAGGTGGAAAGGTGAGAGTGCGTATAATCCATGGACTCAACATTAGTCAAAAGAACTCATATACTTATTGCAAAAATTTAGAATCCATCAAAAATCAAGTACTACGCGCATGCTCTTAGGGGATAGATTGGTAGGAAAAGACCATCGCTCGTCCCCGACTGCCACTCATAAGGATGCACAAGCCAGGTACACTTCATGTTTCAAATTTGTTACACAACTTTAACCATACGTGCATGCTACGGGACTTGCAAACTTCAACACAAGCATTTCTCAAATTCACAATTACCTAACTAGCACGACTTTGATATTATCACCTCCATATCTCAAAACAATTATCAAGCATCAACCTTATCTTAGTATTCAATTCACTCATAAGAAAGTTTCACATATCTTGAATACCAAGTATATTAATATTAAGAAAATTACCATGCTATTAACAACTCTCAAAATAATTTAAGTGAAGCATGAGAGTTCATCTATTTCTTCAAAATAAAACTACCACCATGATCTAAAAAATATAAGTGAAGTACTAGAGCAAATGACAAACTATTCCGAAAGATATAAGTGAAGGTCAATGAGTAGCTAAATAATTATGCAACTATGCAAAGACTCTCTCTCATTTCAGATCTTGATACTCTATTCAAACAGAAAGCAAGGCTAAAGAAAACTACGTTGCAAGGATAGCACAACTCATGTGAAGAAGCAAAAAGTTAGGCTCAACCGATACTAACCGATAGTTGTTGAAGAAGAAAGGTGGGATGCCTACCGGGGCATCCCCAAGCTTAGATGCTCGAGACTTCTTGAAATATTATCTTGGGGTGCCTTGGGCATCCCCAAGCTTGAACTTTTGCGTCTCCTTAATTCCTCTCATACCATGGTTTCTTCTTTTTTATCAAAAAGCTTCATCCACACCAAACTCAACAAGAACTCATGAGATAGGTTAGTATAAACCAATGCAAAACCTTATCTTTTTCTACTGTAACAAATCACTAAATTATTATTCAACATTTAATACTAAATGCCTCTACATATTTAATACTCCTAACCTCAAATAGAATCATTAAACGAGCAAACATATGCAAACAATGCAAACATAACAACAATCCGCCAAAACAGTACAGTCTGTAAAGAATGCAAGAGTATCAATACTTCCCTAACTCAAATTATGAACTAAAATTCCCACTGTAATAAATTTATCAGAGCTCAATATGCAAAAATATTCAACATTATACCACTTTCTGACTTTTCTAGGGAATTTTTGCAACAACGGTAAACTTTCTGTTTTCAAACAGCAACATGTATACTGGCAAAATAAGCATGGCAAAGGCTATCCTTGACTTCTTTATTGAAACTAAAGATGCAATACATTATTCTAAATAACAGCAAGCTAATACTAACAAAAGAAAATGATGCTCCAAGCAAAACACATATCATGTGGTGAATAAAAATATAGCTCCAAGTAAAGTTACCGATGAACGAAGACGAAAGAGGGGATGCCTTCCGGGGCATCCCCAAGCTTAGGCTCTTGGTTGTCCTTGAATATTACCTTGGGGTGCCTTGGGCATCCCCAAGCTTAGGCTCTTGCCACTCCTTATTCCATAGTCCATCGGATCTTTACCCAAAACTTGAAAACTCCACAACACAAAACTCACAGAAAACTCGAAGTCTGCTAGTATAAGAAAATAAAACCACCACTTAGGTACTGTAATTAACTCATTCTAAATTCATACTGGTGTAATATCTACTGTACTCCAACTTATATATGGCTCATACCCTCCGATACTACTCATAGATTCATCAAAATAAGCAAACAACACATAGAAAACAGAATCTGTCAAAAACAGAACAGTTTGTAGTAATCTGTATCAAACGTATACTTTTGTAACTACAACAATTCTACAAAATTAGGAAGTCCTAGGCAATTCGTGTACCAATCCAGAGAAAAAAGAATCAGATGAGAAGCACGTTTCTTGGAATTAACAAAACTAAATTACTGGGTGCAAAAGTTTCTGATTGTCAGCAGGATCAACACAACTATCACCGTAAGCCATCCTAAAGGTCTTACTTGGCACTTTATTGAAACAAAAGCTATAAAACATGATTACTAAAGTAGCATAATCATGTGGACACACAAAAACAATAAGGATACATATTGGGTTGTCTCCCAACAAGCGCTTTTCTTTAATGCCTTTCTAGCTAGGCATGATGATGGCAATGATGCTCACATAAAAGATAAGAATTGAAACATAACGGGAGCATCATGAAGCATATGACTAGCACATTTAAGCCTAACCCACTTCCTATTCATAGGGATTTTGTGAGCAAACAACTTATGGGAACAATAATCAACTTGCATAGGAAGGTAAAACAAGCATAACTTCAAGATTTTAAGCATATAGAGAGAAAACTTGACATTATTGCAACTCCTACAAGCATATGTTCCTCCCTCATAATAATTTTCAGTAGCATCATGAATAAATTCAACAATATAACCAGCACCTAAAGCATTCTTTTCGTGATCTACTAGCATAGAAATTTTACTACTCTCGACATAAGCAAACTTCTTCTTTATGGCATACGTATCATCACAATAATCATCATAGATAGGAGGCATGCTTTCATCATAGTAAATTTGCTCATCAAAGCTTGGGGGACAAAAAATATCATCTTCATCAAACATAGCTTCCCCAAGCTTGTGGCTTTGCATATCATTAGAATCATGGATATTCAAGGAATTCATACTAACAACATTGCAATCATGCTCATCATTCACATATTTTATGCCAAGAATTCTATGTAATTCTTCTTCTAGTACTTGAGAAATTTTTTCCTTTCCATCATACTCACAAAAGATATTAAAAAGGTGAAGCGTATGAGACAAACTTAACTCCTTTTTTTGTAATTTTCTTTTATAGACTAACTAGTGCTAAAACAAGAAACAAAAAGATTCGATTGCAAAATCTAAAGATATACCTTCACTTACCTAGCCTCCCCGGCAACGGCGCCAGAAAAGAGCTTGATGTCTACTACACAACCTTCTTCTTGTAGACGTTGTTGGGCCTGCAAGTGCACAGTTTGTAGGACAAGAGCAATTTTCCTCAAGTGGATGACCTAAGGTTTATCAATCCGTAGGAGGCGAGGATGAAGATGGTCTCTCTCAAGCAACCCCGCAACCAAATAACAAAAGTCTCTTGTGTCCCCAACACACCCAATACAATGGCAAATTGTATAGGTGCACTAGTTCGGCGAAGAGATGGTGATACAAGTGCAAAATAGATAGTAGATATAGGATTTTGTAATCTGAAATAATAAAAACAGCAAGGTAACAAGTGGTAAAAGTGAGCGTAAACGGTATTGCAATGATAGGAAACAAGGCCTGGGGTTCATACTTTCACTAGTGCAAGTTCTCTCAACAATAATAACATAGATAGATCATATAACAAGCCCTCAACATGCAACAAAGAGTCACTCCGAAGCCACTAATAGCGGAGAACAAACGTAGAGACTATGGTAGGGTACGAAACCACCTCAAAGTTATCCTTTTTGATCTATCTATTCAAGAGTTAGTAAAATAACATAAAGCTATTCTTTCCGCTCGATCCATCATAGAGTTGATACTAGAATAACACCTTAAGACACAAATCAACCAAAACCCTAATGTCACCTAGATACTCCATTGTCACCTCAAGTATCCGTGGGCATGATTATACGATATGCATCACACAATCTCAGATTCATCCAACCAACATAAAAGTACTTCAAAGAGTGCCCCAAAGTTTCTACCGGAGAGTCAAGAACGTGTGCCAACCCCTATGCATAGGTTCCCAATGTCACGAAACCCGCAAGTTGATCACCAAAACATACATAAAGTGGCACATGATATCCCATTGTCACCGCAGATAATCACGGCAAGACATACATCAAGTGTTCTCATAAAACACTCAATCTGATAAGATAACTTCAAAGGGGAAACTCAATTCATCACAAGAGAGTAGAGGGGGACAAACATCATAAGATCCAACTACAATAGCAAAGCTCGGGATACACCAAGATCGTGCCATTGAGGAACACGAGAGAAAACACGAAAGAGAGAGATCAAACACATAGCTACTGGTACATACCCTCAGCCCCGAGGGTAAACTACTCCCTCATCGTCATGGATAGCGCCAGGATGATGAAGATGGCCACCGGTGATGGGATCCCCCTCAGGCAGGGTGCCGGTAAGGGCTCCCAAGAGGTTTTTGGTGGCTACAGAGGCTTGTGGCGGCGGAACTCCCGATCTATCTTCTGTTCCGGAAGTTTTAGGGTATATTGGTATATATAGGAGGAAGAAACACATCAGGGGAGCCACGAGGGCCCAACAAGGGTGGAGGGCGTGCCCAGGGGGGTGGGCGCGCCCCCCTACCTCGTGCCTTCCTCGTTTCTTTCTTGACGTGGACTCCAAGTCTCCCAGGTTGCTTTCCTTCCAAAAATAACTTCTCCAGTTGATTTCGTTCCGTTTGACTCCGTCTGATATTCCTTTTCCTCGAAATACTGAAATAGGCATAAAACAGCAAATCTGGGCTGGGCCTCCGGTTAATAGGTTAGTCCCAAAAATAATATAAAAGTGGATAATAAAGCCCAATATTACCTAAAACAGTAGATAAAGTAGCATGGAGCAATCAAAAATTATAGATACGTTGGAGACGTATCAGCTTGCTTCCTTCCTTTCCTATCAGTCGCTTATCTCGGCTTCCAGTCAAAGGAAATAGTAATTGATATGCTACCTCACACAGGTTGGTACCGGTCTTTACCCTGATTATTGTGCTTGTCATATGTATTGGTAATTTGGTATTGTGCTACTGTTTGCCAGTTTCATAAAGGAGTAACTTGGAGCCTGAACTCGCAGGCAAATCATTACATTGGGAGATTTTAGTAGAACTGCACCAAAAGATCCGATGGATAGATACTTATGCTGCTGCTATGTACTCCAAAGTTCACTCAGACAATCATCGATGTTGACAAGAAGAATTGTGTATATTCATTCTAGTACCCACCGGCGTCAACCAATTTTCAAACTCCAAGTATTAGGAGTGAACGCAAAAAATATTGCTTGGCTCATAGCCCAGAATAACACAGTCCAGTATTTGGTCCCAACTTCGGCCTTTTGGTTATCGGCACGTATGGTAGGGAACTGTATGGCATTGAGTCTAAAGATTCTAGACAAGTTGGTTGACGCGTATATTCATCTGGCACTTAATTAGTCTGCGCGCTAGGGATGCTCCATTTCAGTTGAGCTGCACAAAAAATTTGGGTGGTTCATTTTGTCGACAGTCTCCTTTCTTGTCTGCAATGTAGAATTTTGGCGAGCAATAGGACCAAGATGAGCCAGTAAACAAGTTGGTTGAAAGTAGTGGCGAAGTTGCTCAAACCTCCCTCTCCCCTCGGCATCGAGGCCACTATCTCGAGGATAAACCTACAAGCAAAGTTCAGATTCTCTGTGCTGCCTCTTATGTACTCGAAAGTCTACTCGTACAAGCATTAATTTTAGCAAGAAGTACCTCGGACTAAACACCATTTAGCAGTCTATACCCTAGGTAATTAAAGTTTCTCCGTGGATGATATACGTGGTGATCTCAATCATTTGGATGCATAAACATACTGAACATGCGTATATCTGAATCTTTTTGTGAGTTATCTATGAATATTATCTTGTGATCTATCAATCATTTGGATGCATAGACATGTTGAACTAGTGTATATATGAATCTTTTGAGTTGTTGATTGTGAATGTTGGCTATGAATATGAACGTGTCCTGTGAACCTGAGTTTGATATGAATGTTTACCTTTTCTGTTGTACTAGTGTATGAACTTGTTAGTACGTCTACTTTGGGATTTGTGACGTGTGGGTGTCAATGGCACATCTTCCTGACAAGAATTGCACCTGCTTGTTAGGGTAGCAACGACACATCCACTACAGGAATCA
The DNA here is from genome assembly GCA_021437245.1 of Aegilops speltoides. NCBI lineage: Eukaryota > Viridiplantae > Streptophyta > Magnoliopsida > Poales > Poaceae > Aegilops > Aegilops speltoides. The sequence goes on along the minus strand of CM038141.1, from coordinate 302,347,462 downwards.
GGAACTTTGCCGTCCGCCACGGCTGACGGCAAAGGCGCACATGGCGGATGGCAAGACCTTTTTGCCGTCACCGCAGACGCAACACGTCCGCTGAACAAAGCTACTGACAAAGGCCTCTTTGTCGTCTGCTGGCGGACGACAAACATGAAAAGGGCTTTGCCGTCCGCTGACAGACGACAAAGAGCTTGGACGGCACACGTGGTAGTTCACGTCCGTTAAGTGGTTAACGGCGTGCTTTTCCGTCAACCAGCGGACGACAAAGATGCAAAGGCCTTTGCCGTCTGCTGGCGGACGGCAAAGCTCTTTGCCATCTGCCAGCGGATGGCAAAGTGTCTATATAGCCCCTGTTTTTTCTGTTTTTTCTTAAATTCATTCAATATTGACAGAATTTCACATATATATACACATACACACACACACACACACACATTTCAAAATAATTTCAACCATCATACCAGCAATAAGTTTCCAACAACATATACACGTTTCCAACAACAAGAACATATACAAGTTTCCAACACAATTTCCATATATACAAGTTTGCAACAAGAGATAGCCAACACGTTTCCAACAACATATTGTCACGCCCAATATGCGACCCTATCCAAAAGGAACTCGAAGGTCCCACCAAGGATAGACCCGCATATTGAAACGCTTTTGCAAGGAGGATATCATTACATCAACATTACATAATAGATGGGGATACATACATAAGGCATACAATGCCACACGAATACAACAAATACATCATACAAGAACAACACCCGACTACGGATGAATCATAAATAGAAACTCAAACAATATCCACCCTGCTAGCCCAGGCTGCCGACCTGGAACCTATCCCCTGATCGAAGAAGCAGAAGAAGAACTCAACACAAGCAAGCATCGCTCTCGCGTCATGATCATCGCATAAACCTGCACCGCAATCTGTTGTTGTAGTAATCTGTGAGCCACGAGGACTCGTAAATCCCATTACCATGGGTATCAAGACTAGCAAAGCTTAATGGGAAAGGAAGGGGCAAAGTGGTGAGGTTGCAGCAGCGACTAAGCATGATATGGTGGCTAACATACGCAAATGAGAGCGAGAAGAGAAACAAAGGAACGATCGTCATCTAGCAGTGATCAAGAGGTGATCCTGAACACCTACTTACGTCAAACATAACCCAGAAACCGTGTTCACTTACCGAACTCCGCCGAGAAGAGACCATCACGGCTACACACGCGGTTGGTGCGTTTTAATTCGGATCTGGTGTCAAGTTATCTACAACCGGACATTAACAAATTCCCATCTGCCACATAACCGCGGGCACGGCTCTTGAAAGTTTAAACCCTGCAGGGGTGTCCCAACTTAGCCCATGACAAGCTCTTGCGATCAACGAAGGAATAGGCCTTCTCCTAGGAAGACCCGATCAGTCTCGGAATCCCGGTTTACAAGACATTTCGACAATGGTAAAACAAGACCAGCAAGACCGCCCGATGCGCCGACAATCCCGATAGGAGCTGCACATATCTCGTTCTCAGGGCAACACCGGATGAGACAGGCTACGAGTAAAACCAGACTTAGAGTTTCCCCGAGGTGGCCCCGCAGGCGGCTCGGTTCGGGCCAACACTTAGACAAGCACTAGCTCGGGGGGGGGGCTAAAATAAAGATGACCCTCGAGAGAGCGACTCCCAAGGGAAAAAGTAGGTGGTGGTGAGGCAAATGGTAAAACCAAGGTTGGGCCTTGCTGGACAAGTTTTATTCAAAGCGAACTGTTAGGGGGGTCCCATAAATCACCCGACCGCGTTAGGAACGCAAAATCCGGGAACATAACACCGGTATGAGAAACTAGGGCGGCAAGAGTGGAACAAAACACGGGCATAAGGCCGAGCCTTCCACCCTTTACCAAATATATAGATGCATTAATAATATAAGAGATATTGTGATATCCCAACATAACCCTGTCCACCATGGAGCAATCTTCAACTTCACCTGGAACTAGCAACGCTATAAGAGGGGCTGAGCAAAAGCGGTAACATAGCCAAACAATGATTTGCTAGGAATGGTGTCAAAGGTTAGAGGTTCATGGCAATATGGGATGGCTTGATAAACAGGTAATGGGTAGCGCAGCATAGCGATAGAGCGAAGCAACTAGCATAGCAATGATAGTAGTGAGATCCAGGGTAGCGGTCATCTTGCCTGAAATCCCGCAAGTAAGAAGAACAAGTCCATGAAGGAGACGAACGGATGAAGCCGAACCAACCGTAGACAAACGAATCCTCACGATCGCAACGAAACAGGAACTAACAAGACGAAGCACACAACATAGGTAAACACACCACACATGAACAAGGCATGATGCACAACAAGCATGATGCATGACCAAGCTACATGAAGCTACTCATGGCAAGAGATGATGCAAACAAGAACAACACATCAAGGCAAGTTTAAATGAGGCCGGAAACAACATATAACAATTCCGGTAAGTCCTCATATGCAAATTTCAAAATTGGCCCAGAACTGAATAAACCTTATGTTCAAGTTGTTAAACAGCAAGTTAAAATGCACCATGATGATCTACACGAGATTCTAGTCAAGTTACATATAAAGTTCATTAGATTCAGAGCTACGGCCTAGAAGATATAAGCAAAACAAGTTAAACATGGCATTGATGCAAAATGCACCCAAACATCAAGCAAACACCTCAAAACAAGGATGCAACATGATAATATGAAGCTACATGCAAAATCACGCAAGTTTCATATAGAGCACACTCAAAACGGAGCAACGGTTCAACACATGCACACTATACAAGTCATAGCAACAATCTATCCATAACAGCAACTAGACATATTGCAAGCATCAAAACAACATGCTACAGCACCCCAACATAATAACAAAAGGCATGGGCATGAAGTACTGGTAAAGCATAACAAAACATGAACACTGAGCTATCTCCAGAAATCACTAGAACATGCTCAAAATGACATGGAGATATTGCAAATAATAACAGTTTAGACTTATCAGAAATAACATCAAAGTTGCAATGTTTAGAGCTATCAAACAACATGTTACAGAACATATCATGGCAAACAAAGGCATGGCATGAATCTACTAATAGCATAGATCAAAAGTCCCTTACTGACCATGAGCCAAAAGGGCACGGAAAATATAATGGCACCCATGTAAACATGGCAAGTTATATTACAGATTCAAACATGGCAGGAACAACAATAAGTAGGCATGTTCGTGAGCTTGAACCACTCACCACAGAGCAATACATGGCATGGCAAGGCACCCAACAGTAAGAAGGCATGTTTATGAAGCTAGGCATGGCAAGAGCAAGGTCATATGTTGCATGGATCACTAGGAAAACACATGGAAACAACTGAACTTAATGTAAACAGGCTGACAACAACATTTTCAAGCAACTTTAGAGCAAGATTACAACATGTTCCAGCAGGCTATAATTGCAACGAAGGGAATGAATGGATAGAGCATGGCATGTAGATCAAAACATGTGTATAGGACATCTCCAGATTATGCACACAATGACTTGTAGAAGCTTGTTAACATAGCAACAAAATATAACAGAATCTGTCAGGAAAAACAGCAACAGCAACTACCCTACTTAACAAGCTTGATACACTCAGCACACAACTCACAAAAATAAATGGTTGGCACCCCTAGAAAGATGGCATGGCATAGATCAACATTCATGTAGAGCTCAACCTCATAGGATGCACACATCAATCATGGCAAAAATGATAAATGAGCAAGTTATAACAGTTTCAGCAGGTTAACATCAACATGCACTCTTCCAACAGTATTTCGGGCATCAAGATGAGCTCAAATGAAAATGATGCAATGGAACGAAATGAAGTACTCGTCGAGACGACCAATTTGACATATTATACGCACGAAATGGAGCTACGGATGCAGAGATATAGCAGGTCAAACATGGCATGATAATGTGCAATTTTCGGGGACTTAGCAGTTTTTCACCTCGGGGAAAAAGCTGGACGGGGCGATCCGGGATGGGGCGTTTGGATCGCGGGACGGGTGGATCTCGTCCACCCGCCCGGATCTGGCGACGAGGCGACGCCGGCGACGGCGTGGCGCGGGCGCGCGCGGCGCGGAGGAGTGGGTCGGGCGGCGGCGGCGGAGCGGTCAGTATGGCGGCGGCGAGCACGCCTGCCGGGCGGAGCACGGGAATGACGGTGGGTGGCGGAGGCGGCGACGGACGCGGGCGGCGCGGGCGGTGGAGGGAGCGTCTGGCGGGCGGCGGCGATCCGCGAAGGAGGCGGCGACGGGAGCTCGGCGGCTTGCCGCGGGCGGCGGCGGCGCCGGCGGCGGCGGGTTGGGCTCAGCTGGGAGGCAGGTGGAGCGGAGGCGCGGCCCGGGCGCGCTTGGGCGGGCGGCCTCGGGCCCTGGGCCAGCTGGGCTGCTGTGGCGCTGCCACGCCGGCTGCCCGGGAGAGGCTGGGAGCGGCGGCGTTGAGGGACGGGCGGACACGTCCGGACGGGTCGGACGTGTCCGGCGGCGGCGGAGGAGTTTGGCTAGGGTTTGGACCCGAAAATGGAGGGGGAGAGGGCGTTTTTATAGGTAGAGGGAGCTAGGAGAGTCGAAATGAGGAGCGGTTTTCGGCCACGCGATCGTGATCGAATGACCGAGAGCATAGAGGGGAGTTAGATGGGTTTTGGGCCACTTTGGAAGGGGTGTTGGGCTGCAACAAAAGAGGCTTTACGGTTACCTTGTTAACCGTTGAGTATCAAACGAGCTCCAAATGGCACGAAACTTGACAGCGGTTCACGGTGCTATACCAAGGCCGCTTGACAAACCTCGGGCCATTCCGAGAACATTTGACACCCGCACAAGAGAAGAGGCAAAAAGGAGGCGCCGGAGGACATAGGAGTGCCGGATTGCAAAACGGACAATGGGGAAAATGCTCGGATGCATGAGACAAACATGTATGCCAATGCGGTGCACATGATGACATGATATGAAATGCATATGATGACATGGCAAAGTGCAACATGCAAGCACATGACATGGCAACGACGGCGAATAACTGACGGACACCCGACGCATCGGATCCGGGGCGTTACAACACTCCTCCACTAACAAGAGATCTCGTCCCGAGATCTTAGGACCGAGACGGGAGGGAAAAAATGATGAGGTGAAACAAGAACTCAAGAGAAGAAGTAAAGAAACGAGAGCACTCGAGAAGAAGAGAGGAACGACGAGAATGACGAGAATCGAAAGCTCACGGAATCAGATAGACTATGAAATCACTCGTTCTAACCGGAGTGGTTAGAATGAGAAAAGAAACGAATAAGACTGAGAGAATTTAGGTAGCACTCCGGATGAAAATGGAAGGATTAGAACGAACTAGAGAGGATGGAATGATACTTGATGAACTCTTGAAGAATGAAATAAATCAGGAAGAACCACCATGAAGAACTCCGGTGACCAAAGATGATGAGATAGAATGACGGATGAAAGAATAAGATGAGCCTTGCGGTGATTAAGATGGAGGTTCCGACGAGATGGCCGAGGAAATTTCAACTCCGAAAAAGAAAAGATGAAAAGACTTAGAACTAGAATTTATTCATCAAGAACAAACTCCGAAGAAAAGGATTGAGAAGTGACATATCGCAAACTTGAGAAGGTCTTCATGAATCACCGGTAGGATAGAAACGAGCGAATGAATAAATATGATAATCAAGGAAAAAGAATCTTGAACGAACCGCCGGAAAAATTCGAAAAATACTGACGAAAGAGAAAGAATCACCGGGAAGAATTAGAAGAACCAATATCCTAGAGGGGATTTAGATGCAAAAGAACAACAAGATCATGAGCTGATTAACGAACATTTGAACGAGCCGCCGGGATAAATAGAGAACGATAACTGGAATGATGGCCTCCGGTAAAAAGAAACAGAAATCAACTCCTGACACACTCCTGATGGATAAGAAAAGAATATCTGACAAATGGAATAATTCGAGAGGATAACAAGAAGCTAGAACCGCGAATCCTCGAGAGAACGGGCAAGATTTAGAGTAAAAATTCTTCTTCGGTCTTCAAAAGTTGAGAATGACGACGAGAAACACCACCAAACTTACTAAGATACTCCGGGAGAATGAAAAAGCAAAGAGGTTGAGCCAACAATGAAAAGAATTTGAAATCGATCTTGGAGAAGGCATGTGACTGATGAAATTCATTCTTACATCACGCTTGGGAAGAATTGAGAATAACTCCGGGGGATTAGAAGAGTCAGGTAAGATCCTGGGAAAAAACCTGTGGGTTAGGGGCCACTAAAGAGAAAACACCATAGGAAAGGATTGTTGAACAGATAGATGATGCACCGAAAAAAGAAAGGGATGAAGAATGACGAACGAGACGAGAATTCACCGGTTGAAATAATTGATGGAAGACTGAAAGGTTCCACACGAATGAAATAGATAGTCGAGAGAGCCTCAGACTCCGGGGAGAAGAGGGTGGGAGGGCGGGAAAACAAAAGAAACTCGGAAGGGGAAATCGGCGAATATCTTGAAGAGAAAACACAGGTTGAAATCATTGAGGAAAGAAAACAAAGACTTCACACGAGTAGGATGGATACTCGATTACGGACTCCGGTTCCAAGGAGAAAAAGGGGTGGGCGGGTGGGAAATAAAACAACTGAGGGTTGAACTCAAAGATGAAGATGCTCGAGTCAACTTGACGAGAAATGCACTGGATAAAAGAGCTGAGGACCAACGATCGGAAAACCAAACTGCGTGATCCTAAAGAAAAATTTGAAGGGGAAGAGGAATAGTTCAAAACACCTACGTCAAGATTCCTCACCAGAGCGACGAAGGGGCTGAGGAGTAAAAAGAATTCCTACTCTCCGACATAACTAGACTCAGAAAACAGTTTTCTTCTAGACTCAACAACGGCCAAGCTACACGATCAATCAAGGGGGGTTCCTAGGGTCGGTCGAGGCTCTGATTACCAACTTGTCACGCCCAATATGCGACCCTATCCAAAAGGAACTCGAAGGTCCCACCAAGGATAGACCCGCATATTGAAACACTTTTGCAAGGAGGATATCATTACATCAACATTACATAATAGATGGGGATATATACATAAGGCATACAATGCCACACGAATACAACAAATACATCATACAAGAACAACACCCGACTACGGATGAATCATAAACAGAAACTAAAACAATATCCACCCTGCTAGCCCAGGCTGCCGACCTGGAACCTATCCCCTGATCGAAGAAGCAGAAGAAGAACTCAACGCAAGCAAGCATCGCTCTCGCGTCATGATCATCGCATAAACCTGCACCTGCAACTGTTGTTGTAGTAATCTGTGAGCCACGAGGACTCAGCAATCCCATTACCATGGGTATCAAGACTAGCAAAGCTTAATGGGAAAGGAAGGGGCAAAGTGGTGAGGTTGCAGCAGCGACTAAGCATGATATGGTGGCTAACATACGCAAATGAGAGCGAGAAGAGAAACAAAGGAACGATCGTCATCTAGCAATGATCAAGAGGTGATCCTGAACACCTACTTACGTCAAACATAACCCAGAAACCGTGTTCACTTCCCGGACTCCGCCGAGAAGAGACCATCACGGCTACACACGCGTTGATGCGTTTTAATTCGGATCCGTGTCAAGTTATCTACAACCGACATTAACAAATTCCCATCTGCCACATAACCGCTGGCACGGCTCTCGAAAGTTTAAACCCTACAGGTGTCCCAACTTAGCCCATGACAAGCTCGTGATCAACGAAGGAATAGACCTTCTCCCAGAAGACCCGATCAGTCTCGAATCCCGGTTTACAAGACATTTCGACAATGGTAAAACAAGACCAGCAAGACCGCCCGATGCACCGACAATCCCGATAGGAGCTGCACATATCTCGTTCTCAGGGCAACACCGGATGAGACAGGCTACGAGTAAAACTAGACTTGGAGTTTCCCCGAGGTGGCCCCGCAGGCGGCTCGGTTCGGACCAACACTTAGACATGCAGTGGCCCGGGGGGCTAAAATAAAGATGACCCTCGAGAGAGCGACTCCCAAGGGAAAAAGTAGGTGGTGGTGAGGCAAATGGTAAAACCAAGGTTGGGCCTTGCTGGACAAGTTTTATTCAAAGCGAACTGTCAGGGGGGTCCCATAAATCACCCGACCGCATTAGGAACGCAAAATCCGGGAACATAACACCGGTATGACGGAAACTAGGGCGGCAAGAGTGGAACAAAACACCAGGCATAAGGCCGAGCCTTCCACCCTTTACCAAATATATAGATGCATTAATAATATAAGAGATATTGTGATATCCCAACATAAACCCTGTCCACCATGGAGCAATCTTCAACTTCACCTACAACTAGCAACGCTATAAGAGGGGCTGAGCAAAAGCGGTAACATAGCCAAACAACGGTTTGCTAGGAATGGTGTCAAAGGTTAGAGGTTCATGGCAATATGGGATGGCTTGATAAACAGGTAATGGGTAGCGCAGCATAGCGATAGAGCGAAGCAACTAGCATAGCAATGATAGTAGTGAGATCCAGGGTAGCGGTCATCTTGCCTGAAATCCCGCAAGGAAGAAGAACGAGTCCATGAAGGAGACGAACGGATGAAGCCGAACCAACCGTAGACGAACGAATCCTCACGATCGCAACGAAACAGGAACTAACAAGAAGAAGCACACAACATAGGTAAACACACCACACATGAACAAGGCATGATGCACAACAAGCATGATGCATGACCAAGCTACATGAAGCTACTCATGGCAAGAGATGATGCAAACAAGAACAACACATCAAGGCAAGTTTAAATGAGGCCGGAAACAACATATAACAATTCCGATAAGTCCTCATATGCAAATTTCGAAATTAGTCCAGAACTGAATAAACCTTATGTTCAAGTTGTTAAACAGCAAGTTAAAATGCACCATGATGATCTACACGAGATTCTAGTCAAGTTACATATAAAGTTCATTAGATTCGGAGCTACGGCCTAGAAGATATGAGCAAAACAAGTTAAACATGGCATTGATGCAAAATGCACCCAAACATCAAGCAAACACCTCAAAACAAGGATGCAACATATAATATGAATCTACATGCAAAATCACGCAAGTTTCATATAGAGCACACTCAAAACGGAGCAACGGTTCAACACATGCACACTATACAAGTCATAGCAACAATCTGTCCATAACAACAACTAGACATATTGCAAGCATCAAAACAACATCCTACAACACCCCAACATAATAACAAAAGGCATGGGCATGAAGTACTGGTAAAGCACAACAAAACATGAACACTGAGCTCTCTCCAGAAATCACTAGAACATGCTCAAAATGACATGGAGATATTGCAAATAATAACAGTTTCAGACTTATCAGGAAATAACATCAGGTTGCAATGTTTAGAGCTATCAAACAACATGTTACAGGAACATATCATGGCAAACAATGGCATGGCATGAATCTACTAATAGCATAGATCAAAAGTCCCTTACTGACCATGAGCCAAAAGGGCACGGAAAATATGATGGCACCCATGTAAACATGGCAAGTTATATTATAGATTCAAACATGGCAGGAACAACAATAAGTAGGCATGTTCGTGAGATTGAACCACTCACCACAGAGCAATACATGGCATGGCAAGGCACCCAACAGTAAGAAGGCATGTTTATGAAGCTAGGCATGGCAAGAGCAAGGTCATAGGTTGCATGGATCACTAGGAAAACACATGGAAACAACTGAACTTAATGTAAACAGGCTGACAGCAACATTTTCAAGCAACTTTAGAGCAAGACTACAACATGTTCCAGCAGGCTATAATTGCAACCAAGGGCATGAATGGATAGAGCATGGCATGTAGATCAAAACATGTTTATAGGACATCTCCAGATTATGCACACAATGACTTGTAGAAGCTTGTTAACATAGCAACAAAATATAACAGAATCTGTCAGGAAAAACAGCAACAGCAACTACCCTACTTAACAAGCTTGATACACTCAGCACACAACTCACAAAAATACATGGTTGGCACCCCTGGAAAGATGGCATGGCATAGATCAACATTCATGTAGAGCTCAACCTCATAGGATGCACACATCAATCATGGCAAAAATGATAAATGAGCAAGTTATAACAGTTTCAGCAGGTTAACATCAACATGCACTCTTCTAACATCATTTCGGGCATCAAGATGAGCTCAAATGAAAATGATGCAATGGAACGAAATGAAGTACTCGTCGAGATGAACAATTAGACATATTATACGCACGAAACGGAGCTACGGATGCAGAGATATAGCAGGTCAAACCGGCATGATAATGTGCAATTTTCGGGGACTTCTTCACCTCGGGGAAAAAGCTGGACGGGGCGATCCGGGATGGGGCGTTTGGATCGCGGGACGGGTGGATCTCGTCCACCCGCCCGGATCTGGCGACGAGGCGACGCTGGCGACGTGCGGTGGCGCGGGGTGAAGCGGGGCGGCGCGGAGGAGTGGGTCGGGCGTGGCGGAACTGGTCGGGAAGCGGCGGAGCACGCCGGCCGGCGGAGCACGGGCGTGACGGTGGCCGGGCGGAGGCGGCGACGGACGCGGAGCGCGCGGGCGGCGGAGGGAGCGCTGGCGGGCGGCGGTGATCCGCGAAGGAGGCGGCGACGGGAGCTCCGGCGGCTTGCTGCGGCGGCGGCGGCGGCTTCGGGCGGCGGCGGGTTGGGCTCAGCTGCTGGGAGGCAAAGTGAGCGAGGCACTGGTCCGGCGTGGCTTGGGCGGGCCAGCCTCAGCCTCAAGGGCTCGCTGGCTTGCAAGGCGCGGCGCTGCACGCCGGGCGGCCCGGGAGAGGCTAGGAGCGGCGGCGCGGGGACGGGCGGACACGACCGGACGGGTCGGACGTGTCCGGCAGCGGCGGAGGAGTTTGGCTAGGGTTTGGACCCGAAAATGGAGGGGGAGAGGGCGTTTTTATAGGTAGAGGGAGCTAGGAGAGTCCAAATGAGGAGCGGTTTTCGGCCACGCGATCGTGATCGAACGACCGAGAGCATGGAGGGAGTTAGATGGGTTTTGGGCCACTTTGGAAGGGTGTTGGGCTGCAACAAAGAGGCTTTACTGTTACCTGTTAACTGCTGGAGTATCAAACGAGCTCCAAATGGCACGAAACTTGACAGGCGGTCTACCGGTGCTATACCAAGGCCGCTTGACAAACCTCGGGCCATTCCGAGAACATTTGACACCCGCACAAGAGAAGAGGCAAAAAGGAGGCGCCGGAGGACATAGGAGCGCCGGATTGCAAAACGGACAACGAGGAAAATGCTTGGATGCATGAGACGAACATGTATGCCAATGTGGTGCACATGATGACATGATATGAAATGCATATGATGACATGGCAAAGTGCAACACGCAAGCACATGACATGGCAACGACGGTGAATAACTGGCGGACACCTGGCGCATCGGATCCGGGGCGTTACACATATCCAACAAGTTTCCATAAATAAAAAGGAAGCACAAGGAAAAGTAAAAGTTTGCAACAAGTTTCCATCAATGGTAGCTTCCTCATCTCAAGCAAATATGCAAATAGGAAAGATGAAAGTGAGAAGAAGATGAAGAAGAAGACTAGCTAGAAGAAAAAGAAGACGAAGAAGAAGAAGAAGAATAAAGTCTTCTTTTTCTTCTTGTTGTTCTTCTAACTAAGGTAGGTAAAAATGCCAATTTTTAGCTAAGGTAGGTAAAAATGCGAAGTGTGTAGGTCATTTTAGAGCTAAGTTAGGTAAATAGATCATTTTGGAGCTAACCTACGTAGTTATGCCATTTTTGAGATAACTAAGCATATTTATTCATTTTGTAGGACAAAATGGTAAGTGTAAGTCATTTTAGAGATATCCTAGTTAAAATCGGTTATTTTGGAGCTAGGTAAGGTTATTTTGTCATTTTGGAGGAAAATAAATGAATTATATGATAGTTTGGAGCTAAACCAAGGTTATTATGCCATTTTTACCTACGTGCGCTAATTATGTCATAAATGAACTAGCTAAGCTAATTATAGATCATTATTGAGCTATCCTAGGTTTTTATGCCATTTTGTACCTAAGTGAGCTAATTATGTCATAAATGAAGTAGCTAAGCTAATTATAGATCATTATTGAGCTATCCTAGGTTGTTTATGCCATTTTGTACCTAAGTGAGCTAGTTATGTCATAAATGAAGTAGCTAAGCTAATTATAGATCATTATTGAGCTATCCCTAGGTTCGTATTCCATTTTGTACCTAAGTGAGCTAATTATGTCATAAATGAACTAGCTAAGCTGGCTATAGACCATTATTGAGCTATCCTAGGTTGGTATGCCTTTTTTTAGCTAACAAAGCATTTGTTAAGCAAAACACTTGGGAAAACTTACCATGATCCGGGAGGTGAAGGGCCGGTCGGGGTTGCACCACCATGAGATGGAGAAGGGTCAGATGATCCTTTGTGGGAGGCTGTTGCACGAACGATCATTTGCAATGTTTAGTTGGCATGATGCAACGCAAATGTGTATACTAGTAACTAATGACCATTCAAATGAAACTCACCATGTCCGCTATAGCAATCTGGGGCATCGATGGAGGGGTCTAGCCAGTTTTCTCACACACGGACTGCACACTTTGTTTTCACGAGTCAGTCATATGAGTTAGTAATGAAACAAACATGACGTGCATGATTTGGCTAGTATGCGGGAGAAACTTACCACGAGGATCTCGTATAGGCCCGGTGACTCGCGTCGTTCCGGTTCCTCTCCGCCTCCAACAGATTAGCCTACCTCTCCTCCATTTCCCTCACCTTCTCCTCCGCCTACCTAGTTGCCTCCGCCACAAGCCCATGGGTCCTGGTCTCGATAGCGAGATCCACTGGCCGTGGTCGAGGCCTCATCTCGGGAAGAGACTTCGTCTGCCGCTTCTTGATCTCTGGGAGACTTCTAGGACAATGTATGAGACCATCCCCAATGGCTATGTGGCCATGTTTCCTCCCATCACCAGATAGCATCACGAGCTCAAGATCAAAAGAACTCTGGCTCGGGTTGAAGTCCTCGCCTTTCATCTCCTTCCCCCAGTCTCTATACCTCACAAGCTTGTTGTGGGAGGAGATGTTGGTGAAGCTATCTGGATGACTGAGGTCATCCTCTGAGAATGCCTTGCCTTCTTGTACAGGGCACTATGGGCCATGGCATAGAGGTCATACAGCAGCGGCACCTCCTTCTTGTTGTGTCGCGCATGAAAGAGAGGAACAGGGTAAATTAGTAATTAAAGCTAGCATGAAGAATGAAATTGCATGAATCGAACCACATACCAAGTGATCCCAGTACTCAAACAGGTTGGAGCTCCCTTGATGGTGCGGCACACCTCTCATCTGGGCACGCTTGTCCCTAGCCTTGTTGTGGGCGGCTAGCCATTGGGGAGAGCACCACTCATCCACCAACCTCTCCCAACAGTCCATCTTATCCGCACACCATCTCGGGGGCACCTAAGTTAGGCAAAGAGAAATCTCAGCGCTACGCCAACGAATCAAATCTAGGAAACTGGTACAAGGCGTTAAGAATAGGTAATTATTGTCATGTACTTGTCCTTACTCAGATACTTGAGGTGGCACTTCTTCTTCTACCTCCTGATGTTAGTCGAGGCATAGTAGTCTTGGACTGCCTGGAACCGAGCCTCATGCCGTGTGTTCTGAAGTAGGCGCTTGCACTCAGCATTGAAAAGCATAGCCACGTCCGCCTCATGTTCCTCAAGACACCTGTAGAAGGTCTACAATCAAGCAAGACAACACCGATCATTAGTACAATCACTAGGTACTGTTGATTTTTAATTCTGTAAAGGAGAACTTACCCAAAACCACCGTCTCACAATGTCGGCCACCGTCTTGCACATGACACCATCGACCATCAATCCCGGCAGGGCTGGGGTAGCCTGGTACAGCTCCCAGGTGAGTGCTAGCCGTGGAATCTCACCCTCACCGGGCAATGTGACCCACCCCGGGAAGTGGTGCCGGACTAGAGTACCAAGGACCTGGTTGGGCCTGCGGACACCATCTACGTGTATCCAACCCCTGCAGTATGACAAGGCTAACACATTAGATATTAATTTGAACAAACATGAAGGCAAAAGGTTAAAAAAGAGTAAATTAATGCACTTCTCCCCGTTAGGCTGAATCAACCACCTCTGGTCGCGGGTTGCCGGCACGAACAGTAGCTTAGTACTACCACGCTGATAGACCTTCTTGCCCTCCTCAACCTGTTCGCTCTCGCTGTAGCTATCCTCAGATAAGGTCTCCTCGAGATCATCACCATGGTCGCTAGTCTCCGGAGTCACGTGTGACGAAGACTCTGGGACCCTAGTCTCTTGGGAGGAAGACTATGGGACCCGAGTCTCCTCGGAGGAAGACACTGGGACCTGAGGCTCGTCGACCCGTGGCTCGGCAACCAGAGGCTCGTGGGCCAGAGTCCGACACGGGTCCACCTGAGATGGAGCACTCCGGTGGGCCAGAGACTCAGCGAGGGATGGTGATGAGGAAGGCAGAACAACCTTCCTACCTCTACCAGCGCCCCGTCCACCTCTACCTGCACCTCTATTCTTCCCCCGACCTCCTCTCCCGGTCGAAGAAGAAGTGCCCGCCGAAGGTGCTGGGGGTGTGTTCATGTTGTCTACCAGCCCTCCGAAGGTTCTGGGGTGGCATAACAACACCCCTCCCACGTACCGAGGTAGGAGGCTCGGAGCGCTCTCAACCCAAGCCCACCATCTATCAACACCTGCAATGACAAAGAGTAAACGAAATTAGTACAACATAAACATAAAAAAATTAGTGTGTATCGGTGGTCGGGGGTCGGGTGTCGGTGGTGTCGTGTTGGGGTGCTGTGTCGGGGTCGGGGTGCCCCTCGGTAACCGCGACCATCGGCAACCCGCGGGGGTCAGGGTGTCATGTCGGGGGTGGGGGTGTTGGTGGTGTCGTGTCGAGGGTCCAGGGGTCGGTGTGTCAGGGTGTCGTGTCGAGGGTCGAGGGGTCGAGGGGTCGGGGTGTCGGGTTGTCGTGGTTGACGCTCGAGGGGTGGGGATGTCGGGGTGAGGGGTCGGGTGTCGTGGGTCGATGACAAATCCTTGACCCCTAGACCCCTTGACCCTCAACACGACACCCACCCTCGACCCCACACGACACCCGACACCCCACCCCCACCCCGACACGACACCCGACACCCCACCCCTCGACCTCGACACGACAACTCCGACACCCGACCCTCGATTCTACACACACACCCCACCACTCGACCCTCGACACTAAACTAAAAAACCTAAACTAATTAAACTAAATAACCTAGACCAATTAAACCTAAACTAACTAAACTAGAAGACCAAAACCAACTAAACTAAACAACCTAAACTAATTAAACCTAAACTAATTAAACTAAATAACCTAAAGTAATTAAACTAATTAACCTAAACTAATTAAACCTAAACTAACTAAACTAAATAACCTAAGCTAATTAAACTAATTAACCTAAACTAATTAAACCTAAGCTAATTAAACCTAAACTAACTAAACTAAATAACCTAAACAAATTAAACCTAAACTAAATAGCCTAAACAAATTAAACTTAAACCTTAACTAAAAAATCTTAATTAATTGAACCTAAAAACTAACTAAACTAAAAAACATAAAAAATAGAAAAAATAGGGTGGCAGGGGTTCATCGTGGGGGCGGTGACGGATCGGGGAGGCGGCGGCGACGGGGCACGGTGGCAACGGGGCAGGGAGGGGGCGGCAACGGGCGGCGCTCCTTGGGGGCGGTCCACCGGGGGCTGCGGCAGGGAGGTGGCGGCGGGGAGGCTCAGGAGGGGGTAGGGAGGCAGGGAGGGGGCGGCGACCGGGCAGGAGGGGGCGGCGACGGGGCAGCAATAGAGAGGTGGTGGGCCGGTGGGGGCGATGGGGCGGCGGCGGCTCTCGTCGGGCGGAGAGCAGAGGATAGGAGAAAGAGAGTGGGCAACGGCGGGGGTGCAGGCCGTTATCTTATTTTGAAGCGTTGCCGTTCGTGTCGCCTTTGCCGTCCGCAAGCTGATGGCAACGGACTCTTTGCCATTTGTTGGTGGACGGCAAAGAGGGGGCCTGTTAGGGCTTAATAGCCAGTGGGCCAAACACCCTCTTTACCGTCAGCTAGCGGACGGCAAAGAAGCTTTGTCGTCAGCTAGCGGATGGCAAAATAATGGCCGATGGCAAAGCATTACTTTGCCGTCTACTTTCTCATGACTTATGGCAAAGACATTCTTTGTCGTTCGCTAGCAGACGACAAAGAGGTGGCAGACGGCAAATCTTCTGATTCCAGTAGTGATCAACTCTTTTTTATCTTTTTG
The DNA here is from genome assembly GCA_021437245.1 of Aegilops speltoides. Lineage (NCBI taxonomy): Eukaryota > Viridiplantae > Streptophyta > Magnoliopsida > Poales > Poaceae > Aegilops > Aegilops speltoides. The sequence continues at coordinate 302,331,078 of CM038141.1, read as the reverse complement.
ATCTGTCTTCCCCCTCCCCCGCTCAACCCCTGTCGTAATGTTTTTGGCCTCAAAACTAACATAGTACTATGTTGTTTGGGGGGCTTGATGAAAAATCGAGTGCTGCTTTCTATAGACTAGCCCGCCCAGCAAATGGGCTGCTGGTCCACCATGGATTGGGAGGCTAAAAATACAAGTTGTATGGTGCAGAGACAAGTAAAAATTGCCATCAAGAGCCATCCACTGAGAAAAATAATCACGTCTGATGTGCTTCTTCAGTCGCACCGCCGACCCCCTCTTTAATCCAGTTCGCTCCATTCCCCAACCGGCAACACGGGACGGAAGTTTATTTCCCCCTCGCACTGCTGGGGGATTGAAGAAGTGCGGCATCGAATCCAACACCACTGATGGCTGCTTGTCCAAGTGATTTTTAGATAGGAAACTACATGTTTAGAGGCAAAGCATTTAAATCAACACGCACTTTTCAAACATGGATAACAGAATGTTGGAAATTTTATTCATGGTAACAATGGAACTAACAACAAGTTAACATCATGTTGATCAACATTTCGTATAGCCCATCTTCATATGATGCAAAGTCAAAAAAGATATGTTATTTTCAAAATGGCAAGACAATGTTGAGTGTGCGAAAAACTGGGTAAACTAGGGACGGAATTTTGGCAACTGTTAGATATTTTTCAGCTGCACCAGTTGGAATCGAACTCGGGCAGTACAGCTTTTGGGTGAGAGGGCTGTAGCCACCGGGTTAGTACGGTATGTTCGAAATAATGAAGGCGTCTTCCCAGGCTCCGGTTCTTTCCCATCTGTGTGCGCTCACCGTGGTGCCGCCGTATGCCGTTGTCAACATGCTCAACAAACAAGAGGAATCATGAGAGGACTGCATGCTGAGAGACTGACAGTGGGGACTCACCAGGTCCAAGCCGTATGCAAGCAAGTGCCTCATTGAAAAAAAAAGCTTCCTCTTAATTGTTTACTGACGTTGGGGCCTGTCGGTGTCAAAACCAGTGGATCTCAGGTAGGGGGTCCCGAACTGTGCGTCTAGGCGGATGGTAACAGGAGACAAGGGACACGATGTTTTTACCCAGGTTCGGTCCCTCTCGATGGAGGTAAAACCCTACTCCTGCTTGATTGATATTGATGATATGGGTAGTACAAGAGTGGATCTACCACGAGATCAAGGAGGCTAAATCCTAGAAGCTAGCCTATGGTATGATTGTTGTAATGGTTGTTCGTCCTACGGACTAAAACCCTCCGGTTTATATAGACACCGGAGAGGGCTAGGGTTACACAGAGTCGGTTACAATGGTAGGAGATCTACATATCCAGATCGCCAAGCTTGCCTTCCACGCCAAGGAAAGTCCCATCCGGACACGGACGAAGTCTTCAATCTTGTATCTTCATAGTCTTGGAGTCCGACCGATGATGATAGTCCGCTATCCGACACCCCTAGTCCAGACTCCTCAAGAGTCCCTAACCAGGCTTCAATGACGACGAGTCCAGCAGATATATAGTCTTCGGTGTTGCAAGGCGGGTTCTCCTTCAAATTCCATGTGTTTGCCGAATAGTGTCCGGCTCCCTTACAAATGTTGCGCTCCCTGGCTTCCACGCCCAATAATGGCCCTCTTCCACGCGTCGCACGAATGCGAAAAGCCAGGGTATCTTTTATGTTTTACCCCCTAGCTGCACAAATAATCTGCCTATAAGAGAGACAAGAATCCAGATCCAAATCACACCATCCTCCTTCCACGAGTACTCATCGGAGCGCTTCTGACCGAAAACCCATTCCACCATGGACCGTCAACGCGGCTCCTCCTCTCGCGCTCCCAGCCCTCTGCCAGGAGATTGGAGGAGATGCTCAGTTCCGCACAACGAGTTGGCGAAGCTTCAAGCGGAGGGATATCTTCCTCCGGCCTTTATGGTCCCGGTTCGAGCCGGGCTGGCCTCCTACAAAGGTGGGAAGCAAGCGGAGGCCGCCCCTAGTCCCTCTAAAGGAGAGCGGGTGTGCTTCGTCACCTATCTAATAAGGGGCTTGATTTCCGACATCCGCTCCTCCGCGGGCTTCTGGAGTTCTATGGACTCCAGCTCCATCACCTCACGCCCGCCTCTATTCTACACATCGCGGGTTTCGTAGCCCTTTGCGAGCTATTCTTGGGCATCGAGCCCCATTTTGCACTATAGAAGAGGCTATTCTGCCTCGTACCCCGTTCTCACGAGGGGTCAATATATCAAGTGGGCGGTGCCGAAATATGGCGATCGCCGGACCGGATATCCATCCGAACCCCAAAGAAGGCGCCCAAAGACTGGCCTTGGAATGGTTTTACGAGAAGACGCCCACTACTGCACTCCGTTCGATTGGCCTCCGGAGTTCAGCAGGCTCCTCAAGAAACGCCTAAGTTGGCGCTCATGAGCCCTCAACTCGAGGAAGACAAGGGCGTCCATTATTTGATGGGCCGGATAAGGTTGCTGGCCCATTCCGGATTGACCATGATTGGAGTCATGGCCACGTGCATAATGCGGGGGGTGCAGCCGCTGCAATACAGGGGCCATCCCATGTGGGATTTCAACGGGGAAAATGATGCCACCCGTCATGGCCGCAAAGGGCCGGGATCGGCCGAAGATCTGGTGAAGATTTTGTCCGGCCTGTACAAGGGGGAGAAGGAGGACTTCCTCCAAACGAGCCCATTGAATGGGTTCTCCATGAGTAACCCTCGTCGCTGGGTAAGCGGGCATTTTATTTATCCGACCCATGCTTTCAAAGTTAAGTACCTTACTTTACGATTTCGAAGCAGGAGCTGCGCCGGGATGTGGAGGGCATACATAGTCCGGCTCCACAACCCGAGGATCCAGGAAGATCCCTTGATCCGGCCTCCGAAGAGGATCCGAACATAAAGGTGGAGCTAATCGATGGAGTGTTCCACCAACTCAGCATGGACAACGCTCTAGTCACCATTACGGCTGACTACCCCGGCTTGTCACCGGCTTCCCAGGTAACTATGACCGAAGTCCTGGCGCATTCCTGACCACCGTATACAATGGTGTCTCGCAGGAGGTGCCTTCAAGGCAGGAATCCGAGCCCACGACGGCTGACCAACAAGGGTAAGTCCGGCCCAGCAGGCGGAAGAGGAGTGCGGCGCTGATCGAAACGTCGCTGCAATGGTATAGCTCGCGACTGTTATTTAGGAAAAGGATTCCCAGGAGGTGTATTAACGCTCATGACCTTTCCAAGAGAAAGAGCACTCGCCGGACTATGTACGGAGAGGTTGCCAACCAAGCCTCCGCCCGCCAGGCTCCAACACCTGGTCCGGAGGGGGAGGCGGGCGCAAGGCGCGAGCCGGATACTCCTCCAGTGGAGGATGCCGACCGACTGTCCGCCACCAGGTCTGAGGTGGAGAGCGCCATGAATCATAGGCGTCGCCGGACAATTCTGCATGACACGTGTTTCTCCCCAGAGGCGTTGAATGCCTTTAACATGGGAGACGCGCACCTCCGTGCCGCTCAAGATGGTTTAACCAGAGCCACGGAGCAATATGTAAAAGATATACGGGTAAGAAATTTTAATAGTTGTATATGCCAGTAGCCCTCGAGACTTAAAGTAGTTAAAGTAACTGATTTAAGGATCATATAATTTGCAGGATCTTACAGAGAAGAATACCCGATTGTCCCAGGAGCTGCAAGAGTGCAAGGCTCAACTTGAGGCCGCACTAGCTGCCGCAGGAGGAGGCACAGAAACCCCCTCCGGTAACACATTATTTCAGAAAGATAAGCGGTGTGCGGCATCCGTATAAATCTGACAATGGTATTGCAGATGTTGCCGGACTTGATCCGGACAAGCAACAACTACTGCGCCAGCTGAAGGCTGGCGAGAGGGTGCTTACGAAGGTGCAACAAGAAAGGAACAAACTCCAAGATGCCCACGCCCAGCTTGGAGAAGAGCTGAAAGGTGTTCGGGCCGAGCTGTTTGGCTCCGTGAAGGAGAATCAGCGACTTCGTCGCGACATCTATAGTAAGTGCTTGAGCGAACTCCTTTGAAAAGAAGAGTTCGGCGAGGAAGTCAATTGACAAAATATATGTCAGAGGTGTGCTCACAGTCGCCTGGGGGGAGATGCCCGCCTCAACGGGTGATCAACTTCCCGAAGCTGGTGCAACTGCCGAACGTGTTCGGCAAAGCGATGAGCGGCGCCGTCCTGTGCCTTATGGCCGTCCCTCTCCCTACCCGAGGGCCTTGGAGAGCTTGCGGAGAAGCTTCAGGGAGTGCGGCAGCGCTTCTGTTTATGGAAGATATCGGCCTGCCGCCAAGGTGCCAGGGAGGCTTGGGCCATGGTGAAGACGCGATACAAGAAGGCGGATCCAAACCACATGGCCGAGGTCGGACCTGTGGGGCCCGATGGGAAGGAGACCCCTGTGAGCTTAGTGTACGGCCAAGTAGAGTTAGCCGCTAAATATTCCCAATGGGACTGTAAATTAGACAGCTTGTTAGACGGGATTGAGGAGGAGTACAGTCAGTCAATTTGACGATGTATTTAAAATGACATGTAAAATGCCTTCTAGCCGGATTGTAGATCGTTTGTCTTTGCCGACCTTTTCACTTCAACCTCGGGACCCTAGAGTCCGGAGTGTGTCCGAATACCTTCTCGGTTAAGAAAAAACCGGGGCATGCATGGAGACTAGGCATAGGGGTCATTAGTGCTTTATTAGACAAGTGACCAACTAGTTATGTTATATTACATGGTTAGTAAGAAACATCTTCCAGGGAGAATAGTTCCGTTAAGGGTTCCTTTCCCTGGGAGGCATGCCCTAAAGTGCATGTCGGGACTACTTAAAAGAGCAGGAAAACATCGGGGCAGATAAATAAATATGTAAAAATCATCTTTCAAGTCACCGACCGAATATTCCCTTATGAATGCTAGCTTTCGGCTTCACCCGGTCGAGGTACACATCCGGTGACCGACAAGAATAATCGCAGAGGTGCTCCTTTACCTCCTAGCCGAACAATCGGGAACGAGGGGTAATCACAGAGCCAGCAACCCAGCTTGGCCAAAACTTAAGTCATATCGATGCATATAATGGTGAATAAAAGGTACATGTGGAAGTTTGACACATGCCGGGCATGTAGCCCGTATAAGTAAGCTTCATTAAAGAAGCCCCGTGTATAATGAGTGCGGTAGCACATCGTGTGTGTAACAATGCATAAATAGGCCCTCGTGGGCTTTTATGAAAAAAGTGAAAAGAGGAAAAGAGAGATAAAAGGCAACTCAAGTATAAAATGTGGACGAGGAAGGAGACGAACTCCGAGTCCAGCGCTAGGCGAGAATCTTCGGAGGCGGGCTGCGCTCCATGGGTTTGGCTCGAGTCGGTTGTCCGATGCGTTTAGCAGACGGGTACGCTCCGCCGTCCGACTTGGTCGATGATGAAGGGACCTTCCCATTTGAGCTTGAGTTTGTCCTTTTCTTGTCCGCAGCGAGAACTAGTTCGCCAACATTGTATATTTTAGCCCGCATTTCTCTCGGTTTGGTATCTTCGAGCTGCTGCCGATAGAATGCGGAATGAGCCTTTGCCACGCCACGCTCCTCCTCTAATGCGCCCAGCTGTCCCGCCGATCCAGCTCGGCTTCTCTTTCTTCGCATATGCGCACTCGAGGTGAGTCATGAATTATATCGCAGGCAAACTGCCTTCGCACCGTATACCATAAATAATGGTGTGAATCCGTAGTACGGTTTGGCGTGGTCCGCAGCCCCGTGAGTACGTAGTCGAGCTCCTCTACCCAAAGGCGTGTTAGACTCGTGAGGGACCGCACTAGTCCGGGCTTGATGCCGCCATTATTAGACCATTTGCTCACTCAACTTGTCCGCTGGTTTGAGGATGATAGACCGAAGCGTAATCGAGCTTAATGCCCATATTTTTGCACCGTAGCTTAACCTCGCCGGCCGTGAAGTTCGTGCGCTATCGGTGATGATCTTTGTGGGGACGCCATAACGTGTACTACCCCGATATGAAGTATATCACGGGTCCGGATTCGCCGTTTTAACTGGCTTGGCTTCTATCCATTTGGTGAATTTATCCACCATGACCAATAGGTACTTTTGCTTGTGGGTTCCCCCTTTAAGGGGTCCAACCATGTCAAGCCCCCAGACTGCGAACAGCCAGGTAATGGGTATAGTTTTGAGGGCGGTGGGTGGCATATGGCTTTGATTAGCAAAGAGCTGACAACCGACGCATCTTTGGACTAAGTCCTGAGCATCTGACCGGGCCATCGGCCAATAAAATCCTGTACGAAAGGCCTTACCCACAAGGGCCCGGGCTGCAGCGTGGTGTCCGCCTAGTCCGGCATGAATTTCAGCCAGAAGATTTCGCCCTTCCTCTTCGGAGATGCACCTTTGAAGGACTCCGGTTGTGCTTTTCTTGTAAAGTTATCCCTCATAGACCTTGTAGGCTTTAGACCGCCGAACTATGTAGCGGGCCTCGTTTTGGTCTTCGGGAAGTTCCTGCCTAATTAAGTAGGCTACGAATGGTTCTGTCCACGGGGCAATTACGGCCATTATTTCATGGGCTGAAGGTGTTATTTCATCGGCTGAACCGCCAATTATGTCGACTGCTCGTGTTGGGTGGCGCGTTGTTTCTGTGTTGTTATTTCGGACTCCTCTTCCCATAGTACGGATGGCTTAAAGAGCCGCTCCAGAAGATTTTGGAGGATAGCGTCGCGTTTGCGCCGATGCGCGCAAAGACGTCGGCTGCTTGGTTATTATCCTGCTACGTGGTGGAATTCGAGTCCTTCGAACCGAAAGCTGACATTTTAGGACAGCATTACGATAGGCTGCCATTTTTGGATACTTGGCCAAAGTCTCCATTTACTTGGGATATTGCAAGGTTTGAATCTCGCACCTCTAAGCGTTGAATACCCATGGAGATTGCCATCCGGAGACCATGCAGAGGGCCTCAGATTCAGCTGCATTGTTGGAGTCCGTACATTATCTCGGCACGATTGGTGGTCTCCGGTTGGGGACATCAGCTCGACGCCAGCCCCCAAGCCGGCCAACATTTTGGAGCCGTCAAAATGCATAATCCAATTGGAGTATGCGCCGTACTCTTTAGGGAGTTCGGCTTCGGTCCATTCAGCGATGAAGTCGGCCAAGACTTGCGACTTTATAGCTTGCCGACGTTTATAAGTTATATCAAATGGTAAGAGCTCAATGGCCCATTTTGCAATCCTGCCTGTCGTGTCGCGTTGTTTATAATGTTGTTGAGGGGCACTTCGAGGCCATCGTTATCGAACACTCTTGAAAGTAGTGTCGAGCTTCGGGATGCTATGAACACCGCGCACGCTATCTTTTGATAATGCGGTACCGGACTTGCGGGAGTTAAGACAAGTGGATACGTAGTACACTCGGTTTTTGAAGAGGGAATTTATGCCCTTCGCTTTCGCTCGACGACGAGCACCGCGCTTACAACTTGATGTGTTGTCGCGATATATAACAACATTGGTTCGCCTGTGTTAGGCGCAGCCAGACCGGATTTGTTGCCAATATGGCTTTTATTTCTTCGAGTCCAAGAAGGGCAGATCCGCCCACTGGTGTTCGGCATACCGAGGAGGCGATAGAGGGCAATGCCTTTTCTCCCAAACGGAGATGAAGCGGCTTAGAGCCGCCACGCATCCAGTCAATTTTTGTATTTGTTTGAGGTCTTTTGGAATATCCAGCTGTGACAGAGCTCGGATCTTGGCTAGGTTTGCTTCAATTCCTCTACCGGATACAATCAAGCCCAGGAGCTTTCCGGCTGGTACGCCGAAAACGCATTTTTCCGGATTTAGCTTAATGTCATATGCTCGGAGGTTGCCAAACGTGAGCCTCAAATCGTCTACTAGAGTTTCGACATGTTTGGTTTTGACGACTACGTCGTCTACGTATGCCTCTACTGTTTTGTCGATCTGGGTAGCCAGACATGTCTGAATCATGCGCTGATATGTTGCGCCGGCGTTTTTGAGTCCGAAGGGCATCGTGTTGAAGCAAAATGGTCCATATGGAGTAATGAATGCCGTTGCGGCTTGGTCCGCCTCCGCCATCTTGATTTGATGGTAGCCGGAGTATGCGTCAAGGAAGCACAATGAATCGTGCCCTGCAGTAGCATCGATTATTTGGTCGATGCGGGGAAGGGGGAAGGGATCGTTTGGGCAGGCCTTGTTGAGGTCTTTAAAATCGACACATAGGCGCCAGGATTTGTCCTTCTTTGGTACCATTACCAGGTTTGCTAGCCAGTCCGGATGTTTGATGTCTCTGATGAATCCGGCTTCCAGTAGTTTGGCTAGCTCTTCTCCCATTGCCTGTCTTTTGGGTTCGGAAAATCGCCGAAGAGCCTGTTTGGTGGCTTGAATCCTTTAGGACGTTTAGGCTGTGTTCGCTAATCGCATGGGATTCTGGCATATGTGAGGGTGCCAGCAAAGATGTCCCAATTTTCCCGAAGGAATTCTCGTAAGCGGCGCTCACGCCGTGGTTCAACTGTGCCCCGATGGAGGCCGTCTTTGTTGGGTCCGTTGGATGGACCTGGAATTTGACTATTTCATCCGCTGGTTTGAAGGAGGTGGACTTGGATCTCTTATCGAGTATCACATCATCCCTATTCACCGTGAGAGCGCAATAAGATGAGTTCCTCCGCCGCTAGGGCTTGGATAGTGCCTCCGTGGCTAATGCGGCTGTCTTGTTTTCGGCGCGGAGTGCTGTGTCCGGATCACTAACGAGAGTGATTATTCCGCCGGGCCCGAGCATCTTAAGCTTCATGTACCCGTAATGGGGTATGGCTTGGAAAATTGTGAATGCCTCTTGTCCTAATATAGCGTGATATCCGCCGCTGAACGGGCCACTTGGAACGTGACTTCCTCGACCAGAATTGTCCGTGAAATAACACCACATCAAGTGTGATTTTTCTGTGCAGCATGCTTCCCGCTAGGGATTATTCCTCTAAAGGTTGTGCTGCTTCGCCAATGCGGCTCCGCCTATTTCCATTTTTGAATAGTTTCCTCGTAGATGAGGTTTAATCCGCTGCCGCCATCCATGAGTACCTTGGTAAGACGAAAGCCATCCACTATTGGACTGAGGACCAATGCGGCTGGTGCTCAGGCTGTTTGAAATTTAGGTTCGTCGCTGGCGTTGAAGGTGATGGCCGTGTCGGTCCATGGGTTTGTTGTTGCTACTTGGTAGACTTCGGCGAGGCTGCGGATTGTTCGTTTTCGCATATTATTTGATGCGAAAGTCTCTAAGACTGTTGACACTGTACTGGTACTGTTGGAGTGGTTCTCCGGGGCTAGAAGCTCTTCGCCACTTTTGGCCACCTGCCGCAGTATCCAACATGCTCGAAGGCTATGTGTTGGAGTGGCGCCTTCTGTACTGTGAATTTTACAGGATCCGCTGAGCCATCCCTCCAGTACGGTTCTGTGAACTTTATGTGGTTTTTGCTTTTGTGTTTTTGTACCTGGTGCCTGAGTGTGATGCACCCTTTTGTTTTGGACTAGGGTTGTATTCGGGGCTGGATTGTCCCAAAACTTAGTTTCGGTTTTCCGAAACTTCCATCGCGACAAGATTTCAGATTATGGACGCCAGATCGGCGAAACGTGTAATTTCATGACGACTGACGGCATTCAAGATTCCCTCGTCCGTGCAATTATTGCAGAAAATTGAAATTGCGTTTTCCTCTCGGCAGTCCTTTATCTTGTCCATAACCAGGAGGAATCTGGCCTAGTAATGATGTACTTTTTCAGTGGGCTCTTGCCGGATTTGAGATAGATCGCATATGTTTGGGTGGGTGGGTGGGATTGAGTCCTGAACCCTACCCATCTCGAGGCTCAAGGGCTGGAAAGTTTCCGAATTTGGAAGCTTGGATTGCTGGACGTTGTCCAACGAGTCTGGTCCGATGCCTAATTTTAGGTTCAGTGCTTGATCGACGTCCGTCCCTCCGTGGAAATCCGGCATGGAGGGTTCGAGAGTCCGGACATAACTAGTTTTCAATGTTGAAGAAGAATCACCGCGTTGTTCCTCTACCACAGCAACGTGGTGGGTGACCTGGGGAGAGTTAATCTCTCTCAGATCGGTTTTAAGCCCAATATGATTGTAGTCTGTAGCGACTCCCAGGGCGGCGATGCGATCCAAGAGCTTGTTTACGGACAAGAGCTCTATTGGATCCAGCTGCTCGGCGGATTCCGAGTTGACGTGAAGATTGCTTTCGATGACCCGAGAGGTCATCGTCGAAGCGGTGGCCGAACAGGCGGTCACGAGAAAACCACCTAGCCGGATAGTTTGGCTGGCGGCCAGGGCTCCTTTAGTGATGATACCATCTTTAAAGACGGGAAGAGGCATCCTTCCTGATCGCGATGGCACAGAGGAACTCTCAATGAAAGCACCAATGTCGGTGTCAAAACCGGCGGATCTCGGGTAGGGGGTCCCGAACTGTGCGTCTAGGCGGATGGTAATAGGAGACAAGGGACACGATGTTTTTACCTGTGTTGGGCCCTCTCGATGGAGGTAAAACCCTACTCCTGCTTGATTGATATTGATGATATGGGTAGTACAAGAGTGGATCTACCACGAGATCAAGGAGGCTAAACCCTAGAAGCTAGCCAATGGTATGATTGTTGTAATGGTTGTTCGTCCTACGGACTAAAACCCTCCGGTTTATATAGACACCGGAGAGGGCTAGGGTTACACAGAGTCGGTTACAATGGTAGGAGATCTACATATCCGTATCGCCAAGCTTGCCTTCCACGCCGAGGATAGTCCCATCCGGACACGGGACGAAGTCTTCAATCTTGTATCTTCATAGTCTTGGAGTCCGGCCGATGATGATAGTCTGGCTATCCGGACACGCCCTAGTCCAAGACTCCGTCAGGGCCCATGGGTTTTTCATCTTATAGTCAATAAATGAAATAAATTCCAACAATGTCATCGGGGAGCCTTTTTCAGGGGTATCGGGGATACTTTTTTGTTGTTGTTGTGGGAAAGGGGTATCGGGGATCTAGCTATCATGTTTTCCCAAAGGGCGAACAAGTATCAGCTAGGCCTAGGTTTTATTTTTTAACATGCGAAGCCCAGGACATACCGAGATAGTGGTTTCAACTTATTTTTTGAGGTCCATCATGTACGTACTGGCCTATGGGCGTCCCAGCGTAGGTTTTACTTTTTCAATGTATTTTTATAATAAAACGCAGATCTCTGTTCTATTTATCTATATATAGAATAATAATGTTGTGTCCAATTTATGTTTTCCCTTCTAACCACATTATATATATATATTATTATTACTATTATCGTATATTTAATAGAGACTTATATATACATTATGAAAACATCCCACATCTTGTTAACTTATAAAAGTAAATGTTTACTAGAAATTGGTAAGGAAAATCCTGGTTGTTTTTGACTCACGGGCAAGGAAAATCTTGGTGATTGCGTACAAAAGCTTGCGAAGATTTTAAGGACCAATGTAATAATTACACGCTCATTTTTCTTTTGAGCAATAACTCGCTAATTTGTTAATTTTATATATAAAAAATGTGTCCTCCGGTTTATTTTTTTATATTAATTGCTCCTTCTAACCTAACATTATATATAGAACAAGCCTAACTAATTTGTGCATTTCAATAAAGTGCAAATGGGCTGGGCTTTCTTAGAAAATATTAAATGGGCCCCATTGGAATGAAATTATTTGTTCACCCAACCCAGCAAATGGACTGTAAATTCTAGAAAACATTGGTTAAATATATGCTACATTTTTGCAGGCTGACAAGTGGGCCAATAGGTCCAAGCCTACGCAAGGCGTTGTCAACTTAGTCAACAAATGATTCTGACATCCACAACCATCGGATTTATATCCAACGGCCGGCATGCACCTTCAATCTCTCGTCTTGTTCCTCCAGTGTCGCCGGGACCGCCTGTTCCACCCTCCGACGGCTAGTGGCTCTGCTTAGCGCATCGCTGCGAAGCCCTACCCCACCACCGGCCAGGCTATCCCTCCACCCTTCCACACCTCCTGTTATTCTCCACCGACCGCAGCCCCACGCCGCACCAAAACCAGTTATAACCCTTGTACTCCTCTCAATCTACGACTCCACTGCCACGTCTTCCCATCTCCGGGTCGTTCTCGTCCGGGGCCTCATCGTCGTCCACTGTGTCAGGGAAAACGAACACCTATGGGATCACAGGAATCCCTTCTACGGTTGGCGGGGATAGGAGGTGCACAAAGAGCAGGTCTAACGCTCAGCGCGAGGGGATTTTTACCTAGGTCCGGGGCGCAAAGATGCGTAATACCCTAGTCCCGCTTGTTTGTATATTAGTGTTCCTTAGCTCTTGAACTAGCTACGATGCATGCCCAGTTCAAAAGTCTGAATCCTCTCTCAGTACGCCTTAGGCCTCCTTTTATATGTAAAAGGGGTTGCCACAGTGGCACCCAGGAGATGGAAAGCAAGCTACAGTGTATGAGCTTATCGCTCGGCACCGTAGGAGAAACATAGCTAATGCGCTGCCTATGTGCCCTCTTACTTTATTGGGGACGGCAACAGAAGTCGTCCCATCCGTCGCTTTTGACATGCGTCCAGGCTGACAAGGCAGCGGTGCCATGCTCGCTAGCTAGCTGCTATTTTGGCGCGGTGGTAGAGCCTCCACGAAGATTTGCATGCCACCACGTAGGCGCCTGCTTAGTTGGCACGCTGGTCGTTGCACTGGAGTGGTGGTGAGGTGGCAGATCCTTGCCGGGCGCGGGCCTGGCCGAGGCCTAGCAATCGTCCCCGGCAAGGCTTGCCTGGGGCCTCGGAGTCATCCCCGACAAGGGTCTTGCCGGGGGTCTTCGTCTTCTGGTCCCGCACGGGCATGTAGGCCATCAATCTTGATGAAGATCTGCACGCTACAACACATGTGTTCCCAAATCTTTGCCTTAACGTTGTCGATGGTGTATGAACTCTGAACCTCAAGGGTGATGGCCTTGCTGGTGCTGTGTGGGTTGCCCCGGGAAGGAGCTTGCCGGGGCTACGCAAGCCGCCCCGGAAAGGATGTTGCCGGGAGAGGTCCAGCTCGTCCTCTATTCTCTATTCACTGTCTTGATTGCCTGTCTTGGTAGTCTTGAGTTTTGTCTTCCGCTACCCTGCCAAGCCCTGCCGCAGGTGTGGCTATGACTGCCCATGCACAAGTAAGGGTGAGGGAGTCCTGGACTAGGGGGTGTCCGGACAGCCGGACTATTATCATCCGCCGGACTCCAAGACTACGAAGATACAAGATTGAAGACTCCGTCCCGTGTCCGGATGGGACTTTCCTTGGCGTGGAAGGCAAGCTTGGCAATACGGATATGTAGATCTCCTACCATTGTAATCGACTGTAACTCCTAGCCTCCTCCGTGTCTATATAAACCGGAGGGCTTTAGTCCGTAGGACACAACATACATTTCAACAATCATACCATAGGCTAGCTTTAGGGTTTAGCCTCCTTGATCTCGTGGTAGATCCACTCTTGTAATACCCATATCATCAATATTAATCAAGCAGGACGTAGGGTTTTACCTCCATCGAGAGGGCCCGAACCTGGGTAAAAATATCATGTCCCACGTCTCCTATTACCATCCACCTAGACGCACAGTTCGGGACCCCCTACCCGAGATCCGCCGGTTTTGACACCGACATTGGTGCTTTCATTGAGAGTTCCTCTGTGTCGTCACCGATAGGAAGAATGCCTCCACCAGTCTTCAAAGACGGTGTTTTCGCCAAAGGGGCCTTGGCCGCCGGCCAAACTATCCGGCTAGGTGGTTTTCTTATGACCGCCAGTCCGGACACCGCTTCGACAATGACTTCTCAAGTCGTCAGAAGCAATCTTCGCGTCAGCTCGAAATCTGCTGAACAGTTGGATCCAATAGAGCTCTCGTCCATTAACGAAGCTTTGATCGCATCGCCGCTCCGAGTCGCATGGACTACAATCAGATTGGGCTTAAAACCGATCTGAGAGAGATTAACTCTCCCCAGGCCACCCACCACGTCGCAGTGGTAGAGGAGCAATACGGCAACTCTTCGCCTATATTGAAAACTAGTCACGTCCGGATTCCCAAACCCTCCATGCCGGATTTCCGCGGAGGGACGGACTTCGATCGAGCATTGAACTTAAAACCATGCATCGCTTCGGACTTGCTGGATCGTATCCAGCAACCCAAGCTTCCGAATTCGGGAACTTCTCGGCCTTTAAGCCCCAAGATGGGCAGGGATCCGGATTTTTGTCCACCCACCCGCCCAGACATATGCGATCTATCTCTAATATGGCAAGAGCCCGCTGAAACAGTACATCACTACTGGGCCATATTCCTCCTGGTTATGGACTGGATAAAGGACTGCCGAGAGGAAAACGCATCTCAATCTTCTCGCAATAATTGCACGGACAAGGAATATCAACGCCATCGATCGTCAGATAATTACACGCTTCACCGATCTGGCCCATAGTACTAAAGTGTCAGGCGATGGAGAGTTTCCGAAAACCAAAATCAATTTTGGGATAATCCGCCCCAAACCCAAATTCCGCAACAAAAGGGCACCTTACACTCAGCCCCGGATGCAAAAACGAAAAACAAAAACCCAATAAGGGAAACGGAACCATACCGAGGGATGGCTCAACGGACCTGTAAGTTTATAGTACGTAGGAGCCGTCCCAACACATAGCCTTCGAGCATGTTGATATTACGGCAAGTGGCCAAAAGTGGCGAGGAGCTTCTAGCCCCGCAAAACCACTCCAACAATACCGCACAAGATCAACAGGTTTCGAGAATTTCGATCAAACAATATGCGAAAGTGAACAATCCGCGGACTCACCGAAGTCTACCAAGTAGCAACAGCAAATCCATGGAGCGACACAGCTATCACCTTCAACGTCAGCGACGAGCCCAAATTCTGAACCGCCAGAGCACCAGCCGCACTGGTGCTTAGTCCCATAGTGGACGACTTTCGACTGAAAAAAGTCCTCATGGATGGCGGCAGCGGATTAAACCTCATTTACAAGGAAACTCTGCAGAAAATGGAAATCGATTGGAGCCGTATTGAGCGAAGCAGCACTACCTTCAGAGGAATAATCCCTAGCCGGGAAGCGCGCTGCACCGGACAAATCACACTCGCTGTGGTGTTCGGCTTGCCGGACAATTACAGATCCGAAGAAGTCACGTTCCAAGTGGCCCCGTTCAACAGCGGATACCACGCTATATTAGGACGAGAGGCATTCACAATTTTTCAAGCAGTACCTCATTACGGGTACATGAAGCTCAAAATGCCCGGGCCCGGCGGAATAATCACTCTCGCTAGTGATCTGGACATAGCACTCCGCGCTGAGAACAAGACAGCCGCACTAGCCCTGGAGGCACTATCTGAAGCCCTAGCAGCAGAAGAACTCACCGCGCTGCGCTCTACGGCCTCCATCGGGGCACAATTGAACCCCGAAGTAGACGCCAAGATCGCAATTCCTTCGGGAAAATCGACATTTTCGCTGGCATCCTTCGATATGCCCTAATCCCACGCAGGTTGGCGTAACACAGCCTAAACATCCTCAAAGGATTTAAGCCAGTCAAACAGGCTCTTCGACGATTTTCCGAACCCAAAAGATAGGCAATGGGAGAAGAGCTAGCCAAACTATTGGAAGCCGGATTCATCAGAGATATCAAACATCCGGATTGGCTAGCAAATCTTGTAATGGTACCAAAGAAGGACAAATCCTGGCGCCTCTGTGTCGATTTAAAAGACCTCAACAAGGCTTGCCCAAAGGATCCTTCCTCTCCCCGTGATCGACTAAATTATCGGCGTACCGCAGGCACGATTCATTGTGCTTCCCCGACGCATACTCCGGCTACCATCAAATCAAGATGGCGGAAGCAGACCAAGCCGCCACGGCATTCATCACCACTTACGGACCATTCTGCTTCAACACAATGCCCTTCGGACTTAAACACACGCGCAACATATCAGCGCATGATTCAAACATGTCCGCTACCCAGATCGGCAAAACAATCGAGAGATACGAGACGACGAGTCACAAAACAAAACACGCCGAAACTCTAGTAGACGATTTGAGGCTCACGCTCGACAACCTCGAGCATATGACATCAAGCTGAATCCGGAAAATGTGTTTTTGCGCATCACCGAAAGCTGCTGGGCTTCATCAGATCCGTAGAGGAATCAAGCAAACCCGCTAAAATCCGAGCTCACACAGCTTGGACATTCCAAAAGACCTCAAACAAATACAAAATTAACAGGATGCGTGGCAGCTCTAAGCCGCTTTATCTCCCGTCTAGGAGAAAAGGCGCGTTCTCTATCGCCTCCTCAGCGCACCAACACTTCGAGTGGACGGATGCCGCCACCGCCGACTCAAGAAATAAAGGCCATATTGGCAACAACCGTCCCGCTCGCGCCTAATCTGGGCGAACCAATGTTGTTATACATCGCAGCAACGCATCAAGTTGTAAGCGCGTACTCGTCGTTTAATGAGAGATGTAAGGGCACAAATTCTCTTCAAGAACCAAGTATTATGTATCCACCGTGTTAACCCCAAAGAAGTCCTGCTACCCGCACTATCGTAAGATAGCATATGCGGTGTTCATGGCGCCCCGAAGTCTACACTACTTTCAAGAGTGTTCGTAACAAGGGCCTCTAAAGTACCACTCAATGACATTATAAATAACCGCGACGAACGGGCAGGATTGTAAATGGGCCATTGAGCTCTTACCATTCGATATAACTTACAAACCTCGTGAGCCATAAAGTCACAAGTTCTCGCTGACTTTGTCGCCGAATGGATCGAAGCCAACTCCCTAAAGAGTACGCCGATACTCCAATTGGACTATGCATTTCGACGGCTCTAAAATGTTGGTCGGATCTGGGGTCTGGCGTCAGATTGACGCCCCAACCGGGACACACAGTCCAATATGTACTTCAAATAATGTACACGGACTCCAACAACGCAGCCAATACGAGGCCCGTTACATGGTCTCGGATGGCGTCTCCATGGGCATTCGACGCCTAGAGGTGCGCGATTCAAACCTTGCAATATCCCAAATAAACGGAGACTTTGACGCCAAGGATCCAAAATGGCAGCATATCGCAACGCTGTCCTAAAATGTCACCGGTTTGAAGGACTCAATTCCATCACATAGCCCGAGATAATAACCAAGCGGCCGATGATCGCACGCATCGGTGCTAAACGTGATGCTGTCCCTCCAAATATCTTCCTAGAACGGCTCTTCAAGCCATCCGCATTTATGGGAAGAGGAGCCCGGAAGTGACAAACCGGAAAAAACCGCGCCAATCGGCGATTCAGCCAATGACATAACACCTTCAGCCCACGACATAATGGCAGTAATTGCCCCGTGGACACAACTCCTAGACTACTTGCTTAGGCAGGAACTTCCCGAAGACGAAAACGAGGCCCGCTGCATAGTCCGGCGATCGAAAGCCTACAAGGTCCATGAGGGAGAACTGTATAGGAAAAGTACAACCGGAGTCCTTCAAAGGTGTATCTCCGAAGAGGAAGGGCGAAACCTCCTGGCTGAAATTCATGTCGGACTAGGCGAACACCACGCAGCAGCCCGGGCCCTTGTAGGAAAGGCATTCCGTGCAGAGTTTTATTGGCCGACGGCCCGGGCAGATGCCCAGGACTTAGTCCAGAGATGCGTCGGTTGTCAGCTCTTTGCTAATCAGAGCCACATGCCGCCCACCGCCCTCAAAACTATACCCATTACCGCCGTCATGTCCGGGGCTTGATATGGTTGGACCCCTTAAAGGAGGAACCCACAAGCAAAGGTACCTATTGGTCATGGTGGATAAATTCACCAAATGGATAGAGGCCAAACCGTCAAAACGGCAGAGTCCGGACCAGTGATAGACTTTATATCCGTGGTAGTACACCGCCACGGAGTCCCCACAAGATCATCACCGACAACGCACGAACTTCACAGCCAACGAGGTTAAGTCATGGTGCAAAAATATGGGCATCAAGCTCGACTACGCTCGCCTATCACCCTCAAACCAACGGTCAAGTGGAACGAGCAAATGGTCTAATAATGAGCGCATTAAACCCGCATTAGTGCGGTCACTTACTAAATCGACACGACCGGGTCGAGGAGCTCGACCAGACTGGGGCTGCGACAACGCCTAACCGCACTACCGGATTCACACCATTTTTTATGGTCTACGGCGCGGAGGCGTCTTGCCCCTGCGACATTATTCATGATTCACCTCGAAAGCGCATGTACGAGTAAAGAGAGGCCGAGCTTGATCGACAGGACAGCTTGGACACATTGAGGAAGAGCGACGCTGCCAAGGCTCGTTTCGCATTCTATCGCCAGCAGAGCCCAAGATATCAAAGCAGAAGTACGGCCAAGACTTACAACGTTGGTGAACTAGTTCTACGCCTACCGGACAAGAAAAGGACAAGCTCAAGCCCAAATGGAGGGGCCCTTCATTATCGATCAAGTCCTCGATCGGCGGAGCATACCGTTTATTTAAATGCGCTTGATAACCGACTCGAGCCGAACCCATGGAACGCAGCCCGCCTCAAGATTCTATGCCTAGCGCCGACTAAGAGTTCGCCCCTCCCTCCATTCAAATTTTTACACTTCGCTGTCTTTTGTTTCGCTTTCATAACCCTTTTACTAAAAAGCCCCTAAGGGCCTACTTTCGCATTTTTCAGATACACTTGATGTGCCATCCGCACTCATTATACCGGGGCTTCTTACGTAAGCTCAATTATAAGGGTTTCATGCCCAGCACATGTGTCAAGCTTCCACATGTACCTTTTACTCACCATTATATGCATCGATATGACTTAAGTTTTGGCCAAGCTGGGTTGCTCGCCTCCGTGCTTACCCCACGCTCCCAATTGTTCGCTAGGAGGTAAAGGAGCACCTCTGCGGATTGTTACCGCTGGTCACCGGATGTGTACCTCAGACCGGTGAAGCCGAAAGCTAGCATTCTTAAGGGAATATTCGGTCGGTGACTTAAAAGATGATTTTTTACCTACTCATTTATCCGCCTCAGATGTTTTCTCTCGCTTTCTTCGCAGTCCCGACATGCACTTTAGGGCATGCCTCCAGTGGAAAGGAACCCATAACGGAACTATTCTCCCGGAAGATGTTTCTTACTAACCATGTAATATAACATAACTAGTTGGGCACTTGTCCGATAAAGCAATAATGACCCCTATGCTCGGTCTCCATGCATACCACGGTTGTTTCTAACCAAAAGGGTATTCGGACACATCCCGACTCTAGGGTCCCGAGGTTGAAGCTAAAAGGTTGACAAAGACAAACGATCTACAATCCGCTAGAAGGCATTTCACATGTCACTTTAAAGGAAAACATACATTGTCAAATTTATCGATTGTATTCCTCCTCAATCCCGCCTAACAGTGCTGTCTAAATTACATCCCGCTGGGAAAATTTAGCAGCCAACTCTACTTGGCTGTATACTAAACTCACAGGATCTCCTTCCCGCCGGGCCCAACCGGTCCAACTTCGCCATGTGGTTGGGATCCGCCTTCTGTAACGCTGCCTTCACCATGGTCAAGCCTCTCGGCACCTTGACGGCAAGCTAAATCTTCCACAAACGGAAGCGCTGCAAGACTCCTCAAGCTTCTCCGCAAGCTCCCCAAGGCCCCCGGGTAGGGAGAGGGCTGGCCATAAAGCCCGGACGACGCCGCCATTGCACCGCCGAACTCGCTCGACCGGGCTTGCAACACTGGAAGTTGATCACCCATTGATATGGGCATCTCTCGCAGGCGCACTGTGAGTATACCTACAAGACATATTATGTCAATTTACTTCCTCGCCGAACTCTTTTTTCAAAAGAGTCCGCCAAGCACTTACTATAAATGCCGCGACGAAGCGGCCGATTCTCCTTAACAGAGCTGGACAGCCCGGCTTGAGCGCCTTTCAGCTTTTCTCCGAGCTTGGCGCTGGCATCTTCGAGCTTGTTCCTTTCTTGCTGCACCCTATTCAAGACCCTCTCGCCAGCCTTTAGTCAAGCGCAGCAATTCTTGCCTGTCCGGATCCTGCCCCGGCGGCACCTGCAATGTCACTATTAGACTTGCGCGCACGCCGCACAACGCTTATATTTATTAATAAAATGTGTTACCAGGAGGGTCTTTATGCTCCTCCTCAATGGCAGCAAGTGCGGCCTCAAGTGGGCCTTGCATTCTTGAAGCTCCCGGGATAGCCGGGCATTCTTCTCGTGAAGAGCTCAGAGTTTAAATGATCCTTAAATCAGTTAACATAACTACTTTAAGTCTCGGGCTACCGTATATATAACCATTAAAATTCCCTTACCGTATGTCTTTCACATACCGCTCCGTGGCTCGTAAACCATCTTGAGCGGCACGGAGATGCGCGGCCCTCGCTAAAGGCGCCCAATGCCTCGTGGGAGAAGCACGCTTCACGAACACCGTCCGGGCGGGCGCTATGGTTCATGGCGCCTCCACCTCAGACTTGGTGGCGGATACCTGTCGGTGTCCTCCGTTGGAGAAGGATCCGCCCGCGTTTTGCGCTTGCCTCCCTCCGTGCCGGGCGCCTGAGCCTGGCCGTGTAGGTTGGATCGGTACTTCGGCGCCGCACCCGGGCGAGCGCTTTTTCTCCTATAAAGATCATGAGCATTCAGACGCTTCCTAGGAACGTTGCTCTCAAAATTCAAATACGAGATATACCTTTGCGGCGACGTTTCCGTCCGCACCGCGCTCCTTTTCCGCCTGCTGGTCCGGGCTGGCCTCTATTGGTCAGCTGCCGCAGGCTTGGCTTCCCTCCGTGAAGGCGCCTCCTGTAAAATACCATTGTTCGTGAAGGTTAGAAATGGGCAAGGAAGAGATAATGGTGTCCGGACTTCGGTCACATAGCCACCGGGAAGCCGGATATATCCGGGTAGTCCGCCGTAATGGCTTACCAAAGCATTATCCATGCCGAGCTGGTGAAATACCCCGCCAATCAGCTCCACCTTGATGTCCCGGATCCTCTTCGAGGCCGGATCCAGGATCTTCCCGATCCTCGGGTTGCGGAGCGAGACTTACCATGTCCTCCACAACCGCGCGAGATCCCGCGCCAAGACATAATGTAAGAGGCCTAGGCTTCAAAGGCATGGGTTGAGCCCTTAAGAGTATTCGCTTACCCATCCTCTAGGGTTGTTCATGGAAAACCCATTTAAAGGGTTGATTCGAAGGAAGTCCTCCTTCTCCCCCTTGTACAGACTGGACAGGATCTTCACCAGGTCCTCGGTCGAATCCGGCCCTTTGCGGCCATGACGGGTAGCATCGTCTTCCCTGTTGAAATCCCACATAGGGTGGCTCTATATTGCAATGGCTGTACCCCCCGCATGATGCATATCGTCATAACTCCAATCATGGTCAACCCAGAATGGGCCAGCAATCTTATTCGGCTCATCAAGTAATGGACGCTCTTGTCTTCCTCCAAACGGGGGCTCCGTGGGCGCCAGCTGAGGCATTTCTTCGAGGAGCAGCACTAAACTCCGGAGGCCAATCCGGACTGGTCCGCAATGAGCATCTCCTATGTAAAACCACTGAGGCCACCGACACCTTTCTTGGGAGTACCGGATGGTATCCGGTCCCGGCGATGCGCCATATTTCGGCGCCGCCCACTTGATATAAGGACCCCTCGTGAGAACGGGGTACGAGGCAGAACAGCCTCTTCCACAATGCAAAATGGGGCTCAATGCCCAGGAATAGCTCGCAAAGAGCTACATAGCCCACGATATGCAGGACAGAGGCGGGCGTGAGGTGGTGGAGCTGGAGTTCGTAGAACTCCAGGAGCCCGCGGAGGAACGGATGTATTGGGAATCCGAGTCCCCTTATCAAATAAGGGACGATGCATA
Organism: Aegilops speltoides; assembly: GCA_021437245.1. NCBI lineage: Eukaryota > Viridiplantae > Streptophyta > Magnoliopsida > Poales > Poaceae > Aegilops > Aegilops speltoides. The sequence goes on along the minus strand of CM038141.1, from coordinate 302,309,219 downwards.
CTTGATGGATTCATGTACCTAGGGTAGGGTCATAGGCCTGACCTAAACGTCCTACCCAAGGGTACTCATAGAAGAGATCATCTTCCAGTCGACCAAAGAGGAATCCACTCGACTGATCGAAGGACTCGACCATGGAAGACTCACTGACCATGAAGACTCACTCGACCACCGAAGGTCAAGGCACTCACACAGAACGGT